>CM065729.1:67170539-67183039 GCA_033310375.1 Conus canariensis
GACTGGCAGTTGTGGTGGGTGTTGGTGTTCTCTGAGTTGTCCTCTCTTTGCTCAAGTTGTGTACTGTATTCATGACAAAACAGTTGTGTACTGTATTCTGGACATAACAGTTGTGTACTGTATTCTGGACATAACAGTTGTGTACTGTATTCTGGACATAACAGTTGTGTACTGTATTCTGGACAAAACAGTTGTGTACTGTATTCTGGACAAAACAGTTGCGTACTGTATTCTGGACAAAACAATTGTGTACTGTATTCTTGACAAAACAGTTGTGTACTGTATTCTTGACAAGTGGTTGTAATGTAATGTATTCTATCGTATTTGATAGTTGTGTTGTGGTATGGTGTGTTGTCTTGTAATGTAATGTATTCTATCGTATTTGATAGTTGCGTTGTGGTGTGGTGTGTTTTGTCACACCACAAGCAGTGGTAGGTACTGTGTACTGGAGGCAAAAAACACCTTGTATTGCGTTGTCTTGTGGTGGTGTGCGTCACCGGGGAATCGGTTGTGATGTCATCATTGACAGGTGTTGTTGTGTTTGATGACGTCATAGTATTTTATCGTGCTGTTTTTTCCCCCTCAGGTTTGATAAGTGAACAGCTGTTTATTGTGATGTAGTTATTACATCACATCGTTGCCGTCGCAAATCATTGCGTCGCGTCGTATTGTTGTGTATTTTCTGTACCTCTGACACACACTGGTTTTGGTTTTGTTTTTGTTTTGTTTTGTTCTTGTCGACTCGACGAAAAAACAAAAACAAACTTAGCAAACAAACAAACAACCCCCCCCTCCCAAAACAACAACAACAAACAACTGTATATATACTTACTGGATTGCATTTGACATTGCGGCGTTGTGTTGTGTTGTGGTGTGGTGTCTTGGAGCGCACTGTCATTTAGTACTGTATCTTGTGTTCTGTTGTCATACAGCGGTATGGTGTGGTGTGGTGTGTGGTATGGTATGGTATGGTATGGTACAACTCAGTATGGTGTGGTGTGGTGTGGTGTGGTGTGGTGTGTGGTATGGTATGGTACAACTCAGTATGGTATGGTATGGTGTGGTGTGTGGTATGGTATGGTACAACTCGGTACGGTACGGTACGGTACGGTATTGGTACAACTCGGTATGGTGTGGTATGGTATGGTACGGTACGGCACGGTACGGTATTGGCACAACTCGGTATGGTGTGGTATGGTATGCTATGACATGGCATGGCATAGCATGGTATAGCATTGTATGGTTCGGTATGGTGTGGTACAGCATGGTATGTAAAGTATGGTATAGAATGGCATGGTATGGTGTCCTACAGTTTGGTATTGTTGGGGTTTGGTATGGTTTAGCATGGTATGATATGGTATTGCATGGTATGGTGTCCTACAGTTTGGTATTGTTAGGGTTTGGTATGGTTTAGCATGGTATGATATGGTATTGTGTGGTATGGTTTCGTGCAGTTTGGGCACACAGCGGCCTGATCTTGCCTCGCCTTGTTCAGTCTGGTCTTGTACGATGCTGCATAGTGGCGTTCTACTACTCTTGGCACACGGTAGAGTTTCTAGCGAAGGTTGCGAACTCTTGGTCCCCAGCACCGCTGCACTGTATGGCAGCGTTTTGTGGTGTTTCGTGCCGTCGAAGCACACAGCGAGGCATTGAGTTATGTAATATATTGTGTGGGTGCTCCTGGCACAGAATGGTAGGGTAGTAGTGTATCGCTCTGTATGGAGTTCTTTTGGCAAGCAGCCGGCCAAATCTTGACAGCCGGTGTTGGGAGGGGGAGGTTCTGTCGTTCCCTGTATCGATCGGCGATTCTTCAAGCCAGCATCACTAAAGGGGTGATAGCCCGAAATAGACTGACCTTCGCTGCTAACATACGGTACAACAAGTCGCGCCTCCAATAGCATCATGGTGTCGGAGGAAAGATTAAAAGAAAAAAAATACGTTGGCCCCTTTAAAACACTTGCTTGAACATAATATACACATGCGTGTACACGTGGACGCACGCTTGCGCGCGTCCGTTGAATGTGAGTACGTGTAGTGAACGAGCATACGTAGTTATAAGACAGACACGCTCACACACGCGCGCGCGTGTGCTTGCGCATGTACGCTTTTGTGTTCGTGTATATGTGTGACTATGAGTGTGAATACTTACACACTTGCGGTGATGCACTCATGTGTGCGTGGACACTGCACACACACACACACACACACACACACACACACACACACACACACACACACACACACATCGCACACATACGCGCGCGCGCGCGCGTGCACTCACACACATGCACACACAAGCGCGCGTGCGTGAACGCACGCACTCACGCATGCATACACGCACGCACACATCCGCACGTGCACTCACGCACGAATGCCCACTCGCATCTCTTTCTGTCTCTCTCTCTCTCTCTCTCTCTTTCTCTCTCGCTTTCTCTCTCTCTCTCCCTCTCTCTCTCTCTTTCTTTTTCTCTTTCTCTCTCTCTTTCTCTCTCTCTTCTTTCTCTTTCTCTCTCTCTCTCTCTCTCTCTCTCTCTCTCTCCTCTCGCTCTCTCTTTCTCTCTCCCTCTCTCCCTCTTTCTGTCTCTTTCTTCACTCTGCCTTTCCCTCCCACCTCGCCACCCCCCCTCCCCCCCCCCCCCCCCCCCGCCCCGCTCCCCCAAGATCTGTCCGGCTCATATCAGAAGTGAGGTGGATTGACGTGGTGAAAGTAATGATTCATCCCCCCCCCCCTCCCCCGTCCCTATCCGATGCCAGTGTCTGTCTGACAAGTCTGCGTGTGGTGCCAGAGCGCATGTAGAGGATTGGCTCCGAATCGGCCGAGTCTCCGTGGAGGTGACGTGGCATTTGGTGCCAGTCTCCGTGGAGGTGAGGTGGCATTTGGTGCCAGTCTCCGTGGAGGTGACGTGGCATTTGGTGCTAGTCTCCGTGGAGGTGAGGTGGCATTTGGTGCCAGTCAGTTTCACGTGCTGTGTTACTACTGCCCAGCCGACTACACAGGGTCTGTTCTGTCCGGAAAACACCACCTACACACACCTACACACGCGCACGCACGCGCGTGCACGCACGCACTTAAGAACGCACGCACACACACTCCAGTTCGGGGGGGGGGGGGGGGGGGGGGGGGGGGGGGGGGGGGGGGGGGGGGGGGGTAGACAATACACTACATTTCATCTTACTGCAACGGGGGCCGGGATAGCTCAGTGGTAGAGCGCCGGACTCGTGATCCAGGAGTTGCGGGTTCGAATTTCGGTACAGGGGATTTTTTCCCTCGAGTTAACATTAGTTCTGACTCTATTCCCCATACAGTCCTTCGAATGAGACTATAAACCGAGGTTCCGTGTGTGAACGCACGCACAGCATCTTGCACACACGTAAAATCCCATCACCAACTTTCGGAAGAGAGGGCCAGTTTGGCCGTTGGAATGGATGACACGTTACACATAGCATGCACCTTCCCCGAAGATGTAGTATGGCTGCCTTAATGGCGGGATAAAAGACGGTCATACACACAAAACTCACTGCCTGTCTATACAGGCAGTGTCCGCAGGAGTATCAGCCTGCGTACGCAGAAAGAAAGAAAAAGAAAAATCTTACTGCAACATTAACAGGACAGGAAATTTGACTCTTGTTGTTCTGCAGAACGCAGTACCATGTTCCTGGAAGGCTCAGAGAAGGCATTAGCCGAGACAGTACACGCATTACATTTCTTCAGTAAGACTGTGTGGTGGCTTTCAGTCAATGATGACCAAACGCAAACACAAGCGGACAAGGAGGAGACGGAATTGTGGCGTAAGGTGTATGACTGGAGCTTTCAGTGAGATCCTGGCCTCTGTCCGATTCTGTTGTTGTTGTTGTTGCCGCCGTACCTTGGCTAAAAGTCTCCAGGGATCATCCGAACAGCGGAAGTACTTGAACACTATGGTACAAATGCATCAGCTGGGGATGAGAACATTACGTGTGTGACCGTTTTTGATTACCCCCGCCACGTGGGCAGCCACACTCCTATCCGACTTCGAGGGAATTTGGAGACTGATAATGTTATGCTAGGAGCTTGTCACGACTGAAGACAATCCCCGCATAACTATGCAGAGCATAACAACATTTTGGTGTAGCCTTGTTCTAGCCTATGTCAACTGGTCCGACACAGCCTTAAGCCAAGGCGCCCTAGCGGGATAATGTCCCGGTTTCACCAGCGCCCATCTATTCTCCCTTAAAAAAAAAAAAAAATTGATATATTAAGTAGGATGATATCATGAATTCATATTTCTTTCCTCCCCTTTCTTCCTTTCTAAATTTCTGTCCGTCCGTCTGTCTTTCTCTGTCTCTGTCTGTCTCCCCCCAACTCTCTCTCTCTCTCTGTCCTTATCTCTATTCTGTCTGTCTCTCTCTCTCTCTCTCTCTCTCTCTCTCTCTCTCCCCTCTCTCTCTCTCTCTCTCTCTCTCTTATCCTTACTTGTTCTTTCTTTCGATTTTCTTTCTCTGGTTTGTCTGTCTCTGTAGGTGTCTGTCTTCGCATTGTCTCCCTTGGAAGATTATCCGGTGACGTTGTCAGTTAGTTCCCTCAGCTGTCTATCACGGGGACAAGGGATTTGAGGGGAGTGTGTGAGATACTAGGGAGGCGGGGGCAGGGAGGGGAGGGGATGCGAGCGTTGCCATGGTAACGTGATCTTTTGCGGACGCTGAAGGCTGCCTAATTTCCTTTTATTTCTTTCTTTCCGTCTTTCTTCTTCTTCTCTCCCAATAAACAATCTTTCTTTTAATTTTTTCTTAGCCTCATTCGTAATTCTTTCTGTATGTGCTTTCCTTCCTTCCTTTCTTTCATCGTTGTTCAGGTTTTTTTGTTGTTGTGTTTTTGTTTATTTATTTTATTTTATTTTGTTGTTGTTCTGTTCAATGTTCCATTTCTTGCTTCTTTTTTCATGTTTTTCCCATACTTAAAAAATAAAAACTGTTTCGTCCCAGGTTTCTTTCTTCCCTTCTTGACTGTTTTCCTTAAAGTTGCTATTTCTTCTTCTTCTTCTTCTTCTTCTCTCTCCCCTTCGTTTTGTTGTTGTCATTGTCGTTATTGTTGTTGTCCTCCTCCTCCTCTTCTCCTGCCTCTGTCTCTGTCTCTCTCTCTCTCTCTTTCTCTTTCTTTGTAACCAGTGCCCGAGGGGCGTAATTACGCGAACATCCGCGGCGGTCGCTCTCCTTTGGCATTTCTCTCTTTCTCTCGCACTTCTGCCAGTTTGCAGTCCGCTGTGTCAGCTGTCGGGGGGGGGGGGGGGGGGGGGGGGGGGGGGGGGGGGGGGGGGGGGGGGGGGGGGGGGGGGGGGGGGGGGGGGGGGGGGGGGGAGAGCAGGGGTGAGGGGGTTAGAGGATGGAAGGAGAGAAGGCGAGGACGGAAGGTGAATGGAGGGGGAGGGTTAGAGGAGGGGGAGGGAGGAAGAAGGAGACAGGTGTTGCCATAGCTTGGAGGGTCTCTCGGGGTATCAGTACAAACAGATCAGGGTCAAGGGTATCATTGTGTGGAAGAGGAGCGAGCGACTCTCGCGTCTTGTTTACAAGTCTGGAGAGCGTTGTGAAGCTATCAGCGACTGGGCTTAGTGATTGTCTGGGGAAGAAGGTTGGGGAAAGGGGGGGGGGGGGGGGGGGGGGGGGGGAGGAGGGGGGGTGAAAGGGGGAGAGTCTCTGGAAATATCAGCCGCCTTGTGATGCTGTTAACTCGATGGTCTTCATCATGTTCGGCGGAGCACAGGGTTTTCCCCCTTCTTCTTTTAGTTCTGGGCGCAGAGTTTGTCCGTCTTCTTACTCTGACTGTCTGCTTACTCGGCGGCCTCTTTGGTCAGTGATTTTGTGCCTGCCCCCCCCCCCCCTGCTCCTTCTGCACCCCCACCCCCTTCCTGCCCTCTCACTCCACCATCCCTTCTGTCGTCACCACGCCCGCTCCCCCCTCCCTCCCTCCATCCCGCCCCCCCTCTCTCTCTCTCTCTCTCTCTCTCTCTCGCTCTCTCAAGAACCTCAGCCCGGGTTGACCACACTGTTGGAGCTGAGGAACCTCTTTTCTCTCCCCGAGAGCAGCGAAAGCATGAATCGGTGCGGGACGGAGAGGAGGTGGGCACCGCTCTTACAGCCTAAACCGACTGGCCATGTCACACATACAGTTTCGTGGGATGAGGTGTTCCTTCAGCCGTGACCTCCTCAGGTGGACGTGGACGTTTGATTAACCTGAGTGTAGCTGATAACTGACCGACTTTCTTTCTTTTCTTTTTCTGTCTGCGTACGCAGGCTGATACTCCTGCGGATACTGCCTGTATAGACAGGCAGTGGAGTTTTGTGTGTATGACCGTTTTTATCCCGCCATTAAGGCAGCCATACTCCATCTTCGGGGAAGGTGCAATGCTATGTGTAACGTGTCATCCATA
Organism: Conus canariensis; assembly: GCA_033310375.1. Lineage (NCBI taxonomy): Eukaryota > Metazoa > Mollusca > Gastropoda > Neogastropoda > Conidae > Conus > Conus canariensis. Next base: position 67,176,944 of record CM065729.1, read on the forward strand.
CCAACGGCCAAACTGGCCTTCTCTTCCGATAGTTGGTGATGGGATTTTACGTGTGTGCACGATGTTGTGCGTGCGTTCACACACGGAACCTCGGTTTATAGTCACATTCGAAGGACTGTATGGGGAATGGAGTCAGAACTAATGGTAACTCCGAGGGAAAAATCCCCCTGTACCGAAATTCGAACCCGCAACCCCAGGATCACGAGTCCGGTGCTCTACCAACTGAACTATTCCGGCCCCACTGACCGACTAAACATGATCATTCTCCATTGCGACCGACTTTCACTGTAGGCTATTTGGGCGATCATATGGGGCGCCTTATCAGAGGTGTCCTCAGGACTTTAATAACGAGGTTAAAAAAAAAAAAAAAAAAGTTGAAGACGAAAAAGAAAACGAAGAAAGAAGAAGAAGAAGAAGAAGAAATTCTCTCCTGTCAGAGATAAAAACACAGACAAGTATAGGCACGTACAGCATTAGACAATAGTTTATAATGCATTGATTAGCAGTGTTACACTTGAGCCCGTTTTGCAAGGGGCGGCAGCACTGCTTGTCCCACGCGTCGTTCCTGTAGTTTTTCCAAGGATGTGGAGAGTACAGGATCAGTATCGCGCCCTGCTCGCCCCCCTTCCGCCCACAACTCACCTTGGCCGGAGTTCCGTTCGCTCGTGTTGTAAAGTAATAACCTCTTCCGAGCTCGAGGATGTTGTTCAGTTGGCTGAGATGCCCTCTCAGAATTCCGTGGCTTTGTCCGTGGCCCGCATTCCATCTTTTCCATCGAAGTAAGTTTCAATCGGCTCTAAGTTTTTGCATAATCTTGCTGGTAGGCAGACAGACAGACAAACGAACAGACAGACAGACAGACCAGGCAAGACAAACACAATCAAACAGACAGACACTGGTGAAAGGCGTCTTTTGACAATTGTAAAAAAACAACAACAACAACAACAACAAAAAACAACTAGCAGTGCAGATGGGATGGCGAGTGCGTAATTCCACGGAGAAAATGGTCACCACTTTAAATGCAGCGCTAGCGTGTTATGAATTGTATAACAAGAGAAACAAAGGGAGCCAGAGTAGCTCAGTTGGCAAAGAGCTGGTCTCGTGATTCTGGTGATCCTTGGGGTTGCGGGTTTGAATCTGCTCTAGGGCGTTTCGGTAAAGAGGACCCCTCGCCCCCCCCCCCCCCCCCCCCCCCCCCCCCCCCCCCCGTACACACACACACATCGGAGTTTACATTGGTTCTGACTCCGCTTCCCAAAAATCCATCAAACAAGACCGTAAATCGAGATTCCGTGTGTGAGTGCATGTATACCATCTTGCACACACGCACGTTAAATCCCATCACCAACTTTCGGAAGAGAAGGCCAGTTTGGCCGTTGGCTTGGATGACACGCATACACATAGCATGCACCGAAAGAATGAAAATTGATAGACAGATTGAAAGAATGATGCTGGAAACGACTGAATATTATAGCGCCAGCAGGCAGCTCTCCAGGCGGCTCTGCCGAGGTAGGCTGCCCGTTGCATAAAAAAAAAAAAAAAAAAATTAAGGAAGGCGCTAAGAGCTTGATTTCAAACTGAGGACAGGCACTGCCTAAGTGCTCATAATGATGATGATGATGATGACGATGACGATGATGATGATGATGATGATGATAGTGTATTCTAGAACAAATACAAATGAATGGGCCATAAAAGTAGAAAATCAGGAGACAGGGGAAGAGAGAGAGAGAGAGAGAGAGAGAGAGAGAGAGAGACAGACAGACAGACAGACAGACAGACAGACGGACAGACATCCAATTCGTTGCAGTAACAATCTGACCAGAAAATCTTTGCTGAGATGTTAACCCATGGTGACGTTGCAGTCTCTAAAACTGCCGCTGCCGAGGTTTGGGGGGGAATCGCCTTTCCCTTTTAGGTATGACGTCAACAAAACGTATTTATCCCCCCCCCCCCCCCAAAAAAAAAAAAAAAAAAAAAAAAACCCACACACACACAAAACAAAACAAAACAAAACAAAAAAAAAAAACCCAAACAGACATGTACTTGCATTCCTTTCCGGCTGGTCAGCGACATAACGCTGATCAATTGCGTCAGCAGGTCTCGGCATGCCGAAACGCGAGTCCATGTTTAGCCAGGCCTATGTTTTGTTTTATTTGTGTTTGAAAATGCGTCTCACAAAAGTTAGTGGTTTCAGTCTTGGGCAAGGGGATTGCAATAAATAACCAAATGTACGATTTTTTCCCCCTAACTTTGCCCGACCTTAAGCAGATCCCCGTACCTGTTGTTGAGAACTGGAAGTGAGAGACGTGTACGTTAGGCCGGTGAAGCTTACACAGGAGTCACACATTTTACGCTGAATCACTCCTCTCCAAAGATTTCTGTTCTAAATGCGCCTTGGTTCAGATCTCAGGATGTACAGTTGCTTGACGTGAGACTTGGGCAGTTTACAGCCGACTCCTTTCAAAGAAAGAGAGAGAGAGAGGAAAAAAAAAAAAGGATCTAGTTGCAAAGTGAGACGACTGCAGGCGGAAATCTAAACAAATCTTAAATAAATGTTAGCGAACCGCCCAGAGAAACGTGGACAAACGAGTCACAAGACAAAACACAACGGGTTTCGACCTCTTAGGTCTTCTTCAGGTGAGACAGAAACGAATAAAACGACGAAAATTCACTTAGCTTTGATCGCTTCAGATCGCTTCAGAGTTCAGCGCAAGGAAGAAGGCGTTGAAACAACGCACGCACGCACGCACGCACGCACGCACGCACGCGCACACACACACACGCACACACAAACACGCACGCACACTGTAACATTTAAATCTTGATGAACATGTGTGACCAAGTCTCACGTCAAGCAACGGTACATCCTGAGATCTGAACCAAGGCGCATTGATTCAACGCCTTCTTCCTTGCGCTGAACTCTGAAGCGATCTGATGCGATCAAAGCTAAGTGAATTTTCGTTGTTTTATTCGTTTCTGTCTCACCTGAAGAAGACCTAAGAGGTCGAAACGCGTTGTTTTTGTCTTGTGACCCGTTTGTTCACGTTTCTCTGGGCGGTTCGCTAACATTTATTTAAGATTTGTTTAGAAACAAAAAAAGAAGAAGAAAAAAAGACCTTGGTCACAGATGTTCATCAAGACTTAAATGTTACAGTGTGCGTGCGCGCGTGTGTGTGTGTGTGTGTGTGTGTGTGTGTGTGTGTGTGTGTGTGTGTGTGTGTGCGTGCGTGCGTGCGCGTGCGTGCGTGCGTGCGTGCGTGTGCGTGTGTGCGTGCGTGCGTGCGTGTGTGTGTGTGTGTGTGTGTGTGTGTGTGTGTGTGTGTGAGACATCAATCTTTTTCATCAAATGTCATTAACACATGATGGAGAAAAGATTTTGTTTTCCGTCGCCCCCTTTACTTCTTCTTCTTCTTCTGCTTCTTCCTCTTTTTCTTCTTCTTCTCTTCTTCTGACAGCTGAATGTCTCTTCGTATTTCAGCCTGCATGCATTTGCCAGTACACAGTCTTTTTTTTTTTTTTTTTTTTCTCGTCCATGTTATCCGAAGTTAGAATTGTGGTGATGCTCCGCTTGGCCTGCCAGGCTGTAAGCGATAACGAATGGCGTTCTCTGGCATCGAAGAGTATGATGATAGCTACCGCTGACGTCTCCCAGGCGACGCTAATGATTCGGGCGTCGTTATAGCAACGTGGCCATGGGATTTGTTCGGCCGGCCCATTATAAGGAAGCCTAATTGCTACTTGTGTATGTATATCTGAGCGACTTCAACTCGAGCAAAATATACTGGGAGCGCGTGCGAACTCGCACACGCACACACGCACGCACACACATCGTATGACACGAAACACACACATCGTATGACACGAAACACACACACACACACGCACACGCACACAAGCACATCCTATGACACGCCACTGTCATTCTGAGGTATGCAGATCTTGGTGCTGGCGCTGGGCGAGGCAGACAGATTGAAAGACTTGCTGTGGCAAGATCATGATTTCCATAACAACTACCTGTAACTGCCATGAAAATAGCCCAAGGGAAGGGATAAATGTGGACGTGAAAGCGATTTGCATGTGAACTCTATCATTTGCAATGTTTCTGAGGCAGTTGATATTACGTTCTTAGCCGCAGGAAAGAGCCTTATTATGCCTTTGTTCCTCCGTTATAACTTCGAGGTTCACCAGCCGCCGTGGGTGAAGTGGTCAGCGCCGCGGACTTTCGGCTGGGAGATCGTGGATTCGATTATTATCCGAGGCATTTATTGGTGGGATATTTCTGCCCCGACCACCCCCTCCCCATAGTTTCCTGTGGACTCAGTGAGGAAACTGGGACCACACAGTCGAGTGTCTTCCACTTATCAGTGAATGCATCTCTGAAAATGTTGCTCCGATTTCCTAACACTGTAGGTGTCTGTATCTCAAGGGCCTGGTTGACGCCGGGAGAGATGACGAAAGTAAACATAGAGCACAGTCCTGTCATGCAGACTCAGACCTGAATAGCAATCCGTAGCATCTTCTTCATCATCCTCATCCTCATCGATTTGAATTGAAAAGTCTTAACCTCTGTGGCCGTTCATGCCCTGCGCTCATGGTGTCCTCAGTTCCGATTCCTTTCCATGTCTCTGCCCTTGGTTTGGTTCTGTCGGGGTCACCGGCATGGGTACATTCATGGGGATTGTCATTGGGCAGACGTGGTGGCGCCCTCAGGAAAGAGTTCACTCATGCTGGCTCTTCGACTTACCAAAATTATTGTCGTCAGTAGTGGGTTTAGCAGGTGGTGTCCTGTGCAGGTTGGATCAGAACAGGCGCCGCTGAACACCGTCGAAGTGACTGGGCAGCAGTGCAGTGTCTCCTCTGATGGATTTTCTCATGACTGGGAATTGACATTGACAGCTTTCTGTGGATCGAGGAGGACGCTCGGCAAAGTCCGGACCTTGCAAAACGTCTGACGGGTAAAGATGTGCACAAGACGGTCTTTTCCAGCTTCATCCAACAAGCTGCAAATGCCTGGTTTAATTCTGACTGTCAGCACATTACAAATACACGCAAACGGGTTCAGCGTTACGTGTGTAACAAACCATCAGCGCCAAATGCTCAAGACTTCAGCGTTACGTGTGTAACAAACCATCAGCGCCAAATGCTCAAGACGGACAAAAACTGCGAGCCAAGTGAAGAAGACTTAATTTTAAAAGAAGTCAACGTCAGTCTTGGAGAGATTTCTGCTCCAAGCTAGTCAAGGTGTCGCTTTTCTGGTTGAATGGAAGACCTGAACTATGAAGGAAAGGTTTCTGCGTAATATAACTGCTGTGAGACTTGAACCTGGCCAGTGTATTCTACACCATAGGCAAAGGGTCAGGGTTATGTTGTGGCACAGAGTTAGATGGAAGAGGATCATTGTCTTGCCTGGCTTTCCCATTATTTGCTTTTGTCGGAGTCCCCCGTTCATTAGTTTAGGTCACTAATCCTTTCCGGGCACAACGGTCACCATAATTATGTCACCGGGGAATGATTTTGTTCAGTTTGCATATCTGCCTTCTGAGGTAAATCACGTATGCCGGAAAGTGGTATGTTGTATCATTGCCTGCACGGTCTTTGGTTGTGCATGAGCCCACAAGTGTGTGTGTGTGTGTGTGTGTGTGTGTGTGTGTGTGTGTGTGTGTGTGTGTGCGCGCGCGCGGGTGCGTGCTTGCGTGTGTGTATGTACGTGCGTATGTGTGTGCGTGTGTGCGCGCGCGCGAGTATGTGTGTGTACATGCGTGCATGCATCCATATGTGTGTGTGTGTGCGTGTATATGCGTGCGTGCGTGCGTGTGTGCGTGTGTGTGTGTGTGGCTCAAACTTCGCAGTTTGATTCTGTCAGCGGCGTTGTGTGGTACACAGCCAACCAACCATGAACAGGAAGCCAGGGTAACAAACCGGAAATGATGAACGCCTTCGACAGGCGCCGCAAGGGAACTTGACTAGCGAAAACGGAGACACTTAAAATTCCTCTCTCTTGTTCACCTCCGATTTTGAGTCAGAAAGGTCAAGACTCTCACCACTCCATTCCCTTTAAACCCCCTCCCTGTTCCCACCCTCTCCATATCCATC
>CM065729.1:67188039-67200539 GCA_033310375.1 Conus canariensis
CTCATTTTGTAGAGAGATGGTGTGTGCGTGCGTTGGTTGTTCAGCAGTTGCGTTGTGTCACCGGACGAACAACATGTGGCTTGGTTTGGTCGAGGAGGTACTGTGGATCACGTAAACATGTCATCGGCGCTCGTAACCAGAGGGATCGATTGTGGGGTGTGAAGTTTTGAACTTGAGGACAGGTCTTGTTTTCCTGTTGTTCCGAGCACTACGTGGAGAAGGTGAGAGCTTATTCAGTGACCAGTTTTTCCAGCTTGTTTTGATTCGATCTTGAACGAGGACTGTGAGGAAGAGAGGTTTGTTGAAGGTGGTGACTGGGACTGTTTTTCTGTGTCGGTTCATTCGGTGACCAGGCTCCATTTGTAGATGTTACTTTGTTTATGTATTTATTTATTGATTGATTGATTTCTAATCTGTCTCGGTCTCTTTTTTGTCTGACCACCCCCCCCCCCCTGCCTCCCCGTTTTCCGACCTCCTCCCCCGTCCTCCCTCTCTTTTTTTTATCTGTGTGTGTGTGTGTGTTTTGTGTGTGTGTGTGTGTGTGTGTGTGTGTGTGTGTGTGTGTGTGTGTGTGTTCTCTTTTTCTTTCTCAGTCTCTTTCTCTCGCACCCCCCCCCTCCCTCTCTCTTTCAGTGCAGACTTACCTATCCACATACACACAAGCGCACATACGCACACACAGTCTCCGTGTCTGTCTGCCTGTTTGTCTGTTTATCTGTCTGTTTCTCTCTCTCTCTCCCCCCTTAAACACACACACACGCACGCACGCACGCACGCGCGCACACACACACACACACACACACACACACACACTAATATGATACTATTTAACTCTGGTAGTAATCCAGCAAAGTTACCGATCTTAAAACTGCTTGGTGAACCTTTAGAATATAAACCAAACGTCAAGTTCTTGGGATTAATTCTTACATCAAAGCTGACATGGAATATGTATTTTGAGTATATTCTAACAAAGGCAAGACATAGCTTAAATCTTTTAAAGACCATTAGTAGATTACCTTGGGGAATGGACCCTGAAACCTTAGTTCATCGTTCTACAGAACTTGCTAGGTCCAAACTTTCTTATGGACAAGAAATTTATTTTAGTGCTCCAAAATACCTATTACAAAAATGACAAAGTATTGACTGTAAAGCCTGTAAACTAGCTCTTGGCCTTCCGAGTCATGCGTCAAACACAGAAACATACAGAGCAGCTGGAATCTTACTGCTTGATGATTATCGTGAACTTGCTACTTCATAATTTGTGTTGAGAGCAAGTACAAGTGACAATTTCATTGGGGAAGAATTGAAACTAAGAACTGAGTATGATTTTCCTGAAAGGGCAACAATACATCGTCGCTAATGACAGTAGCAACATATACTTCTAATTTAATTGAAAGTTCAGGAATGAGCATCAAGGACATGTCAATAAGACCATCATTCGCGCCTATACCACCATGGGAAACATTAAAATCGTCATATGATATCAGCTATTCTAAATTGAGAAAAGAAGAAAATATAAATGTTATGAATTCAATTGCAAAAACACGTATCAATGAAAAATATCAAAATCATCTTAGGTTTTTACAGACGGCTCCGTACTTGACAATGATAATGTTGGTGCGGCCTTTGTCATACAGGCACTGAAAATTGAAAAATGTTTTTACCTCGGCAAAAACCTGTCAATTTTTACAGCCGAATTGACAGCCATCATGTTTTTTTTTTTTTTTTGGCCTGTCAAGTGATGTGTCGATGTTTCTTTTTTTCTTTCTTTTTTTCGGTTTTCACGTTTTTAATCAAACGATACAGAAATGACAAATGCACATAAAGGGGACAGTGCGCCAAGTCATATGTACATTGGCATCATTTCTGTAAGTTCTATAAACAGATAATGGCATATCTCCAAAACAGTTTTTTTTAAAGAAGGAACAAACAACAACAACAACAACAAATCAAGATATACATAGACACGTACATAACAACAACAACAATAACAACAGTGGGAAAGAAAAAAAAAGTGACATCATCTTTTACGAGATTTAACAACTTATTGCTTCTCCTCTCCTTCCTCACTCTGTCCATTTCAGGGGGAGGTTGTGAAAGAAAGAAGACTGGGCATATGGAAATGTGTATTAGATCAAGATCTTAATAATATAATTTAAGTTTTCACATTCTTTTAGGTCTTGAGTGAATCAAACACCCAGTATTTAGAAGGATTCCAAATCATTTTCAGATCAGGACAGTATCTTTTTTTCGAGTTTTTATAGCATCCTAGCCATATTGATTGCGTTTTTTCATTATTCAAAAGTAGGCCTGAAATTCTGCCAAACGTGGTAAGGACATTTATAGATCGTTCAAATGAAGTTTTGTCACCAATGTTTACTAGCTGAGTGTCATCAGCGAACTGAATTATTTTGTGTTCTATATTGTTTATTTTTATACCTTTTATGTTCTCGTCTTCCTTTATCATTATCGCTAGCATTTCTGCACATATTATGAATAGGTAAGGAGATAAAGGGTCTCCCTGTCTACACCCCCTTTCTATTTTAAACCATTGTGCAGTCTGGCCATTTACAGTGATTGTTGATTTAATATCTTTATAGCAAGTTTCTATCCAGTGGCATATACTGTTACCAAAACCAAAAGCCCTTGGCACATTGAACATAAAATCCCAGTCGAGGGAGTCGAAGGCTTTTTCAAAATCTATAGATAGCAACAGACCAGGGAGATTTCTTGCATTTAAGTAATTAATCAAATCATAAATCAGTCTAATATTGTCACCCATATATCTATTAGCCATGAAACCTGTTTGGTCTTCACTGATGATAGAAGGTAAAACATTTCCAAGAGAATCAGAAAGCTATCTTGTGAACTACATTTAGGAGGGAGATGGGACGCCAGTTTTTTTTACAAATTCTTTTGGTTTTTCACCTTTTGGTATAGAAATAATCAGTCCCTCCTTTTGTGTTGCCGAAAATTCTCCATCTCTATACGATTCATTTATAGATCTTACCACCAGTGGGCCAAGTATTTTCCAAAAGAACTTAAAAAAATTCGGCACAGAACCCATCTGTACCTGGGCTTTTGCCATGTTCCATATTTTTTAAGCTACACTTGCTTCTTCTAAAGTGATTTCCCCTTCCAGCATTTGTTTATCATCTTCAGATAATTTTGGAATTGTTTTAACAAGTTTTTTTATTTCGCATTTTTCACTTACCTTTTTCGTGTACAAGTTTTCGTAGAAAGTTTTAACTTCGTTTAAAAGATCTTTCTGTTCTTTTATTTACTTCATCATCTTTGGTCACTAGTCTGGTCATTTGTTTACTAATATAATTTCTTTTTTTCCAGGTTACAAAAGTATTTCCAGATTTTTGCACCGTCTGCGATCCACCTCGCCTTTGACCGTAACAGTACACCTTCCATTTTCTGTTCTCTGATCGCTCTTAATTCTTGATTTTTTTCTTCAATCATTCCTATTTCAGCTTCTCCTTTATTTTCTATCCTCTCAAGATTCTTTATATTTTTGGTGATTTCGGTTTCTTTTTCTGATTTTTTTCTTTTTTCATTGTAGCGTAAGCTATTGATTTACCTCTTATTTTCATTAATAGGAAATCTAGGAAGACTTTGTCTTTTAATTTGAATTTGAGTCCAGATTTTATTAACTCAGACAATACTGATTGATCTTGTATTGCTGATTGATCAACTATATGTTCTTTTATCACATTTAGAATTAATTCATTATTTTCATCTACATATTGTTTATCCTTTCTAGAGACACATTGAATTTCCAGAATCCTTTAGATTTTTTCACTTTTACCGAATTTCAAACATAATGTAACCATCGAATGGTCAGATCGATAACCTGGTTCAATATCAGAATTTTCATAAGATATAAGATACTCGGATAGTAAAAAAAAGTCTAGTCGACTTTGCTTAAGTGGAGTTCGTTTACGCCAGGTATATCTCCTACATTCCGGATTCTCTTCCCTCCATATGTCTGCCAACCCAGTTTCTTCTGTCATGTTTATGAGTTCTTCTCTTGCTTTCCGATTATTATCGTGTACATAATTGTAACGGTCAAGATGGGGATCCATTGTGATGTTCCAATCACCCACACAAATAATATAATTGGTATCATAACTCCTTATGTTTTCCTTAAGCGTGCTGTAAAATAGTGGATCATCTTTATTAGGCCCATACACATTAACCAGGAGAAAGTCTTTTTCAAATGTACTAAATGCTACAATTATGAAGTTACCGTCTTTATCTCGTTGAACATTTGTTATTTTAAATTCCAAATTATTTGAAAACAACATAGCTACACCTCTGGAATTTGACCGATATGAAGCAAATAAGCATTTATAGCCCCATTCTGCAGTTACGTATTTCTCAAGTTTATTGGTAAAGTGGGTGTCCTGTAGACAGTAAACTGAATAATTTTGCTGTTTTAAATAGTGAAAGATATCCGTACGTTTATGTATGTCTCCTAGACCTTGACAATTTAAGGACGCAGTAGTCAGACTTTCCATGGGGATTGAAAAAACATTTCAAGTATATAAAGCATAGAACAAAGGAGGTTAACACGATGGAAAACAAGAATGAAGCCCAGTTCTTCCATAAATCACAGCTTATATAACAATAATCCTTATTGAGTACATTGACGCACTGCTTCCCACAGTCTGTTACACAGAAACACATATATACAAATACGAAAAAAAGGTGTACAGAATCTCTGCATGAGAGATCTGAAAAAAAAAGTAAAAAGATGTCGTAATTTACTTGACCACCGCAAGCGAGCACTGAGTGCAAATGACTTTTAAAAGTGGATCGAAACCACGCTCTGCTACCCTGGCGCACGAGGAAGAAGAGCTTTTAAAAGTAAGGGTGTTGACTGTGTCGACCGACGTTTCAGAAGAAAAGAAGAAAGAAAAGGTCGGAAAATAAAAACTATTCTCATTACAGTCTGAAAGTTAACAAGGAGACAAAAAAAAAAAAAAAAAAAAAAAAAAAAAAGTCCCCAAGTAGAATATGAAAAGCAACGCAAAGTAGACATGAATGGACACGATGAATTATGAAAAAGAAAGCAGACCGAGGTCGGGTGAGGACTGAGCAGATGAGCCGGGGGGTGGGGGTGGGGGGGGGGGGAGGGGGGGTGTAACTACGGCCCAGGTTGTGAAAATAATAATATAGGGGACACACACACACACACACACACACACACACAAAACACACACCCATCAGAACTAAAAAATCATTGAGGGTGTGTCAACTCTCCATAAATTAACCATATTCATAGATCCACAAAAAATTGCAAGATGCCGGGAGGGTGTCGGAGCAGAGAGGGACGCGCGGGCGGGGGGGGGGGGGGGGGGGGGGGGGTCGGAGCAGAGAGGGGGGCGGGGAGAGCCACCAGGGAAGGAAGGGGCCATATAAAAAAAAATACATTTTTTCCTTTTGTGTATAAAAAGAAAAATAATAAAAACAATAATTAGAAAAACAACAACAACAAATAAATACAAGTGTCATACTTTGAGATACAAACTGTTTTTCTTTTGACTATCATGTGAGAGAGAGAGAGAGAGAGAGAGAGAGAGAGAGCAGTTGAAGAGCGTGCGTTTCGTTTAATTTGGGGAAAAAAAATTCAACCTACAAGGCTAACCTACAAGGCCAACGTGCCCCCTCCCAGTTCATGACATGAGTCTTTCTCACTGCAGGAGAGGCCTCCAGGAGGCAGGACTTGAGTATTCACTCGCGCTGGATTGTTTGCCGTTTTCTCACTGCAGGAGAGGCCTCCAGGAGGCAGGAGCGGAGTATTCACTCGCGTTGGATTGTTTGCCGTTTTCTCACTGCAGGAGAGGCCTCCAGGAGGCAGGAGTTGAGTATTCACTCACGTTGGATTGTTTACCGTTCTAATTCCGTGCCACCTAGCGCACATCACGCGCACTCACACGAATGGTCATATGGTTTGGGTTGACAAGATCATAAAAAATAAAGGCAAAAAATGTTATTAATAAATAAGTCAGCCAAGAAAGAAATCACTCAAACGACGTACCAATAAATCCATCAGTCAGTGGGTGAAAAAAAAAAAAAAAAAAAAGCAAGCAAGCTGGCAGACATCAATATAAACTTCTCATAGTTACCACATACATGTTACAATTGTATTGTAACAAAAATGTGAACACAAAATATAATATTAACATCTAAGGGGAAAAATTCACGCACACACACACACACACACACACACACACACACACACACACACACACACACACACACACACACACAATTCATCAGTCCACGCGCACCTGTGCGCAACCGTGCACAACTGTGAAGAGAACAGTTACACATGCCAGTAAATGCGAATTTCTGTTCACCAGGGCTGAATACATTTTACAAACAAGCAAACAGATTGGTCTTTAGTATTGGAAAGGTATGATCAAATCGTGTGTGCGAGCGCGCGCGCGTTGAAGTGATTACTTGTAATTTCAATCGAGGATTAGCCGAAGTACGATGATCACTACTAGCGTTACCAATAATATCAGCTCTGTGCAGCCATCGCTGTCAAATAGTACCTCCCGCATCATCTTGTAAGGAAACAAAGCAAAAAACAAAAAAAATAACCGCTGTTTCAAAAGCAAGTTCACAAAAAAACACACGCACACACACACACGCACACGCACGCACACACACGCAAGATAAACAGCAATAATAACAACTATGTTGTTACATAACAGTATTTTGATTTTGCTTCACACCCATGCAACAGTATAATGAACAGTGTCGGCATGTTACCACAAAAAATTCTGCATTCTTTCACATTCTTGCCTTCCCTGCTCACTATCATCAGTATATCATCAGTCGATTATGTAACAAAGCAACCAATTCGACGACTGGCTGACCACTCATTCTTTTAAACGAATATAGAGAAGAGAGGGGGAATAGAAGAAGTCAACCAGCCCGTTAAATAGGTCAATCAAGCAATGACACAAGTCAGTTTGCACATCAGCCGTTAGCCTGACAATCAGTCAGCAAATAAACGTGCACAGAATCACATTTGAACATATTTTACGTAGTAAGCGCGCGAGCACATGTGCGTGTGTGTATAAGTGCGCGCGCACGCGCGCGCATGTTCTTTCCGATGCCCATCTCTCTCCCCCCCCCCCCCCTTCCCCGGGACGCTCCCCCTTGGCCCGAAAATTAGCGAAATGGCCAAGAGGTTGCTTGGAGGAGTGAGCAAGGGAAAGACTGGATAAAGTACAACAGGGGCTGTCTTCCCCACAGTGAGCAAGGGACAGACTGTGATAAAGTACAGCAGGGGCTGTCTTCCCCACAGTGAGCAAGGGAAAGACTGTGGATAAAGTACAACAGGGGCTGTCTTCCCCACAGTGAGCAAGGGACAGACTGTGGATAAAGTACAGCAGGGGCTGTCTTCCCCACAGTGAGCAAGGGAAAGACTGGGGATAAAGTACAACAGGGGCTCTCTTCCCCACAGTGAGCAAGGGACAGACTGTGGATAAAGTACAGCAGGGGCTGTCTTCCCCACAGTGAGCAAGGGAAAGACTGGGGATAAAGTACAACAGGGGCTGTCTTCCCCACAGTGAGCAAGGGAAAGACTGGGGATAAAGTACAACAGGGGCTGTCTTCCCCACAGTGAGCAAGGGACAGACTGTGGATAAAGTACAGCAGGGGCTGTCTTCCCCACAGTGAGCAAGGGAAAGACTGGGGATAAAGTACAACAGGGGCTCTCTTCCCCACAGTGAGCAAGGGACAGACTGTGGATGAAGTACAACAGGGGCTGTCTTCCCCACAGTGAGCAAGGGAAAGACTGGGGATAAAGTACAACAGGGGCTGTCTTCCCCACAGTGAGCAAGGGAAAGACTGGGGATAAAGTACAACAGGGGCTGTCTTCCCCACAGTGAGCAAGGGACAGACTGTGGATAAAGTACAGCAGGGGCTGTCTTCCCCACAGTGAGCAAGGGAAAGACTGGGGATAAAGTACAACAGGGGCTCTCTTCCCCACAGTGAGCAAGGGACAGACTGTGGATGAAGTACAACAGGGGCTGTCTTCCCCACAGTGAGCAAGGGACAGACTGTGGATAAAGTACAACAGGGGCTGTCTTCCCCACAGTGAGCAAGGGACAGACTGTGGATAAAGTACAGCAGGGGCTGTCTTCCCCACAGTGAGCAAGGGAAAGACTGGGGATAAAGTACAACAGGGGCTGTCTTCCCACAGTGAGCAAGGGACAGACTGTGGATAAAGTACAACAGGGGCTGTCTTCCCCACAGTGAGCAAGGGAAAGACTGGGGATAAAGTACAACAGGGGCTGTCTTCCCCACAGTGAGCAAGGGACAGACTGTGGATGAAGTACAACAGGGGCTGTCTTCCCCACAGTGAGCAAGGGACAGACTGTGGATGAAGTACAACAGGGGCTGTCTTCCCCACAGTGAGCAAGGGAAAGACTGTGGATAAAGTACAACAGGGGCTCTCTTCCCCACAGTGAGCAAGGGAAAGACTGGGGATAAAGTACAACAGGGGCTGTCTTCCCCACAGTGAGCAAGGGAAAGACTGGGGATAAAGTACAACAAGGGCTGTCTTCCCCACAGGGAAGAGCGCTGTTGGCTGCTGTGTTTATATAGTACGCGCCCGCGAGCGCGAGCATGTGTGTGTGTGTGTGCGTGCGTGTGCCCGCGCGCCCGCGCGCGGAACAGAGAAGGGAGGAAAACGTGAGAGGGAGACTGACAACAGAGAGAGACAGAGAGAGAGAGAGACAGAGAGAGAGAGAAGGGGGGGGGGGGGGGGGGATATGGACAGAGAGACCGATGAGGTGTAATGTAAGTTACCTCAGTGTGCGTGCGCGCACGTCAGCCCTGCGTGTGTATGTGCCCGCGCACTCTTTTTATGCACAATGTCAGCTTTTTTTTTTTTTTCTCCTCTTCCCGTTTTCCTGGTCACCTAATAGGTATACGGATTCTCAGCAAACACATTTAGATTGCAACATCACAAAATGAAGTCTTAATGTACATTCACATTGTTCTCAGTGAGGAAAAAAAACAAACTGATGCTCATTTTTCCATGCAAAGAAACATGTTTCAAATAATGGCCACACACACACACGCACACACACAAAATGGGCCAACACACCTGCCCTTATAAAAAATTGAGGGCACGATCATAGATAAGTACACTTACAGTATTCAATACTTCATGAAACAGCATGAATACATAAACAAATTCGATAGAGAAAAACAATTGTCGCTGTTAGATTTTCAAGGGATGGAAGCAGGGGTGGGGGGTGGGACAGATGCGGGACAGGTGCAGGAAGGGAATGAGGGGGGGGGGGGGGGGGGGGGGCGGCGGCGGGGGCAGCGAGGGTGCAATGTTACCAATCCTCTTACGTAGTTTCACCAGCCACATGAGCATACAGTCAATTTTCAATACATAAAATACACAGAGCAGTTTCATCAGTCATGCTGACATGTGCACATGTGCGCGCCAGCACGCGGGCCCACACGCATGGGGCAGCCGACGTGCGAATGTATGCGTGTGTGCGCACGCGCCAGGCGCGCTCGTGCAAACAAAGAGTTGTCACAGTAATTTATGTTTTTGTCACATCGGGAAAATCATAATATCGTACAATATCATATATCATATAATATCAAAATCATACACTATAGAATGAAAACCCCCCCCCCCCCCCCCCCCCCCCCCCCCCCCCCCCCCCCCCCCCCCCCCCCCCCCCCCCCCCCCCCCCACCCCCCCCCCCCCCCCCCCCCCCCCCCCCCCCCCCCCCCCCCCCCCCACCCCCCCCCCCCCCCCCCCCCCCCCCCCCCCCCCCCCCCCCCCCCCCCCCCCCCCCCCCCCCCCCCCCCCCCCCCCCCCCCCCCCCCCCCCCCCCCCCCCCCCCCCCCCCCCCCCCCCCCCCCCCCCCCCCCCCCCCCCCCCCCCCCGCCCCCCCCCCCCCCCCCCCCACACACACCACCACTGCCACCCCCACACCCCCACACCATGCGCACCACCAATATGCGTTTCCCCCCCCCCCACCGCCCCAACCAGCCACTTTCCAGTCCAATTCTCGCCTCACATCGCGAACAATTCCAATTCTTTCCAATACCTCACCCTTGGCCACTCTCCCCCCCCCCCCCCCCCCCCCCCCCACACACACACACCAAATGCACACGTCTCAACATTTCACATTCGACCATCCAATTTTTGACAAGTTTCCCCCTCCCACCCACGGCACCAACCTTGTCAATTTCAGTTCCAATTCAGTTCCATTCAAGCGCAGTTCATTTCTTTGGCCAATTATTTGGTTCACATCAGAATCAATGTCAAATTTGACAGTCTTTCATTTTTAAGTTTGGCCATAATTTTGCCGTTGGATGACCAACATGCATTGTTGCAGAGTGTGAACTAACCTTTCGCAAAAGTTTGTAGTTCTCCTGTGCGAGGTCTTCAGCGATGGAAATGCCGGATTGTTTTAGTTTTTTACGCACAGCAAGCACAAGTCCCCTCTGTCTGCGAGAGAAAAAACGGATAAGAAGAGGCCTTGGTCTACCGCCCCCTCGGGTCGCCTTTCCCGCTCTGTGTGCTATTTCCACGTGGTTGGCCGTCACAGGTATCCCCAGCTTCTTAGTGAAAATGTCTACACATTTGTTGACACAATCTTCAACAGTCTCTTCTTGCTGCTTCTCTGGCACTCCATACACGCCGAGGTTCCACTGTCTCCCGTGTTGCTCCTGATCGTTTATGACCCGCTTGATGTTATTGGCCTCCCTGCGCTGTTGCGTCAACTGACCCTGAAGTTCCGCCCGTTCCCCTCGAAGTTGGTCGACCTCGGTTTTCAGCCTGTCGTTTTCCTTTTCCAGGTCAAAAACGCTGCACTCCAGTGAGTCTATTCTGCTGGTCAGCGATGCGGTTAGTTTCTCCATTTCAGTACGTAACGATAGGACATCTTCTTTAGTCGCTAACTGAGACATTGTTTCTTTGATTTCGAGTAAAGTGTTCTGTAAATCCATGTCTTCAGTACTATTCTCACTGTCCTGTCTCTGTTTTTTCCTATCTTGTTTGGCCTCGCTTTTTTCCGCTCCGGGACTCAAACCTGCGTCGCTTACTGAAGACGACGAAAGCTGTTCCTGCTTCCTTTTTTTGCCTATTAGAAAAGTAATTAGGTATAGTGCTCATAGTTTAAAACCTTCCTTCTCCTTCCCTCTTCACCTTCTTTTTGATACACATACACGGTAGGCACACACTATAATCCAACGAATACGAGCACAGCACAACACCCCACCAAAGTTCACGGCAACACAGTCACAGCACCGGCTCGCTTGACAAACACTTCAGTTCATGGTTCCCGCCACATCTTCGCGAAAGGGCAGGAGGAAATAGACAAATAGATTGGTAAACCACAAGTCCATGTTTTCAACCGTTTCACATAACTTTGCCGAATTAGTAAGGTTCAATTTTCCTGAAGTTCTGTCAAAATGCCCGCCGACTTGAGTGAAGATTCATAATTTTCCTCTCTCCTCTCGACTGTCTTCCCCTCGAAGTTGGTCGACCTCGGTTTTCAGCCTGTCGTTTTCCTTTTCCAGGTCAAAAACGCTGCACTCCAGTGAGTCTATTCTGCTGGTCAGCGATGCGGTTAGTTTCTCCATTTCAGTACGTAACGATAGGACATCTTCTTTAGTCGCTAACTGACCGGAAGTCAAGTCCCCGACAGCCATCATGCTTGCTTTAGAATTCTTGGTGAACTTTCCAATGACAGTGTTTAGAACTGTGATATTGGTGGATTCAAAATCGGTTTTACGTTCACTGAACTCCTTCAGTACCGATACACGGCCTGACCATATGTACGAAATTCATTATTTATTACATTGCATGTCGGCTAAAGGCACAGTCATTGAGTTCTGTTGGGTGCCTTCGCACTGTAACATAAATGGAAACGAAATGGCCGACAGAGCTGCTAAAAGAGGCGCAAAAGGTTTAGAGAAGACTGTAGACATGACACTTCCTTTGTCACTCCATGAAAATTACAGGCTGCTAGAAACAACAGCATGGAAAAAATTTAGCAGACGTTCTGATGAAAAGACTCTAACACAAAATACAGCTGCAGTTCCGTTGGAAATTGTATCAAGAAAGTTGTCAAATGCACCGTTATATTATTCTAGACTTGTAACTTCCCTTTTTTCCGCCTAAAAATTAACGCTTTAAAAGCAAAATTCTCCAAAAATGTATATTGCCTGTGTGGTGCACAAATCACAGTTAATCACATTTTATTCCATTGTAAAAATCTTCGGGGTTTTCTACCTGATTCAGTCACAGCAAAGAATGTTTCGGAAGAAAACATAGAAGATTTATTATATGATACAAAGGTTTTACTACAAATTGCTGAATCCCTAATTCACACCCCCATCAGGTCATTCCTGTAGATTTTTTTTCTTCCAGTGTAGATTAGTGGTGAGTGACACATCCACCCACCACGTTTCTGTATTTTGCATTTTATTTG
>CM065729.1:67205539-67208039 GCA_033310375.1 Conus canariensis
AACTTGTACCAAATCCGTCCAAACCTGCAAGCGTTTTGAGGCGGCCGTAAAGACGAAACAGTGATGTGCCGTTTGCGTACAGGCCACTTCCTTTTACAGCCATCTTTTTAAAAGGTGAAGAAGCTCCGTGATGCGTTCCATGTCATGAACCACTCACAGTGAAACGTATTCTGTTCAGAGTGGTGGGACTTGACAGGGAAGGGAAATAATTCATGAAGTATTACAAACGGCGCGGGCGACGAACTCTGTGCAGGCTAAGCGATGGGCGGCACAACGTTTTGGCCAAGTGCGTGACTCGAGTGACAAATGGGCGAAAGATGACATTGTCGTGAAGGGGACGGTAAACCAGTGTAGTAGTAATGGTGTTGCTACAGGTCTACAGGAGCGGCGCCCCCCCCCCCACCTCAATCGCGCCTACACACACGCACACGCACACACACAAACACACACAAACACACACACACACACACACACACACACACACACACACACACACACACACACACACACACACTCGCAATCGCACACACACCCACGCCCAAGCGTGAGAGTGCTTGTGCATATACAACGACCGAGAGAGAGAGAGAGAGAGAAAGAGAGAGAGAGAAAGAGAGAGACAGACAGACAGACAGACAGAGAGAGAGAGAGAGAGACGGACAGACAGACAGAGAAAGAACACCAGTCACCTTGCACAAGAGACACATCTCAGGATCAGGATCAGGACTTGTACGTAGCTGGAATCTTCCTAGGTTATAAATAGTAACGGAAAAAAGAGAGAACAGCCCTCTTCAGGTAAATAAAAACTTATTTCAAAATTTGGTTTATTTCCTTTTCAAAAACATTCTGACCCAATGAAACTGATGCCCCAACGGCCGTCACCGAGTTCAGCTCAATGGGACCCTGTTGCGGCTGTGCATCCACCTAGGCGATCAGGATCAGGATCAGGATCTTATTTGAAGATTGACCTGAACGGTTAAAAACATGTTTGTTGCAATTTAGTGCAAGGATGGCAACATAGTGACTCTGCTGATTGCTGCAGAGAACGCTGCCACAGAGCCTGCCTGGACGACTTGCTCGTTCAGTTCATTCCAGTCCATGACGGTCTGCACGAAGAAGGAGCGCTGGTACTGCTCGGTGCTTGACTCTGGGACTACATATCCGCGGCTGTTGGTTGATGTGAATTTTGTGACGATGTTGTTTGTCACGAAGCCATGAAACATTTTTGGGCGGATTGTTCTCTTTTCTTTTTTCATTGGTGTTTAAACACTTCTCAGGGTGCCGTGCTGGAAGAAGTCCTTCAGTAATCTTGTAGAAGGTCACTAGTCTTTGTTGTTTCCACCAGCCGCCACGGCGAAGTGGTCAGCGTCGCGGACTCCCGGCTGGGAGGTCGTGGGTTCGAATCCCATCAGAGTCATGTGGGTTTTTCTGCCCCGTCCGGCTCCTACCCAGAGTTGAGTTTGCTGCGGACTCAGTTGGGAAGACTGGGACCACACAGTTGAGTTTCATCCACTTAATGGATGCGTTTCTGAGAGTGTTGCTCAAACTTCCTGACCAACACTGCAGGTGCCTGTATCTCTCGGGCCTGGTTGACGCCAGGATATATTATGAAAGGAAGCGTAGAGTACAGCCTGTCATGTAGTCTCAGACCGAAATGGAAATCCGTAGCATCATCTTAATCATCTTCATTCTCATCGATCAGCATTAAAAAAAAAATGTCTCAAATTCTGTGGCCCTTCATGCCCTGCTCTCATGGTGACCTCAATTTCGATGTCCTCTCCACGTCTGTGGTCTTGGTTTGGTTCCGTCGGAGGCACCGGTATCGGCGAGTCCATGGGGGTCGTTGGACGGACGTGGTGGCGCCCTCCGGTGGGAGAGCTCACTCACGCCGGCTCCGCGACTAAGCAATTATTGTCGTCGGGGGGGGGGGGGGGGGGGGGGGCTTAGTGGGTGGTGTCCTGCGTATGTTGGATCAGAACAGGCGCCACTGAACACCACTGAAGTGACTCGGCAGCAGTGCAGTGTCTCCTATGGTGGGTCGCCTCTTGACGACTTGACACTGACTGCTCCCTGTGGCTTGCCGATGCCGGGGGCTGCGGCGGGGCCGACCGGGTTGTGGCTGTGGACGGGGTGTCGGAATGAGCGGCGTGGGTGCACACTGCCTCTGAGGTGGCGCAGAGGTTGGGACAGAAAAAAAAAAAAAAAAAAAAAAAAGTCTTTGTTCTTGCCTGCGCACTTGGAGGACTTGCAGTTCAGTCAGCATTCGCGTCACGCAGCCCGGGTCCCTGCACCTGTATGTAGTCACGCTTGATGAATCTGGCTGCTTTTATTTGGAAGCGCTTAAGCTTTTCCTGGACCTTTGCCAAGTACGGGGGTCCCACACTGTGGCCCCGTAATCCACGGCTGCTCAGGTCTCGAAGAGATACGCCAAGCGACGACATACAGGCACGCTGCGCTGGCATGCTCATGCACGTGCGCGCGCAGTTACTCACACACACACACA
>CM065729.1:67210539-67235539 GCA_033310375.1 Conus canariensis
AGCTCACAATAACTCAAAAGCATTTTCATGACGAAACGTCATTTTCTGTAAGAAAATTAGCGAGTTCACGTCCTCATAGTTATTATCGCTGCCAAGAGTAACTGTTTTCTTGTTTTTCGTCCTGGTGTGATGGTCAAACCTTGGTGAAAATAAAAACAGCAGTTGTGACTCAGAGTCTGGTGAGTGCGATTCCCGAAAACAGCTGTTCATGACACAAGAAAACTGGTAGTTATGGGTCGTGTGTGTCTTACTGGTATTACTGGTGCCAGTGCTCGGAGAGGATTTTCCAAGAATCTTCTGCGAAGGTGTGGATGCCTGAAGAAGGAAAGAGAACTCCATAATTTGCTGTGTTCCCTGGTGTAGGCTTACTGGGGTCTTGACGTTGTAAACCTTTCCTTTCGCTCTCTCTCTCTCTCTCTCTCTCTCTCTCTCTCTCTCTCTCTCTCTCTCTCTCTCTCTCCAACACCTCGCCAGCATCGAAACGAGTGAAAGTCATTGTTTTCATGAAGATCTTTTTTTAAAATTTTTTTATAAACATGATAATGACTTTCGCTCAACAAGATAGTTGCTGTCTTCAGTTGAAAACAGTAATTATTACGGTTTGTTATCGCTAATTCCTGTTACAGAATAGTTATGACAGTTTGCATCCGATGAACTCCCATACATATCTCTCTCTCTCTCTCTCTCTCTCTCTTGGCCTGCGGCGACGATATGTGTCTGTGTAACAAAAGACGGGTCATTTTCGGTGCACCCCCTGTCTCGTGGTCCGGCGGGAGGGAGTTGGACGAAGCGACTGACGAAGAGGAGTGTGTACTGCCGGCTCTGTTGGGTGAACGGATCTACAGGCGTGTTTGTGTGGGATTCTCCGAGTAGGGCGCTGTAGTAGCCGTACTTGGTGAGTTGTAAGGTGAGGAAGATCATACTCGAGGGTTGGCTGCCAGAACCCATTATCTCATATTATATAAGTGAGATACTGGGTTCTGGCAGTCATTATTACATTATGATGTATGTTTCACGAATCTCTCTCTCTCTCTCGCTCTCTCGCTCTCTCTCTCTCTCTCTCTCTAGCTGAAATGGCTCATTATCATTCAGTGAAGCACACAGCTGCACAAGTCAGTGGGCTCATATTACTCAGCGATGCATAACGGAGTGGAAGGGACAACTGTGTGTGTACCAGTGGGATGTTCCCGTTCCGCCGTTTCCCATTTCGCCGTTTCCCATTTCACCGTTTCCCGCTTTACCGTTTCCCGTTTCGCCGTATTAATCAAATAAGTGTCATTTTGCCGTAAAAGGGAGAGATATAGAAATCAGTAAAAGTGAGAGATATAGAAATCAGACATTACGTTAATTAATAGGGAAATGAGACATTTAATTAACTGAGAAATTTAATGAACTGCATTAAAAACAATAAAAACCATTTAAAATCTTAAAATTTAGTCTTTCATTCTTTCGGTCTCTCTTTCTCTGTCATATTCTTAACCGATGGCGATAGCAGTGGAGCAAGCATCAACAAATTTCCATGAGGTCACGTTGCCCGCTGGCCATTTCCTCGTGGAGTTGTTGGAGTCTCCTGGAAGTGGTCAGAAACCGAGGAGCTTTTCTGCGCAGAGGTTGGCCTGCTCTTCGAAGTCGAAGAAGCCCCTCTGACTGTTCTTGCTGCTCTCTGATGAGTTTGCACAGCTTGAAGATGTTTGGATGCGCCCCTTCACTCCTCCTGTTCATTGACGAGTGGAATCCCTCAACGTGGTTATTAGTTCTTGAAGAACCCAATGTCATGCGATCAAATTGATTCCACATTCGGCGAGGGAATCTTGCTGCGACGTCATCGAACCATGTTCTGATGAAGTAGTCTGTCAGTTGCACAATTCTTGCATCGTCTGGAGCATCTCCCGCAATCAAAAGCCAGGCTTCGTCTTGTCTGTCGAGCGGAACGAATGAGAGTCCTGCCAGTCGACGAATGAATGATCTTATTTCAGGGTTGTCTCCATAATCATTCGCAAGACCAACCTCCTGAGTCTTCCGCCAAATGGACTGAGTGAAGTGGAATAGACATCCGTCTATGACAGCGTTGGGAAACTCGACTGAGATAGCCTGGATGCAGGCCAACTGAAAGTCGACTGAGCACCGAGGAGGGTCAAATCCTCACAGCGGCACGCTTCAAGATGTCAAAAAGCCGTCTATATGTCTCTCTTTTTTTGTCTGGCAAAAGCGCATAGATCACCGGGGTCATGACATCATACTGCATCACGTGTATTGTATACAACTGCGTGAACAAGATTGGAGTCGTCCAGAAAGTTCCGTCCATGAACAACTTGTCAGAAGCGCACATCCTGTTCACATTCTCTTCAGTTCCAAAGACCAGAATCTTGTCAGCATGCCCGTCAGAAGCAAGGAGGAAACGTCTCCCATCCACAGTTTCGCTGAAGGGCGGCTGGATGTCCACTTCACTGCGTGTTTGTGGAAGTACTGGCAGAAATTTCCTTCTTTCTCTGTAGAGGGAAGACTTCACTTGATGGTATTGAGGGAAAAATCCAGCAATTTCATCAGCATTGTCGCGAGTGTTCATTTCTCTCAATGCGCTGTTGTACAGTTGTTTTACAGAACTGTCAGGTTCTTCTGTGCATTTTCTTTTTACCCCTGCTACCAGCATCTTTGCCTCCATCTGAGCATGGGAAGCTGGATGAGAATGATCCCCGGGGACCTATATAAACAGACAGAAAGAGAGAAAAATATAGAGGGAAAGAACGACAGAGAGAGGGCAAGAGAGACAAAAAGAGAAAGAGAGGGACAGAGGAGAGAGAGTGAGAGAGAGAGAGAGAGAGAGAGAGAGAGAGAGAGAGAGAGGGAGAGAGAGAGTGAATGAGAGACAGAGGGCCTGAGCGACTAAGGGAAAGAGAGAGAGGACCGGAGAGAGACAGAGAGATTGAGAGAGAGACAGAGAGATTGAGAGAGAGATTGAGAGAGATTGAGAGGGAGATTGAGAGAGACAGAGAGATTGAGAGAGACAGAGAGATTGAGAGAGAGATAAAGAGAGAGATAAGAGAGAGAGAGAGAGAGGAGAGAGAGAGAGAGAGAGAGAGAGAGCGTTACTGACCTTCGTTAATTCCTCTGTGTCTCTAGTTTTACAACGCGCACGACAGTTGTCAACAGTACACTTCCAATAAATATTTTCACCACGGTTGTAGTCTTTTCTGTACCTGTGGCCATTCAAAATAAGTGACAGACCACCACGTTTTGTTTCCACAAACTCCATTAGGCCTACCACCGCGGCTTACGAGACGCTCGAAACGGCACAATCGACTTTCAACTTGCTTTTTACTCAAGACCATGACAAGACCGTGGCACTCACTCGCACGGGATGTACAAGCAACAAACTGAAGACCACTCACTCGCACGGGATGTACAAGCAACAAACTGAAGACCACTCACTCGCACGGGATGTACAAGCAACAAACTGAAGACTACTCATACATGCCCAAGTTCCCAGTACGGCGAACCGAAACTAAAGAGGACGGCGAAATAGCACGGGATCACCTTAACAAAAAAATTGACGAATACGGCGATTTGACACCCATACGGCGAAACGGGAAACGACGAAACGGTACCCAACCGTACCAGTGCCCCGTTCACTCGAGAAACGGGCAGCACAACGGCGACTTGGGGAGTGGAGAGACAAAGTTCAGGTGAGTCCAGTCAGCCATTGCCATTGAGGGTGGGATTGACGTCCTATCGGCCTGAGGCTCTTAATTAAGGACAATTACACTACAGACGTAGGTCTGCATTATTGTGGCAACAACTGTCGCCGGCAGTAGCAGGTGAGTTGCTGTGGGGGTCGTCGTATTTCTCTCTCTCTCTCTCTCTCTCTCTCTCTCTCTCTCTCTCTCTCTCTCTCTCTCTCTCTCTCTCTCTCTCTCAGAGCTCGTTTTCTTTTTGAACGTTTGTACAGTTGCGGTTGTTGGTCGTCGACTGACGATGGGCGTCGGTATATGGTGTTTCTCTTGAACATTGGTTCGGTTTTGGTTGTTGGTCAAC
Source organism: Conus canariensis (assembly GCA_033310375.1). Classification (NCBI taxonomy): domain Eukaryota; kingdom Metazoa; phylum Mollusca; class Gastropoda; order Neogastropoda; family Conidae; genus Conus; species Conus canariensis. The sequence continues at coordinate 67,214,572 of CM065729.1, forward strand.
CGACAATAGGAGTCGGCGTATGTTGCCTTCTGTCCCCCAAACATCAGGCCGTCTTCAGGACCACCGGGCGGCCTTCTTCATGCTCGGGTGGCGATGGTCCTGTGCCGCGTGAGGCCGCCTCAAGGAGGGAGCAGGACGAAGGTCGCTGGAGTGCTGCACCAGTCCCTAATATTCGGCGGGTACTCGCTGACTGCGGCCGAGAGGGCAATTTTTCAGCCCAACCCCATAAGGAGTGCCCACCATGTCTGCCTCCCCACAAAACAGAGCATGGCTTTCCAGGCCACGGTAGTCACAGTCGGGCAGCGCTCCTTCGCCGATCGCCCCGCATCTCCAGGAGCCGTCCCCCGGTGACACAGGCTGGACCCGCCGTCACCCACATGGCTGGAATGCCCACACATCACACACACACGCGTACATCCACACACACACACACACACACACACACACACACACACACACACACACACAGCACACACAACACGCACGCACACACACACACACACACACAACACACACACACACACACACACACACACACACACACACACACCCCGTTCGTTTTCACGATAGATCAGAACGGAGAATCTTCACTCGTGTTCTCTCATCTGCTCTTGACGGCTGTTTTTGTTTGCTTGTGTGTGTGTGTGTGTGTGTGTGTGTGTGTGTGTGTGCTTGTTTTGTGTGTGTGTGTGTGTGTGTTGTAATTCCTCGTTGCTGTTGAAATAGTTGACACGGCAGGGGTGGGCGATGGTGGTGATTGGGGGGTGGGGGGGGGGGGGGGGGTGGGGGGGGGGTGCGAAGCACTGTGACGTATCTTGCGCACGGGCCTCGCTGAAATCAGGTCGTAAGTTTCAGCATCCATCCTGGCAGTTCGTCTGTATCAGCCGGTTGGCCACCCCATCCATCCTGGCATTTCGTCTGTATCAGCCGGTTGGCCACCCCATCCATCCTGGCATTTCGTCTGTATCGGCCGGTTGGCCACCCCATCCATCCTGGCATTTCGTCTGTATCAGCCGGTTGGCCACCCCATCCATCCTGGCATTTCGTCTGTATCAGCCGGTTGGCCACCCCATCCATCCTGGCATTTCGTCTGTATCAGCCGGTTGGCCACCCCATCCATCCTGGCATTTCGTCTGTATCAGCCGGTTGGCCACCCCATCCATCCTGGCATTTCGTCTGTATCAGCCGGTTGGCCACCCCATCCATCCTGGCATTTCGTCTGTATCAGCCGGTTGGCCACCCCATCCATCCTGGCATTTCGTCTGTATCAGCCGGTTGGCCACCCCATCCATCCTGGCATTTCGTCTGTATCAGCCGGTTGGCCACCCCGCCACTGTTGAGTCCGTTTCCGCACATCTGCTTCAAAGTCATGCAGTGTTCCTGTGTATAGCGATTCCACGTTACGTACCACTCAGTGTTCCTGTGTATAGCGATTCCACGTTACGTACCACTCAGTGTTCCTGTGTATAGCGATTCCACGTTACGTACCACTCAGTGTTCCTGTGTATAGCGATTCCACGTTACGTACCACTCAGTGTTCCTGTGTATAGCGATTCCACGTTACGTACCACTCAGTGTTCCTGTGTATAGCGATTCCACGTTACGTACCACTCAGTGTTCCTGTGTATAGCGATTCCACGTTACGTACCACTCAGTGTTCCTGTGTATAGCGATTCCACGTTATGTACCACTCGGTGTTCCTGTGTATAGCGATTCCACGTTATGTACCACTCGGTGTTCCTGTGTATAGCGATTCCACGTTATGTACCACTCAGTGTTCCTGTGTATAGCGATTCCACGTTATGTACCACTCAGTGTTCCTGTGTATAGCGATTCCACGTTATGTACCACTCAGTGTTCCTGTGTATAGCGATTCCACGTTATGTACCACTCACCAGTGAAACATGTTCTTTTCGAGTGTTTGGAGTTGCATGATATGAGAGATAAACAATTTTTCCAGCAGACTCCATGAAAAACTTTGCTGAGAGATGCCTCTGTCACACACAAACGGAATTTGCGCTCAAAGGTCGTAGATGTATTTATTACACAAAAGGATTCGAGCTCAGTTGTATTAGGGGATGTTATTCAGAAGCGTTTGGAGATGTTGGGGATCTTGCTCAGGTAATCTTGGGATGTTAATAAATCAACACTGCAGCTGACTAATGACTAAGATTTCGAAGTACCGTTATCGTTAGAGAGAGAGAGAGAGAGAGAGAGAGAGAGAGAGAGAGAGAGAGAGAGAGAGAGAGAGAGAGAGAGAGAGAGACGGGGGGGGGGGGATCATTCACTCAGAGATACGAGGCTGAAATCGAGCTAGTGTGAGGTTGATAGGACAGTGTGAGATGTGAGATGTTCATACACGTTCAGAAACATACCAGACAGAGGATAGGACGAGGTAGAATATAATCTAACATTCTTTCAATAAACAGGCTCTTAGAATTTACCCATGTGCTTATTTTGACTACAAATTATAAAAGTCATTCCCAGGAATTCTAACTTTCAACTAAGATCTTCTCTGTCCAGACTAATAAGAATAGATAAACAAAAACACAGAAGTCGCATACCTTAACACCATGATCACTGTGGCCAGGCCCGAAGGCCGAGAGGCCCAGTAACACCTTGCCTGAACCAGAGGATGCCAGGGAGGAGAAAGAGAGCGGAGGTTGATATCTGTAGTTCATATAGCTTTTGCCCGAGTCTGAATTGAATAACCGTGCCGTGGCACAGCATTGACACTGACTGCTTCCTCAGTGAGAGAACGCCAGACACTGGACATTATCAAGGTCTGATTTATTAGTGACCAACTGCTCGGGGAAGGGGGGGGCGGGTAGGGGCGTGGAAATGTGAGGGAAATGTGAGGAGTGGTGTGTGTGTGTGTGTGTGTGTGTGTGTGTGTGTGTGTGTGTGTGTAGCTCCTATGTATTATATCACTCTGTGATACCTCCCTTATCTGATGTGATGTTTGAATTTCTGAAAGAGATCAACATTTTGCTTATGATTTAAGATTTAACGGAAGAAAGATTCCAGGTATGTTTCTGGGTGTATTAAAGTATTGTGCAGATGATTTTTGTTGTTTTCTTTTCATTAATGACATGAGAACTGACTCCAACGCGCTGACAGTCCTGGTATGGCCCTTTGCGATCGGCTGGTGTGTGAGCGACATGATTTCTCTCTCTCTCTCTCTCTCTCTCTCTCTCTCTCTCTCTCTCTCTCTCTCTCTCTCTCTCTCTTTCCCATCGAGAAATTAAAGAGGAACTAGGCCAAGTAAAAGTACAATGTGAAGAGATAAACAAAAGATGTGACAAACTGGAAACTGAACACAGGCAATTAGAAGAGACAGTGACTGACGTAACAACTGATATACAACACCTGTTTGCCGCGACACATAACGGAAAGGAAGACGTACATAAATTAACTGAAATGATAAAGGAGGTGAAAAAAGAGGTTGAGAAACTAAACAGACACCGACAGATTAGAGTCTTTCTCTCGACGAGATAATCTGCGCTTTTTCGGGATTCCCCAAAAGCAGCCCAGTGAAACATTTGACACATGTACCAAAGCAGTTGTCGATGTTCTAAACAATACAGATGATCATAGGCGCAGGACAGTAGATGACATTGAACGAGTACACCGGACAGGCTACGCACATGAAGGTCAAACTAGACCAATGATTGTCAAATTTAGAAGGTGGAAAGACAAAATGTCCTTAATTGCGAACAGAGACACTCGGCAGCAACTTCTAGACAAAGGAGTTCGAGTGGCAAACGACCTTACTAGAGCACAGGCCCAGATCGTTGCAAAAGCTAGGAGGGAAGGGAAGAGAGCCTTCTTCAAAAAAGGTCGGTTGGTTATTAGCCCCCAACTCCCAGAACCCCGGTCATATGCTCAGGTGGTGGAAAGAGAGGATGCATGCAGTGCTCTCACAAGTCCAACGAGTAGTCATGGGATGGCACGTGTGCAAAGCACCACAAATGTGTATCAGCAGGGTGTGTGTGTTTCAAACAAGCAGCAGATCGAGTCCCGTCTAAACAAGACCTCGATGCAGAACGAGCAGGGCGGTGTGAGCGGGTGTTCAGCCCCCTCTTCACGTCACGGTACCCGGCCCATCCAGGATCAACAACAGCGTGACGGTGGTACCAGCGGTGGACACGCCCCTCGCAGTGGAACAGGGAGAGAGCGACACGAGTCAGCCAAGGCCAACCGGGGTTCTCCGTATCCTGTCATTGATGAACATCGGGATAGCGACGCAAGTACACCACGCGGTCGCAACGTGCCAGGCAGACAGGCAGGCATACAAACGCCTGTCGGAAACAAGCCAAGCAGGTTCACAGGTTCGAGTCGGGGCAAAGGGACATGCGGTGGTGTGAACGACAGGAACCTGCGTTCAAGCGCCTCAAAAAATGAATAGGACAGGGCCGACCATCCAACTCAGTGGAAGTTTCTTAATTACAATGTCGAGAACTTATATAGTAAGTTACAGGATGCTTATTTCATGAATTATGTAAATACATTTGATTTTGTTTCTCTCACTGAAACCTTCCTCGACTTGTCGTTTGACTATAGCAATATATTCACTGATTATCTGAAGTTTCCCGAACCAGCCAAAAAACTGTCAGTTCATGGAAGGAAGTCAGGAGGTGTGTTGCTGTTAATAAGGAAGAGTTTACATAACAAGGTTACAGAAACAAAGGTTAGTTGTGACAATGCTATTGCAGTAAAACTAGATAAAAGTATATTTAACACTGATAAAGATGTAGTCTTGGTTGCTTGCTATGTGGTCCCAGAAGGAGGCCCGATATACAACGATAAATTGATCAAATATGGTGTTCTAATAATGGAAGATGCCTTACTTCAAAAGTTTGAAAAAGAAATGGATACACTTTATTTTATGTTTATGGGAGATTTGAATGCCAGAACGGGTTGCAAACAAGCTGAAAATGAAATTATGACAAACTATGTGAGCTGTATGGAGAATGTCAATGTGGATGACGACAATTGCATACGTTGCTCAAAAGACTCAGTTATCAACAATTTTGGCAAAACATTGTTGGATTTCTGTATCATGTTCGACTTGAGTATTTTAAATGGTATTTGTGATGGTGATAGTGAGGGTGAGTATACTTTTGTGTCTCCAAACGGATGTAGTGTGATCGATTACGTACTGGTTCACAATGGCTTGTTGTCAAACTTTGATTTACACATTGGTGATTGCATTTATTCATGGCACTTACCAACTGAAGCTATATGGAGAAGTAATTGTTGTAAATTAGAGAAGAGGTATTCCCCAGAAAATTGTGAAGAAAAAATTGTCTGGGCTGATGAATATGCTGGTATATTCAGAAATGAACTTGAATGTGGTGAATTTCTAGACAGCATGCAGAAAGCGCGTCAATTATTACAAATTAATGTGAATGAGAGTCTAGATAAATTTGTCAGTGCTTTGTGCAGAGCCGCAGCTTGTATGGTTCGAGTTTATTTGTAGAGGCAGCAGAACATACAATGACTGGTTTGATAATGAGTGCGAACGAAAGAAACAGGAAGTTAAAAGGTTATTAAAAAGATTTCAGAGATGCAAAACAGCCAAGGATAAAAGTAAGAAAAGAGAAGAATACGCTGTATCACGTAAAGAGTATGTTACGCTAAGGAAAACAAAGGAACTGGAGTTTAAAGAAAGTAGGTTAAAGAAACTAAAAAATTCAGTCAGTGATTCTAAAATGTTCTGGTCAGTGATAAGATCTGTAAATAAAAGTTTTGTGTATAACGAAATCTCAGTTCAACAGTGGCATGACCATTTTGGGGGCGTTTTTCATTGTTTTGATAATAAAAGTAAGGAAGAAGAGACCGGTGTGGTAGAAGAGAATGAAATTGAGCCATTATTTAATCAACCAATTTCCAGTGAAGAAGTCGTTGCTGGTATTAAACATTTAAAATTAGGAAAGAGTGCAGGACCAGATAGAATCGTAGCAGAAATGTTGAAGAATGCAAACACAACTGTAATCGATTTCCTTGTTCATTTATTTGCCCAACTTTTTGATAATGGTATCTTTCCATCAGAGTGGGCTAAATCAATTATTGTACCAATTCATAAAAAAAGGAGACGTGAACAATCCCGACAACTATCGTGGAGTATCACTTACCAGCATTTTAAGTAAAATCTACACTCACATATTAAATACAAGATTAACTGAATGGGCTGAAACTGAAGAAAAAATAGTGGAAAAACAAGCAGGTTTTAGAACCAGTTACAGCACCATAGACCATATATTTACACTATATTCTTTGATTCAAAAACATCTACTCTGTAAGTCGAAGCTCTACATTGCATTTGTAGATTTCAAGAAGGCCTTTGACTCGGTAAATCGGAATGCTCTGTGGAATGTACTCCGTAAAAGTGGTGTTAATAGTAAATTGTACATGGCTGTTAGAGGGGTCTTCAACTCGGTGCTGGCATGTGTGCGTGTGAAGAGTGAGTATTCAGATTATTTTGTTTGTCCAAAAGGAGTAAAACAAGGATGCTTGTTGAGTCCACAGTTGTTTTCTTTTTTTTCATAAACGAACTGGCTGTGGAATTGTCCCGCAAAGGCAGACATGGTATCCAGATAATACCTGGAGCAGTTGAATTAGTTTTATTACTGTATGCTGATGATGTTGTTCTTCTGTCCAGGACAGTTGTAGGTTTGCAAAACCAACTAAATGTATTGAAAGAAGAAGCAGATGGCTTAGGTTTATCAGTTAACTTAGATAAGACAAATGTAGTGGTCTTTAGAATGGGTGGCCACCTATCAGTGTGTGAAAAATTGTCTTATGGAAATGCAGACGTTCAAGTAGTTAATTCATATAAATACCTTGGAATGATATTTTCAACAAAATTAACTTTCCGTTACGCATGGGAAGAATCTCTAAGAAAAGGGGAAAAAAGGTACTATTGAAATTCTGAAATCCCTGAGAAAACTGAATTGTACAGACTGTAGTATATTTTGGAAAATGTTTGATACACAGATAAAACCTCTTCTTACATATGCAGCTGAAATTTGGGGTTTACATGACAATTCGATGATGGAAAAAATACATACGTATGCTATGAAGCGTTTCCTTCAAGTACCTATTCATTCATCCAACACCGTTTTATATGGAGAGATGGGCAGATACCCTTTGTACATAAGTACATTTGTGAAATGTATTAAGTACTGGTTGAAGATCTTGAAGCTACCCCAGTCCCGTTTTAGCAGGCAAGCCTATGATACGATGCTTTTAGAAATGGAAAAAGGTTGAGAAAACTGGGCTCATAAAGTAAAGAAAGTCCTTTCAGAACAGGGTTTTGGAATGGTGTGGATGACCCAGGAAGTAGGAAATGAGCAACAGTTTATTGCGGAATTTAAAGACAGGCTTATTTGTTCTTTTAAACAGAATTGGCACTCAGATATGGAAAGTAAAGAAAAATATCGCTGGATTTTCTCATTTAAGAATGTGTTTCATTCTGAAAAGTTTCTCAGTGTCATAACAGATAGATGGCACAGAATAAATTACGCAAGATTTAGGTTGAGAACTTAAGGTTTTAATGCAAACAAAAGATGGTTTGAATGTGAAACATCCACAGAATCTCCTTGTCCTGCATGTAGACACATTATTGATGACGAAGAACACTTTCTGTTCCACTGTACTGCTTATAATGAAGTGCGGACAAATTGTTCACTTTTCCAGTTGGATATAGCGAAAAGACAAAATGTTGCTGTCGTGTCATCATCAGATGATGAACTTGTAATTAAATCAGTTGCGAAATTCATCGCAGAAGCATTGAAAATTAGACAGATGAAGGATAGTGAAATTGAAGATATTGCATTATAAGAGATATCTGAATGAATGTTATCATTCATCGCAGGAGGAAGAGATCCGTAAGATACATTGTCATCATTTGATCGAGTGGATGGTCGAGTAAGTCTTAAGTTTTTTTGTTTTTTTTCTAATTGCATTACTCCTCTGCGTGAGGACATAAGGAAATGTTATGAATTTGTTTTTAACCTTTGATTTGGTGCACACTAGGAATGAATGTGTACTATTTGTTTGCAGGAAAGGAAGAGGGAAATGTTATTGTTCTGTTACCTCTCCCCCCCTTGTCAAAAGACCTCTTTGGTAATGACAATAAAATGTCAAAGTGTCTCATTCCCATCTACAGCGAGGTGATCGTAGATTCGATGACCACTGGAACTCCTGCAGCTGCAAGATCTAGCTGAATGTGGGGTGTGTTCAGATTTGTTTCCCATCTTTCGGATTGTAACGTTCTATGCTAAGTGCATACTTACTTCTTCATTCCTCTACATCTTTCACTCAGACAGGAACCCTAGAGGCACTGATGAAGGCAACTTGCTGTACGGCGGAGGCCCTCCAGTGATCCATAGAGCTTTTCCCTCATTGGTGTGTTGGCAGGCCAGGTCTCAGCCCTCAGCTTTTTATGTGTGGGACAGTCCTGCAGGAAGTGTTCCACTGTCATTGGAGCTGTACCGCATGGGCAACTTGAAGACTTGCCAGTGTGGAATTTTGTGGACATGTGATGTGTCAGTCTGGAAGTGCCCTGTCCTCAGCCTCACATTGAGTGGATACTTACCAGAATGTGCCTCTGCCTGTAGTGCCAGCACTGATGCCTCAAGGTGAACATGCAGATGCGAAATATTTGCCTTAAAGTCGTTTTTTTTTTGTCGGTTTTGTTGTTGTTTTACGGACCAGGACGAGTTCCGTTAAGACTAAGGCAGTGCTGTAAAGAATCCCATTGAAAGAAAAGGGCCTCCACCATGCTACAGGCGACATGGGCTTGACGAGTAGATATTTGCCGAGTGGACTTTTGCCGAGTGGACTTTCGCCGAGTGGACTTTTGCTGAGTGGACTTTCGCCGAGTGGACTTTCGCTGAGCGGACATTTGCCGAGTGGACTTTCGCCGACGGGGGAAATTCAGTTGCCACCAAGCTCTCTTTCTGTCTAGGCAAAGTCTCGCTCTCTCTCTCTCTCTCTCTCTCTCTCTCTCTCTCTCTCTCTCTCTCTCTCTCTTCCCACACACACACACACCCCTTCTCCCTTTCCCTTGCTCCCCCTCTTTCTCTTTGTGTCTGTTTCTCTCAAGGTCTGACCAGCACAATGGGCTAATGCGTAAATGAGACATCTGCTAAGTCGTAGCCACGAGACCCTCTTCTTCAATTCTCTCATCTTAGCCATTAATTTATTTATCCATCGGCTTCAAATCATGCGCAGTGTGGTCTCAAAACGTTGCGGATGTGGTGTAGCGTATAATCATGGAACTAGTCCGCACGCAGTGACGACGCCTCCTTGATGAAATTGAAACTCTGTCTGACACACGCACGCACGCACGCACTGAGAGAGAGAGAGAGAGAGAGAGAGAGAGAGAGAGAGAGAGAGAGTGTGTGTGTGTGTGTGTGTGTGTGTCTGTGTGTGTGTGTTGTATCTCGCTGACAGTTCCTTCAGTGCTGCGGTGGTCGGCGAAGCAGATCGACCCTGGGTAATTTCCCCTGAGCATAGTTATCGTGTGACATACTGCGCGAACAGGAACTGCTCTCCCCCCCCCCCCCCAACCCCCACCCCGAAAGAAAAGAAGAAGAAAAATTCAGCTTCAAAACAACGCTACTCCATGTTCCACAGTCTTTTGAAAGCGAATGTCACCAGGAAGCCGTCCGCGAGTGAAGAAATATCCCTTCTCCCCTCCCTTTCCCACACCCTACCCTTCCCGGCTGGCCAAAATGCATGTGAAGGACACCCAGAGGTCGTTTGGAACCTGACCTTAAAATCCCCATTGGGTTCTCCTATGCCTTGCATCCCTTCCCTGGCTCTCATGCGCGCGCGCGCACACACACACACACACATGTACTCTCTCTCTCTCTCTCTCTCATACACACACACACACACGTACTCACACACACACACACACACACACACACACACACACACACACACACACGTACTTACACACACGCACACGCGCGCGCGCGCACGCACGCACGCACGCACGCACGCACGCACGCACGCACGCACGCACGCACGCACACACACACACACACACACACACACACACACACGTACTCACACGGCGGTGTGTGTGTGTGTGTGTGTGTGTGTGTGTGTGTGTGTGTGTGTTTGCGCATGCGCTTTGAATTAGAATTATAATTTTATCATGTTTTTCTGTAATATGCGCGTTGGGCTCTTGCGAGGTAAAGCGGTCTATAAGTATCCTTTTACATTACATTACATTACATTACACACACACACACACACACACACACGTACTCACACACACACACACAGACACACACACACACACACACACACACACACACACACACGACACATACACACACACACACACACCACACACACACGAAAGAAGGCTCTCCCTTTGATACACACCAACATGGCCGACGTACTCGACGTCAGCGTGGACTTGAAAGAAGAAAATGAATGGTGAGCTGGAGGTGGCTGAAGAAGGAGATCAGGGCTGACAAAAAACTGAAGGACAAAGCAGAGAAGAGAAAAGGACGAGGATTTGATGGAGAGGAACCTACCCGCGGTGAGGTGGAGCAGTATGAGGTCATGAAGGTGGATGAGGAGAGCACGCCCACTCTGGTGGATTGACCGTCGACCTCAGAGATCTGTGGAGGGGTGGGGTCCTGTTTGCCGCCAAGGTCCATGAGGAAGCCCAGGAGGAGGACATCCGGGACTCCCTTGGGGGAGTATGGGGACCTCAAGAGTCTCCACCTGAACCTGGACCGCCGTACCGGCTTCCTCAAGGGCTAACGCTCTGATCGAATACGAGACGTTCAAGCAGGCCCAGAGAGCCATGGACAACCTGAACGGCTCTGACTTGCTGGGACAGAAGCTGGCAGTGGACTGGGGCTTTGTGCGGGGGCCGCAGCAGAGCAAGAAAAGCAGAAGAAGCCGTCGAGGAGATGATCGCAGGCGTCGATAATGTCATCGTGTTGATGAATGTGTGTGTGTGTGTATGTGTGTGTGTGTGTGTGTGTGTGTGTGTGTGTGAATAAAAATACTTGTTTCTTTTCATTAAAAAGCACAAAAAAGGTAATGTTTCTTTCATTCTCGATCCCGTTACTGAAATCACATTAGGTTCGCACAAGGCAGCATCGTCATATTACACCGTAGAAGCTATCTTTGCTGAAAAGTTTGAAGCTTTTTCTTGATTAAGCAGTCGTACCTGGACTCTAAAGATAGACGGGCGAAAGCGGAGCTTTCGGCTACCATCCAGCAGCCTTCATCAGCACTGTTCGACTGACGGGGTCAACTGTGTTCGGTGCGCACGTCCGTGAGTCGAGCTCACGTCATGCGACCGAACTAGGGAGTTGTAGACCGATGGCAGGATGTGTCGCCCCCAGTCCCGGTTGAGGGTTGGTGTGGTGGCCGCGATGTAGATGGCCTCCTTCACCTCTCTCTGGAACCATCTGGCCTCCCGGTCCAGGACGTTGATGTTGTCGCTGGAGAACACGTGTCCGCTGTTGATCATGTGTTCCCCTACCGGGGAGGAGTCCCTCTTGTGTTCTTTGACACGGAACCTCGCTTTTTTTCTTTTCTTTTTCGCTTTTAAAGTAAGTTTTGAAAACAGAAAGTAAGGGAGCAGTACATAGAGAGAGAGAGAGAGAGAGACAGACAGACAGACAGACAGACAGACAGACAGACAGACAGACAGACAGACAGACAGACAGACAGACAGACAGACAGAGAGAGAGAGAGAGAGAGAGAGAGAGAGAGAGATGGACAGGAATCATTGCGTGTTGTCATTAAGTCATGATACTGTTAAAAAAATAAATAAGAAATAAAAAGAATGCCGGTAGAGTACAAGCAGTGGTTCTTCAACCCCCCTCCTTCCACCTCCCTCCGTCCTTTTACGAAATTTTGGGAGAGGAGAGTCCCCTCCTTTCACCTCTCCTTGGTAGAAAGAAACTCGTGGAGAGCGTGGCAGCAGAGAGTCCTCAGAAGAGAAGCCCCCTTCAAGCAAGTGTTTCGGCCCTTATCTCCTGACACTCTAGGGGGGTTGGGCCACACCCGGTTCATGACTCCGGATGTCCCTCTGCTGCCCCTTTTTTTTCCCATCTTGGGACGAGCCATGGCTGGGATTCGAACCCATGACCCTCTGGACATGCTCATTTTCCACTTAATGACTCGCGCTTTAACCACTGAGCCACAGGGACACCTGATATTTGTAGGGAAATTAAGCCTTATGAAGTTCACTTTTGTTCCTCCTTGACCAGATCCAGCTTGAACACCTCTCTGCCGCTTCTGCCATTGCTTTCAGGGCTCTGTTTTTTTCCTTCCCTGCAACTGAGAGCTGTTTCATGAGGCTGTATGCAGACGTTCCTACAAACCCCCTAGCTCCAATTTCTGCAGTGAGGACTTTGACCTGATAGCCTTCTCTCCTCAGGCTGTTTGCCAGATCAGCATACTTTTCAGTCTTGTAGATTTGAGCTGCCTCCATTCTGTTCTCATATGGCACCGTGAGCTCGATCATGATCAGCTGCTTGGTTGACTGAGAGTGGACTACTATGTCTGGTCTCATGCCACTCTTGCTGATGATCTCTGGGTGACTCTTCCATTCTGGGAGGTCTGCAGTGCACTCCCAGTCATCTGCCCCATCCAGCAGACTCTGCCTGCATGTTTCGAGTGGCACTGTTGTTCTTGGCCATGATTTGCTGCCTCCTGCCGTGAAGAATGTTGCGGGTGCTTTTGGAGTCCTGATTTTCCCTTTTGTGGTGTTGGTACTAGCCCAGACTACTTGTACAATCTCTTTGAGCACTTGGTTGTGCCTCCATGTGTACCTTCCTTGAGCCAGGGCTACTTTACATGAGCTTAGGACATGCTCCACTGTTTGTTTTTCATGGCAGAGGGGGCATGCAGGATCGTCTGTTTTCCCCCACTTCACCAGGTTTGCATTTGAGGGCAGAAGGTCATATGCAGATCTGAGAATGAAGCTGATCCTGAGAGGGGCCATGTGCCAAATGTCATTCCAAGTGAGACTTCTTTGGAGTGCATTCTCCCACGTTGTCCATTGCCCTTGCTGGCTCTGCTGGACTGCTTTTTGGAGTCTTTTTTGGTCTTCTTCTTTTCTCATCTCCTGAATCATCATGTCTCTTTTGGCTTTTCCTTTGGCCTTTGACCACCATTCAGTTTTGGTCACCCCCAGTCCTTGTCTGTTGGTCTGTGTGTGTCCTGTTATTTCTCTGATCTTGAGACTTTCTTTTGCAGAATCCATCGCCTCTTGAACTTTCCATTTTCTGCCTGTCTTCAGCTGGGGCTTGATTGCTTCTACCACCTTGTCTCCTGAGTCCTCCAGCATGCTTTGAAGTCTGATCTTCCCTGCTTTGTATTCCTCCAGGATGGATTTCAGTGGTAGTTTCAGCTTTGCCTGGCGACAGTACAGCGCTATGTCAGTCAGACAGGGTGGGACACCAAGCCATTTCCTTGTGAACTTGTTGATTTTGGCTTCCATTGCCTCCACTATGCTGGTGCAGATGTCGTATATCATCAGAGGCCATAGCAGCTTTGGTATCAGCATGAGCTGCAGACACCAGACCTTGTATTTGCCAGGGAGCCCACACTGGTCAATGGTCTCCAAGCCTTCCTCCGCCATCTGCTTGGTTTCTTTTGCTCTTTGTGTGTCTTTCAGCGTATCATCATACCATCTTCCAAGGCTCTTGACTGGTTCTTCTGTGACTGTTGGAATGGCCTGGTTGGCAACACTGAAGACCACAGATCCGGCCACTTTTCCTTTCCTCAGTGAGAGACTCCGTGATTTCTTTGGCTTGAACTTCATTCTGGATGAGGCAACTATGTCGTTCAGCCTCTCCAGCACATGACGTGTCTCGTCTTCTCTGGATGAAATCACTGTAGTGTCATCCATGAAGGCCTTGAGAGGAGGCATCTTGTATCCATCGCCAAGGTCTGTTTGTCTCGCGTTGTTTGTTGCTGCTTTCAAGATGAGTTCCATTGCCAGCACGAACAGTATTGGGGAAATTGCACAGCCCATTGCAATACCCACTTCCAAGTTGATCCAGTCTGTTGTGTACTCCTTGGTAGAGAACCGCATTGAGAAGCCATTGAAGTACTTCTTGAGCATGTCGCGGATGTTCTTTGGCACATGGTACATCTCAAGAGCCAACTGTATCATCTCATGGGGCACAGATCCATATGCGTTTGCCAGATCAAGCCACACTACGTCCAGGTCTCTCTTTTTTGTTTTTGCTTTTTGGATTGCGTCCCAGATCATTGTGGCGTGTTCTACACAGCCAGCCACGCCTGGGATGCCACCTTTCTGGACTGACACATCCAAGTACTTGTTTTCCATCAGGTACTTGGTCAACCTTGCTGCCATGACAGAGAAGAAGATTTTCCCTTCGACGTTCAGTAGTGATATTGGCCTGAACTGGCTGATGTCACTTGAGTTCTGCTCTTTGGGGATGTACACACCATCTGCCGTCATCCACTGGCCGCTGATCTTCTGGTTTCTCCAAGCCGATCGCAGCAGCCTGTGGAGCCACTCCAGCACCTTGGGACATTTCTTGTAAAGCTGGTAAGGTATTCCGTTTGGCCCTGGTGATGATTTGGCTCTGGCTTTGTCGACCACCTTCTTGATTTCCGCCAACGTTGGAGGCTTGCCATTGAACTGTTCCTCAGGGTTGGTTGGCCACACCAGACCTTGAATGTCGAGTGGTGCTTTGCTCTGTGGGTCAGAGTATGTTTTCCTCAGATGCTGCTCAAGAACTCCTTTGTCCACACTTAGGGTCCCAGATTTTGGCTGCTCAGACAGTGTTCTGGCAAACTGGAAGGGGTCTCTGAAGAAGCGCTCTTGTGTCTTCTTCTTTTTGCTCTTCCTCTTCCTCGCAGATTCCGCTTTGCTGAGGGCGCTGTGTTTTTCTTTCAGGTCTTTCCACAGTTTTTCCAAGCCTTGTTTTTCAGCTGCCAGTGCGGTCTTCATTTGCATCTTGAGGTTTTTCTTTTGGACCCTGATCTTGTCCATCTTTTCTTGGCGTCTGGATTTCTGGAGGTGTTTTCTCTTTGGGTAGTTTTGCTCCATAGGCGTCTCTACATGTGGCATACACAATGTCCCCATATGTGGCTAGTTTGTGTTCCAGGGTGCTTTTCCCTATCAGTGCATCGAGTCTGGACGATTTTTGCATCCAGTTTCTCCCAATCTTCAGTTTCGTTTGCTCGTGGCAGGTTGAGTTTCAGGCGCCTGGCATCGAGGGCCTGTGCAAATTCCTCATCCGAACCAACAGCGTGGATGTCCTTGGCACTGTGGTTTAAATCCTGGCCTTGGTCTTCCGACGTCTTATCTGCTGATGCAGTGCGCTGCTGCTCATTCAGATGAGTCTTCACACATCCTTGTAATTAAGGAAGATGGCGAAGAGAGTGCATCTGCTTCACCTCCGCCCCCCCCCCCCCCCCCCCACACACACACACACTCACCCAGACGGCTTTTAGAAGCTTCAAAATGGAGTGACTGAGGATGGAAAATGAAGCAAAATTTAGAAAGAGAGGGGGGTGAGTTGCCGCCAAGGACATAGACAAACAAAGCACAGGACAAGACACAATGCATTTCGACCTCTTGGGTCTTCTTCAGGCGAAAACAAACATTTAACATTCAGGACAGTACGAACACAGAACGCAGAGCTTCATTTTATTCGGCACGAACATATGGAAAGATAAGTGACTCTGCGTTCTGTGTTCGTACTGTCCTAAATGGTAAATGTTTGTTTTTGCCTGAAAGAAGACCCAAGAGGTCGAAATGCATTGTCCTGTCCTGTGCTTTGTTTGTCTGTGTCCTTGGCGCTTTTAGAAGCGTGTGGAAGAGGAGATCTACCCCCACCGTACCACCCCCACACCGCCTTTTGTCATGTAACTGATTCCCCCCCCCCCCCCCCCCCCCCCCACCCCCCCCCCCCCCCCCCCGCAACCTCCCCCCCCCCCCCCCTATTCCCGTCAGCGGTGATGACAGTGACGGATAGGGATAATTGACAGGCAGTGTGAGGATGAGGGCCGCAGCGGGTGACCCCCCCCCCCCCCTCCCCGCGGTGGTGTGTGACATTGACACCGTTGAGAGAGACAAGGGTGGTGACAGTGTTACTGTTAGTGAGTGAGTGAGTGAGTGACGGTGGGGAGAGGCAGCGTGAAAGTGGTAATTGACGTGCTGTCTGTCAGTGGCAGGCGGACACAGAGGCGGGAAGAATGGCTGGCCAAGGATGCAGAGGGAACAGGATTCGTATCTCGCCTCGCTCTCTCCCAATTCGCCTGTGTGTCGGAGTGCTATTAACAGGTCTCTAAACCGCTTCCTCGACCACCGCCACCACCACGTGCTGCGAGAGAGTAGTTCAGTGAGCTGGGATGCCCCCTCAGGTTATTACATATATTAGCTTCTTCATGTCCTCTGTGAAACGAAGGCGGCCCACTTTCTGCACGTAGCCTTCGCCCGCGCGTTAAGCACTCTGTGTGTGTGTGTGTGTGTGTGTGTGTGTGTGTGTGTGTGTGCGCATTAGACTAGACAGCTTTGACCCCATTAGCGGCGGATTGTGGCAAAGAGACGGCCAGCCTGTGAACAGGAGGCAGCAGAGAGCCAGTCACAACAACAGGAAGTGATAAATGCTTACAACATGCGCAGTGGAACTCTTGATACTGACACATGCTAACTCCCTTTTCTGTACCTCTCCGGGATGGAGTTGGTAGGGGGCTGACTGTGGGCACAACATGGTTGCGTGCGGGCACAGTGGTGCATGGGCACAGTGGCTTGGTTCTAGATGACGGCAATCATTGCTTTCAGGTTAGATTTTTTTTTTAGTGGTCTATGGGCACAGTTGAGTGCTTCCTGGTTAGAGATAAGACTTTATGAGATGTGGGCACACTAGCGTGTAGTCAGTATTTAGTTGTATATGCCAAATGAAAATTAATGGGTACACTGGCATGCTTTCAGATTAGGCAGTATAGTTTTTGGTGGTACATGGGCATAATGGCATGTTTTCGAGTAAAGTTTGAATCGGTAGTAGTAGATACTGGCACACAGGTTTTTTGTTTGTTTGTGTTTGTTTTTAACAGATAAGAGGTAGGAATGTTCCAGTTGTATAAGATAATGGCGTGCATGCTTTCAGAGAGGAAAGAAGATCGTTTATCGCTAATGGACACAGTGGCCTGTTTTCAGAGAAGAGATGATAAGACTGATAGTGGTGTATGGCGCAATGGCGTGTTTTCCAAGTGGTATGTATGGAAACAGAGACGTGTATTCAGAGTAGGGAAGAATAGGGAAGAACTGTTTGTGATGTATGGTCAAAGTGGCATATGTTTTCAGGTGAGAGAGACAATCATTATTTTCGGTGCTGTGCGGAAACATTGGCTGGTTTTCAGAGTAGAAATGGGAATTGCGGTGTTTTGTGAGCGCATTGGCGTGCGTCGTAGATATGTTTTTTTTTCTGTTTTTTTTTGAGTGATGTGTTGGCCCGTAGGTTGGTTGTTTGTTGTTTTTTTTTAAACTAGAGTTATGTATCACACACATACGCACGCACGCACGCACGCACGCACACACACACACACACACAGAGAGAGAGAGAGAGAGAGAGAGAGAGAGAGAGAGAGAGGACGGTTGTATACCTGTGTTTTGTTGTGTCACTTTATCATCAGTGCAGAGTTCTCTTTTTAATTCATGCTGTTCTACATCGTAGGAGCGACGTCACCAGAGTACAGTGCCACCCTCATTTGAT
This sequence comes from Conus canariensis, assembly GCA_033310375.1. Classification (NCBI taxonomy): domain Eukaryota; kingdom Metazoa; phylum Mollusca; class Gastropoda; order Neogastropoda; family Conidae; genus Conus; species Conus canariensis. The sequence continues at coordinate 67,232,322 of CM065729.1, forward strand.
CGGGCTGGTGGTTGTGGTTCTTCCCAGCTTTTGTTATGCTGTCATCTTCCAGCGATGTGGTGACTTGCTGGACAGGTCTTGTATTTTGTACATCTCCAAAACACTGAGGTGTCACTTTTCCTATTCAGAACAAAGATGTGACTATCCAGAATTAATTTTCGCCCCCCCCCCCCCCCCCCCCCCCCCTCTGTTTGTGCTGACAAATTCCTGCTCCATGGTTGCAGAGAAGACAAATGAACCAGTGTGTACGAGTCGGTGAAGGGACTGAGTAAATTTCACATTTCAAACACTTTACAAAAGTACGAGTCGGTGAAGTTATGAGAAAAGACTGAGTCAATTTCACATTGAAAAATAAAAAAGTGGGCAAGACATGCAGAGAGAGAACAAGAAAAATACAGTTCACAGGTCCACAGGTCGTAGGTGAAATTTGACGGCTTGCGAACCCCGAGGTAGGTGAAATGGGACTTTTGGCAGATTCTGTAGAAAGGAGGGGAACACCTGAGTAGGTGAAACTGCACGGGTCAGGGGCAGCCATCTTGCTAATTTGAATAACAAAGCGTAGGTGAAACTGGAATAGGTGAAATTGGACGCCCCCCCCCCCCCTCCCCTCATTCTCCCCCAGTCTTCGTGTGTGTGTGTGTGTGTGTGTGTGTGTGTGTGTGTGTGTGTGTGTGTGTGTGTGTACACGAAGTGGATTTATCTGCAGAACTGATTATTGGAAGGGACCAGTTTCCTGGTGTTGAAGGGTTATTGTTGGATGGACGTGACTAAACTGGGGGAAGTCGCTTTTTCATTCTCATCATGGTAAAAACTTCATGTCTAGCATGTTCGTTCGCCAGGAACGTGACGCCAGGAAGAAGATCGAAAGAACCCGGGAGGTGAAACAAACAAACAAACAAACAAACAAACAAACAGGCTGTTCGCTCTCACTAGCTGATAATTGCGTGCAGCAGTCGGGCAGGCAGCTGGCTGTGCCGTGTTTGAACTTGGCATTTTGCCGAGGGAATTTTATCCTGTGATTTCGAAATACTCATGACATGGAGGGAAAAAAAATAGAAAAAAAGAAAAGAAAATGGGAAGAGAGAGAGAGAGAGAGAGAGAGAGAGAGAGAGAGAGGGAGAGAGAGAGAGAGAGAGAGAGAGAGAGAGAGAGACGTTTTGCTCTCCTTTTGTTAGACAATGCGTTTCGCCTGAAAACGTTGTCGTGTGACATACGTAGAATGGAGAACTCGGATTGCTGGTATGTTCTGTGTTTGTAAAATAAACGATTGCCACTGGATCGAAGATCAACAGGCCTATCTGCAGTTAACCTGTCAGGGGTTCTGTACTTGGTAAAAAAAAAAGTGTGAATGTTATCAGTGTCGTGAGCGAGGGCTTTCTGGGAAACGTCTGTCTGGCCAAAGCCCCACACCGTGTGTGTGTGTGTGTGTGTGTGTGTGTGTGTGTGTGTGTGTGTGTGTTGTGTTGTGTTGTGTTGTATTAATCTGCCCCCTCTTTTTTTCTGTTGTTTTATTTTTCAATTTGAGCGAAAATTGTCGCATGCAGGGAATCTTTTTAGGTCGCAGATTCAGAAAGGAGGGGGGGGGGTGATTAGGGAGGAAAGGTGATAGGGATGGGGGGGGGGGTGATTAGGGAGGAAAGGTGATAGGGATGGGGGGGGGGGTGATTAGGGAGGAAAGGTGATAGGGATGGGGGGGGGGGGTGATTAGGGAGGAAAGGTGATAGGGATGGGGGGGGGGGTGATTAGGGAGGAAAGGTGATAGCGATGGGGGGGGGGGGGTGATTAGGGAGGAAAGGTGATAGGGATGGGGGGGGGGGTGATTAGGGAGGAAAGGTGATAGGGATGGGGGGCGGGGCAAAAAAGAAAGAAGAGCGTGTGTTGCGGTGTCGACCCAAAGTCCACCATGCCACATCGCAGCTCAAACGATCAGAAATGGCACAACGGCTCGGTCGTTGACTGATGACCCACACTGTCATCTGATAACATTAAAAGATATTTGCCGCTGCAGAATGGCTGGGTTGACTACTTGAATCAGTTTTGATTAAGAGAGAGAGAGAGAGAGAGAGAGAGAGAGAGAGAGAGAGAGAGAGAGAGAGAGAGAGAGAGATTTCATTGGTAGGCCATTGCCCCACACATGAAGGAGTGCAGCTGAACAATCATTGCAAAATAAAATATTTCGGATTGTTCAAAATCAGTACATCAAGATAACAAAACCGATCGTAACGTAAACGCTTTATCTAAGAAGATGGACAGGTTTCTAATAATTGTTCGTTCATTATTTAGTCGAAAAAGACTCGGATATTTATAAGACTTTGAATGTATATATCGCACTTTTAAATCTTGAAGTACAGGACAGCATAAGACAAAATGCAGTGTGTTGTTCGTATCGATATTGATGTGGAGCAATGTCCAAAATGCAAAGTCTAAAGAGACCGACAGACAGACAGACAGTGTCCTCTCTCTAACCCCACTGTCACTCCATTCCCTCTCGCTGTCTTTGGCCAGGCGAACAACTCGACTGCTGATAATTTTTATGGGTTTATTTAAAGCCAGACTGGTGTTCTGTTCGAGCCATTGTATTACTGTTGTAATCGGTTTTACGCGCTTTACTTTACCCTACAGAGAGCATCAGCTAATGCGGTGGTTGATTAATTAATCATGCGGCCTACAGATAGCCCAGCCGACCGTAAAGGACAGCTGGAAGGATGATTCCATTACACACACACAGAGAGAGAGAGAGAGAGAGAGAGAGAGAGAGAGAGAGAGAGAGAGAGCGAGCAATAAATAAACACAGGTCTCTTTAACTTTTGTCGCCATGCATTCATTGTTCTCCGTCTGTCTTCTGTCTGTCTTTCTTTCTCTTTTGTCTGTCTGTCTGTGTGCCTGTCTGTCTGTCTTTTTCTCTATCTCTCTCTCGCTCTGTCTCACACACATACACACACGCGCGCGCGCACGCACGCACGCACGCACGCACGCACGCACACACGGGGAAGCTGGAGCAACTTTCACTGTTACTTCTTTGCAAGTGGAAAGATCGTTTTATGTCGGAAAATACAGATCCACATTCATGGCAGAGCTCACTGCCAGTCTTATGGCCCTGTTATTATCTACTTGATTTCTCAAAACATCTATTTCAAATTCTTTTCTGTGTCAATTCAAAGTCAGTTTTATATGCTGTAAGCAAATCAAACTCTGCAGTTAAACAACATCTTTTCGTT
>CM065729.1:67240539-67378039 GCA_033310375.1 Conus canariensis
AAAGATCGGTTCAAAAGTCAAGCATACTTCACTTAATCTATGTGAACATTGAAAGTCAAGTGTCCGATATTGTTCACTGTGACCCAGTTGAAAAAAGTGATATTGTGTTACTCCAATTGTATGTTTGGGTAAGGGCGGGGGGGGGGGGGGGGGGGGATGTTCATGGGGGGCAATCTAGATTAACCTGAAATAAAGAAGATTATGCAGGCATGAGACGGTTCCTAAAAAAAGATGAATTGGGCAGCTATCCTGGATGATGGTGTGAAAAATACCAGGATTAAACTAAAAGAGGTGATCACTAAGCTGATGGACCCAATGATTACCAAAAGTGAAGTATTCTTGAAAGAAAAGTATATGTCTGTGGATGACTAGAATGGAACTAAGACTAATAAACAAGAATGACAAGGCATACAAGAGATTTTTAAAGGCTGAAAAAGGATATAGGTCCCTTTTTTAACATCAAGATGAGAAACAAATACAATGAAATTGTCAGAAAGGCTAAAGAACCTGTGAACAGAAAATTGCTCGTGATAAGAAAAGTAACCCCAAACAGTCCTGGAAGTAGGTTCAAGAGAGAACGAAGAAAAATGATCAGATCTGTACATTGATAATGAAGAAAAATTTGCCGTGACAGATTCCCAAAAGACAGACCTTTTTTTTTTTTTTTTTTTTGAGTCTCTTTTACTCAGAAAATTTTAAAATGTCAAAATGTACAAAGCTTTTCCGTTTCAAATGTCATTTCTGTTTTAGACTTAAGGGTCACCTTTGAGGCAGCGAAGAAAAACTACAAAGTGAAAGTTAATTTCAAAGCACAGTGCATTTTAACCATTGGGAAGAGCCATTTAGCGCCGAATATGAGATGATAAGTGGTTTCTCGTTCTTTGCTTTCATTGTCCTAAATGTTGTTTGTTTTTACCTGAAGAAGACCCAAGAGGTCGAAATGCATTGTGTTTTGTCCTGTAATCTGTTTGTCCGTATCGCCTGGTGGAACTGACATCGTTTCTTTTTAAAAGTTACCCCGTTAAATCCAAATAAAGCACGAGGGGCAGATAGCATTCTTCCGAAGTTCTTAAAAGAATGAAATGGTTGTGTGTGTTTTTTAACCGTAATATGGAGACTGGCATTATCCCGAATGACAGCTGATGTCATAGCTATCCCCATAAAAGGAACAAAGTCAGACCCTGGAAACTACAGACTGGTTAGTTTAATTTGTAAAGCCAGCAAATTTCTCATCTCTTATTAGAGATGAACATTTCTCTCACATAATGTCATTATGGTTTCTGAAGAAAAAGTGTTTGCATAACGCAGTTGTTGGAAGTCAAGGAGGGTGTTATGAGCATCTTGGATGATGAAACTGCACTTGAAATGCACATTTCTGATCAGCTAGCCGACATCCGCCATCATCGACCCAAACCAGTTGCTCTGCACTTTTTTTTCTTCTTTTTTTTTTTTTTTCTCAGAGAGTACTTATATAGCGCCTGTCGCCGGCCAGAGACCAAGCTCTAAGCGCTTTACAATCCGCATTCTCATGTACACAACGGGCTGCCTACTTGGGTAGAGCCGACTGAAGAGCTGCCTGCTGGCGCTTCATTCAGTCGTTTCCCGTGTCATCCAGTCAGTATCGTTCATTCAGTTTAACAACTCTTTCATTCTTTCAATTTTTCACGCAGAGTGCATGCTAAGTGTAACGTGTCATCCATACCAACGGCCAAACTGGCGTTCTCTTCCGAAAGTTGGTGATGGGATTTTACGTGTGTGCAAGATGTTGTGCGTGCGTTCACACACGGAACCTCGTTTATAGTCTCATTCGAAGTACTGTGTGGGAAATGGAGTCCGAACCAATGTTAACTCCGAGGGAGAAATCCCTCTGTACCGACACGGCCCGGCAGAGATTCAAACCCGCAACCCTAGAATCACCAGGACTACGAGTCTGGCGCTCTACCAACCGAGCTATTCCGGCTCCCCGGAACCATCCCCAGCACAACATCAATCATGTCGAAGTCCTGGCGCTTTGGCAACCACAACTTTGAGCTCACCAGGAATCCTGTATTATTGCCCGACTGGAGATACTCTGCCCTCTTGTCTTCAACGTTAAAAATAATAGCATGTGCCAATTCAGCACGCCCCCCCCCCCCTCCCCCCCCCCCGCCCACCCTCCCTCAACCAACACCAGCTCTCAGTTATCTCCACAAGCACACTACCATACTACTTATTATTTACTTCATGTATATGTTACAGTTGTTCTCTCTTCTCTCCTATCTTTGACTGACTATCTTCATTTTCTGTATCAATATATTCTTTACTGACTTATCTATCCGCACCCTTCCCCCCTCCTTTTTTTTTTTCTTTACTCTGGTTTTCTCTCTCAGATACATATATCTTTTATACATACTTTTCTTCTTTCGTTCCTTTGTTTGTTCGTTTGTTCGTTTTCTTTTTCTTTTGTTTCAGTAGCTCTGTTAACTTACTCATTGACCATTGTTTGTTCCTCCCATCAATTTACTGTTATTGCTGTTGTTGTTATTGTGATTTTGATAATGATTATTATCATATCAATTGTCGTATTATGAATTTTTTTTATAATTGTCATTAGTAGCAGTAGAAGTAGTAATTGTAGTAGTAGTAGTAGTAGCAGAAACACGAGCAGCAATGTTGAAATTACCATCATTATTATGGTGATGATGATGACGATGATGGTGATCATCGTTATCATCATCATCGTCACTTCTTTGGTTATCCATACTATATGATGAGCTTTATTTCATTTGTATTTGTAAAAAAAATTCTTTCTGTGTGTTTGTGTATTTCGTAGAGATGTTGTGTTGCTGCATTTTCCATGTTCTATTATTCTCCATTTTCTATATCATTATCATCGTTAGTATTTTTATGGTGACGATGAATGAAGATGGTGATTATGATATTTATTTGTATCTTTCTTAGATTTTTATCTTACCATCTTCCCTATTTTCGATTTCATTGCTATTATTATTATTGTTGTTGTTGTTGTTGTCGCATCACAACCATATAATTGTAACTATTCTTCTCTGTCCACTTCTTCTGTTATTATAATTATTAGTTTTACAGTTAGTCATTATTATTGTTAGTATTGTTATCATCTGAATGTAATACTATTACTGTTCTTAGCAGTTATGATAATGATGATGATTAAGATTGTTATTGTGGTTATCTTTGTCATCATCATTATTATTATTACTATAAATGGTATTTTCTGCTTCTCTAACATCGGTTCCATACTGTAGTATCAGTTGTCCATCCAAGACAGAACTCTGCACCCAGATCAAAAAGATAAGAGGCTGTCTGCTCGTCCTTTCTTTCCATCGTTTTGACTGCTGTTTGTCCTGCCTGCAGAAGACCCAGTAGGTCGAAAAGCGTTGTGTTTTATAGATTTGTTTTCCCTTCGTTTGGCGGCCCAGTAGTTTTGTTTTTACTCTTAATTCAATTTCCGCCTGGCGACGTCCCACTTTAAAAGCTTATGTTGAGATAAACACCAACAAACAAAACAACACACACGCACGCACGCACGCACGCACGCACGCACGCGCGCATGCACGCACGCACGCACGCACGCACGCACGCACGCACGCACGCACGCACGCACACACACACACACACACACACACACACACACACACACACACACACACACACACAACTTTTGATTCAGTGAGTTTACCGCATGAAAGGTTACTTCTGCAAGATGAATGTTTACGGAACATGTGGTTACATTTTAAATGGACAAGAGCATTTATAAAGAAAACAACAACAACAACAACAAAACCGCAAAATGTGGAAGAAGGTAAAGCAAAAGGTTCGATCAGGTTCACAACATTCCATGAAAACTATTGCACTCTGTCGAGTTTCTCAGGGCGGCATCCGTGGTCCAGTTATTTTCATAACTGGCTTGCCAAGTTACCTTAAAAACATGTGAAATATTTGCTGGTGACACACAAATTTATGACATAATGTCAGAGCGCAACATCATCCAGATGATTTGATACATCTATAGCCTACATTATAGGGTTTTTTCCCTAAAAAAAAGACTGATAATTGGAGCTCGCCAAGCAAATCGCAAACCTCTCAGTGACCACTGAAAGATGGGATGGACACAAAATTACAAAAGCCGCTAAGCCTCGGCTTGAGCCAGTCCCTATACTACTTCTGCTACTAATAGCAGTACTAGTAGAAGTAGTAGTAGTAGTAGTAGTAATACGACTTCATGAGGTCCGGCTATCCACAACCATAGTTGTAGTAGTAGTAGTGGTAATACGACTTCATGAGGTCCGGCTATTCACAACAGTAGTAGTAGTAGTAGTAGTAATACGACTTTATGAGGTCCGGCTATCCACAACCATAGTAGTAGTATTTGTAGTAGTAATACGACTTTATGAGGTCCGGCTATCCACAACCGTAGTAGTAGTAGTAGTAATACGACTTTATTAGGTTCGGCTATCCACAACCGTAGTAGTAGTAGTAGTGGTAGTAGTAGCAGCAATACGACTTTATGAGGTCCGGCTATCCACAACCGGTGTCGCTAAGAAAGCCTATCAGAAGGAAACGATAATGTCTCTGTGCCGCTGTCCTCCCCTATCCAATCTCTCCCCCCCCCCCCCCCCCCCCCCCCCCCCCCCCCTTTTTTCTTTTGTTTTGTTCCTTTTCTTCTTCTTCTTCTTTCTTTTGCCTGTGTACTGTTATCAGCATAGACAATGATTCATGTGGCCGGTGACTCGCTCGCTCGCTTCCTGCCATCAATGCTCACTCATCACCATTCCACCCACGAACGGTAGCGCGTACTGTTTTTGATCCCAGCCAACGAAGACTCGCGCTGTTCGTGCTGTGGGCACGATTCACAGTTCCTGCTGTTTGTTTGTCTTACCTGTGTAGTGTCACGATCGGTTTGAAGGGGGAAACTGATCAGGGACTATCAGGCCACATTGAAGATGGTTGATGTTTTCACAGCACTAGAACATTACGTTCGTTTCCAAAGGTCAGTTTCCCACCAACTAATATCGTCAGCAGGATGGATGGAGCCAGTGATTGTGGATCGTCGCAGGGTGTGTGTGTGTGTGTGTGTGTGTGTGTGTTTGACAGCACTGTACCAGAGAAAGGGCGCTCTCTACTTTATTTGACTGTACGCACACCGTGTGTTTACAAACAAGCTGTAGTAACAAGGGCTGTTGTAATTATCAGTGTCTGCGTCAAGTCGTCGCAGAGTCCTGATGACTAGCGTGTTTGCGACATGGGGGAGGGGGTGGGGGGGGGGGGAGGGGGTGGAGGAACACAGCTGGAGGAACACAGCTCATTCCGTTATGATTGGCGTGTTTGCGACATGGGGGTGGGTGGGGGGGGGGGGGGGGGGGTGGAGGAACACAGCTGGAGGAACACAGCTCATTACGTTATGATGTCCGAAGTTGATGATTCAATGCTGACAGACAGGATGGTGGAGGAGATGGTGTGTGTGTGTGTTTGTGTTTGTGTGTGTGTGTGTGTGAGAGAGAGAGAGAGAGAGAGAGAGAGAGAGAGAGAGAGAGAGAGAGAGAGAGAGAGAGAGTGTGTGTGTGTGTGTTCAAGGGAGAGGGAGAAGGGTTTAGAGGGACCTCAGCCCTTTGAATAAATAAGAGAAACCCCGGTCGCGATATTTGGTCCATGTTCAGACACGTGAGGCCAGCTTTCTGTAGCTCTTATCTCCGGCGTGAATCGTTGCAAAGCGGCTCTCCCACGCTCTTTCTCCTGGTTGTCGTGGTAACGTCCTCGCCGCGTCATTTCTCACTTTCTATCGACTGTCGGTTGTAGTGTGCTATTTTTGGTTGTATGGACCAAAACTTCCGTATGGATTAAAAACCTCCGCCCCCCTCCCGCCCCCTTCCCCCAACCCTTTCTCCCTCTCTCTGTCTCTTGTTATTATCATTTTTTTTTTTTTTGCACTCCATTTATGTCATATTAAAAGATTTTCAGACAGATTACCTCGAGGGTTTTGAACTTTTCCCGGAAATACATTACAAAAGGATTGTCCTTTTCGATGGCCACTGTCCACACTAGTTGCAAAGTGAGACGACTGCAGGCGGAAATCTAAACAAATCTGAAATAAATGTTAGCGAACCGCCCAGAGAAACGTGGACAAACGAGTCACAAGACAAAACACGACGCGTTTCGACCTCCTAGGTCTTCTTCAGGCAAGATACAAACAAATAGGACAATGATGCAACGCCTTCCTTGTGCTGAACTCTGAAGCGATCAAAGCTAAGTGAATTTTCGTTTTCCTGTTTGTTTGTATCTTGCCTGAAGAAGACCTAAGAGGTCAAAAGGCATCGTGTTTTGTCTTGTGACTCGTTTGTCCATGTTTCTCTGGGCGGTTCGCTAACATTTATTTCAGATTTGTACAGCCCACACTGAGTGTATTGCGAGGCTCACAGGAACATAGACCAGCACATCTTGTACCTCATCCTTGTCATGTTTGCATTCCAGACGGTACAACTCAGTTTCTTTTCCCAGAACCCAACCCCCCCCCCCCCCCCCCCCCCCCCCCCCCCCCCCCCCCCCCCCCCTCCTCCCGAAAGAAGGGGTTGTGGTCGTACAGATTTCCTGAGACAGCTTACTTTCTTTCTTTCTGCGTACGCAGGCTGATACTCCTGCAGATACTGCCTGTATAGACAGGCAGTGGAGTTTTGTGTGTATGACCGTTTTTTATCCCGCCATTAAGGCAGCCATACTCCATCTTCGGCAAGGTGCATGCTATATGTAACGTGTCATCCATACCAACGGCTAAACTGGCCTTCTCTTCCGAAAGTTGGTGATGAGATTTTACGTGTGTGCAAGATGTTGTGCGTGCGTTCACACACGGAACCTCGGTTTATAGTCTCATTCGAAGGACTGTATGGGGAATGGAGTCAGAACTAATGTTAACTCTGAGGGAAAAATCCCCCTGTACTGAAATTCGAACCCGCAACCCCAGGATCACAAGTCTGGCGCTCTACCAACTGAGCTATTCTGGCCCCCATCTTCCTGTATGCTCTGGCAGGAAGTCAAAGGGCGCCAACCAATAGATGTTAATTATTTAAACCTTTGTCCCTCTTTGCCACATAATGACATATAACATGTATGTAACTGCGTTTTCGGCAAAACTACTGCAGTATCTGTGTTAGAACAAATCCACTCAAGTTCCTAACACATGATCAGTAACTCTAGGCTGGAGCCAGCTGTGGGGAAAAGTGTACGCTATTGATTAGGTTAAACCCCATGAGCTCTAACATCCACACTTGAACACCGCACCTGGGATGGCTGATGATTACTTCCGCAGAAGAGGTTGTGTTTTGGCAGATGTCTGTTGACTGGCTATTCCCATCAAGGAGATTATTTTCATTTCATTGTGTGTGTGTGTGTGTGTGTGTGTGTGTGTGTGTGTGTGTGTGTGCGAGTGTGTGTGTGTGTGTGTGTGTGTGTGTGTGTGTGTGTGTGTGTGTGTGTGTGTGTTAGTTCTTCAATTTAACGTCTGTTCACTTTAAGTGATATTAGACAAATGCAGAAATGAGTGGATGAGGGAAATGGAAATAGTGTATGCAAAATGCTAGTATAGGCCTACGTACGAGTGTGTGTGTGTGTGTGTGTGTGTGTGTGTGTGTGTGTGTGTGTGTGTGTGTGTGTGTGTGCGAGACTTTGACAATTGAAATGAAAATACTGTTCTAAATGTAACAATTTAAAAGATAAATTAAAAAACAACAACAACAAAAAAACCCCCAAACAAACCTGGAAATATTTACACAAACGAGCCAACTGGGCTTAACATCAATGAGTTTACAAATGTAAAAAAGGCGTGAAGATTCTGGAAAATGCATTGGGAATCTTTTTGTCGGAAGTTGGAGAGAGATGAGTTAAAATAGGGACAATTAAAAAGAAAATGCAGAGTATTGAAACTGTCGACTGCTCCACAAGCGCATTGTAAATTTCTGTGGAATTTTGTACGAAGAGCGTTAACTTTAAGCCTATAAAAGAGAGATTCCAGTTTCCGAAATTTGTGTACATGTACATACGTCTTTGTATACAGTTTACGAATTTGAAAGGGCGAGTTAGATGGACGAGTAGATTCCTGAGGTCTTGAACAGCATCTCAGTGACGAAACTTGTGCATGTATTTTAAAGAGTACTGAATCTTTATACAGGTTATAAAAAGACTCAAGAGAGACTCTTTTTAAGAGTCCATAGGCTTCATGAAGACTCCAAGGTATTTTGATATAGACAGAATTTTCAGAGGTTTTGGATCCCATACGGGCAGTTCTGTCTGCCCATTCATTTCCTACAATTCCACAGTGTGACGGAATCCAGCAAAAGTCCACTGTTATCCCTCTAGATGTAAGGATATGGATCAGAATTTTTAGTTCGGTGATAATCTTGGCGCGATTGGTAGCAGCAATAGATTCCATTGCTTGAAGGACAGATTTGGAATCAACACAAAAAAGTGTTCTAGAAAAAGCACGTGGAATATCAATAATATAATGCAGAGCCATTAGAATTGCTGTCAGTTCAGCCGTAAAGACAGAAAACCCCTTTCCAAGATGAAAAGATTTATCTGCTTTCAAAGCAGGAATAACAAAGCCGGAACCAGCATTGCCATTTAATAGGGATCCGTCTGTATAAACTTTTAAGTGATTAGGATAACTATCGTCAATATGTGACTTGGCCATAGCACCTAAGACGTTATTATTAACATTCTTTTGCAAATCAGTGTATCTATAATCAAACCTTGCCGGGATAAGTTCCCAATTAGGAATGGGACTCAGGGGATAACGTGGGGCTATGGTTTTCTTATCAATCTTGGCAGATTTCAATAGGTTTGAGGAGCACGTAAGGATGGTTTTATTTGATCGTATTGTTTTTGCGCGTTTTGGAAAGTCTAAATCAGATCGCATATCAAGTTCATCCTCATTTGAGTTCTGAACAGTAGAACATCTTAGAATGTATTTAGCACAAGCTAGTTTTCGATAAGCATCCAGGGGCAAAACGCCAGCTTCATGATATGTCCCTAAAATGGAAGCGTAAAGGGGAACTCCCAGGGCTATTCTGTATGCCTTGCAATCGGTGCTTTGTAACTTTTTTTAGAAGATACTTAGGAGCTGAAAAATATACTTCCTGTGCATATGAAATCCTTGTCCTGACCAGAGAATTTGATAAATGAATTAAAGTGCACGTATCCTGTCCCCAACTCTGGTGACTCACAACTTTAAGAAGGTTAAGAGCTTTCCTTGCTTGAGTTATGATATATTCAATGTGTGTATTCCATGATAATTTTGAAGTAAGATGTACACCTGAAAACTTTATGCAAGATATGTAGGTAAGCACTGTATCATCCATCTTAAAAGTAGCGAGATCATGAAAACTTCCACCAGCATCAAAAAGCATCATATGAGATTTCTCAGCAGACAGACATAACCCATTCTCCAACATAAATCTAGCGATACTGTCTAAGTCTCTTTGATATAATTTTTTCATGTATGTAATTGACCTTAAAGGTGGGTTCTTTTTTAAAGTAACATTCATCCATAAACATACGTCATCAGCATATTGAACTAAACTGGAATTTTTAGAAACACTTTTTGTGAGATCATGCGTTAGGATATTAAAAAGCAAAGGGGCAGTTACAGAACCCTGAGGGATGCCCATCTCCACAAATCTCTTGCTAGAATATGTATTTCCTACTTTTGTTTGAATTGTTCTGTTAGCCAGAAATTCTTTGAAGTAATCATAAATGTGACCAGAGAGACCTATCATTTTAAGTTTGTACAAAAGTCGCTCATGCCAGACTTGATCATACGCCTTTTTGACATCGAGATATGGTTATTTGATTGGTCTTCCCTCGAAAAAAGTTGCAAGTACATTTTTTCTCCGCGCAAATTGACGTTTTATCCGAGTTGTAAGCTTTACAAGGTGATCAACAGTCGATCGGCCTTTTCTAAAGCCAGCCTGAGCAGTAGGAATAGGTCCGTTTTTTTCACAATGATACGTAAGTCTATTTAATACAATTTTTTCCATTAGTTTACCAGTATGAGAGGTGAGCGCGATAGGACGATAACTATTAATATCAGTGTTGGGTTTGCCCTGCTTGAGAATGGGCACAATGACAGAATCTTTCCAAACAGACGGAGTCTTCCCATCTACCCAACATTTTTTCATAATGGTATACAGAAATGCTGTAAAATTGATTGGGAGGTTCCTTAACATTTCGTTTGAGACTGCGTCTAAACCAACTGATGTTTTCTTTGTTGGCAATGACGATATAGCATTTCTTAATTCTTCTAATGTTATTTCTGCATTTAAATAATGTTCATTGTTTTCTTCTGGGTCAGAATAGATATGGTTATTTGATTGGTCTTCCCTCAGAGTTCTGCGCTTGTCTGAGAGACTAATTTTGGAGCTCTTTTTTGCAAAAAAAATCAGCAAACAGTTCAGCTTTTTGAGCTGATGTTGGGAATTGTTCATGCCCTACGGTGATTGGATAAGTGGGTAAATGTATTCCATGTTTCATTTCGTGTATCTTTGTCCATACCTTTTTAAAATCTTTGTTATCATTAACTTCATTTACACAAAATGATGACCAGTAATCGCTTTTGGCTTTCTCTATAATCCTAGTACTTTCATTTTTTGCCCGTTTCATGGGGAGTAAGTCATCTACTTTTTTGTCTTTTGCGTGTATGTCTTTTGCGTGTATTTTGAACTTTGATTTCTTTTTATTAACAGCATCCTTGCAGGATTCCGTCCACCAGACCTTGCCAGCATGTTTAGAGGATTTTGTCTGACTAAATTTTGGAATTGCCTCGGTTGCAGCTTTCAAGACCGATTCAGAAAAGTTACAGTACATTTGATCAATATCTGGGTTCTTCAGCATACTTACATTAAAGGACATTAAAATGGACTTGAATTTATCCCAGTCAGCTCGTTTATAATCAAATTTTGGGATTTTATCCCTTGTATCATCATGCAAAATTGTAAATCCTCTTAAGGAAATGGTAATTGGGAGGTGATCGCTACCTAAAGTGTTATTATGAACTTGCCAAGTACAGCTAGTCGCTAGTGATGGCGAAATCAAAGACAGGTCAATAGCAGATCGTTTGTGGCTAGGAACGTCAGGCAATCTAGTTATAGTTCCATCATTTAGAAGAAAGAGTGCCGAGTCCGAAATATTCTCCACTAGACGATTGGAGCTAACCTTAGGGCAGCCACTATCCCAAAATGGGGCGTGTTCATTAAAGTCACCAGCTACTAGCCACTTCTCATTTTGGGTACCCAGGGTACGTAGCCAGTCACTGTCACAATCATCGGCACCTTTAGGGAGATAAACAGAAAGAACATTTAAAATTAATGAGTTATCAAATTTGACACAAGCTGCACAAGAGTGGATATTTGGCGCAGTCGATGGTACTGGCGTTGAAATTGGATGGTAAAATAGCTTTTCATGTATATAGATGGCACAGTTCACTTTTCCTGTTTCGTCAGAGAGATGATACACTGGAGGGTAGAAGAAATGAGCGAGACGTGGTAAGTTCATCTTGGACACATTTAGTGACTGAAGAATAAGCACTGTATAGGAGTTATTCTCTATGTGTTCTTGAAAGTTCGCGATATTGGTTGACACTGATCGACAGTTCCATTGTAAAATGTCTATTTTTGATTTGTTGGTCATTGATACAGATGACATTCAAACGCTTAAGAAAAAAAAAAAAAAAAAAGAAATAAGAAGTCTCGATAAATACAAGTTAAACTTTGAAACAAACTACAAGCACAACAATGGAAAGAAAAGAAAACACGAGATTTAATTAAACTACAGTTGTAAGAGTGGTTTCAGTAATGGCAAATTGGAGAGATGCTATCATTCAGCTGGTAGAAGACGATCACGGGAACCAGTCGAAAAAGATGTTAGGACTTCTCGGTGAGAAAGGCGGCATGGGCAGAAAGTGGTCCATGTGATAGTACCGAGGTCTCGGTCTGCCGTCCTGATGGCGTTCTCTTGGGATGTTCTGATGATGCCGCCTTTGTTTCGTCCAGAACAGGTAATGCAGATGGCGGCCAAGGTTGCCAGCAAAAACGCTCGAGCCTCTTGTGGAGGGATGAATGTTGTCCCGCATGTATTGTCTCTTGCTGTTGATGTTTTCGTGAGACACAAAGGAGACATTTTTGACATTGTGAAGACCTGAAAGATTTGCAGCATTAAAAACTTCACGTTTGTTGTTGAGATCTGAGAGGCATGTTGGTGCTACCTTGCTAACGACAGTGCGCATTGTAGGGTGTTTCTTTTGGAGGTCTTTAACTAGGTTGATGAACATGTTTGAGGTAGCTTTTGGATCTCTCGATGTTTTAAGGTCATTTAAACCCACATGGAGTACAACAACATCATAATCTGGGAGAGTATTGTCAAAGAGCAGATCTTTGCATTCTCCGATAGTGTAGATCTTCTGGTTCCTGACAAGAAGACCGTAGGCATGTCCTAAACGATCTCCGGAAACTCCATTCAATACAGAGTCATGCAACACTAGAACCTGGGGTAGATCTGATGTGCTGTCAGGTTTAGGTATGTTTGACTTGTTTGCTCCTGTTTGCTGCCTGTTTGTGCTCTGATGCGGGCGTTGGATGTCCCGGACGTTGGATTTAATCATTTTGAGGGCACTTTCTTTCTTTTTTCGTTTGTTTTTTGTCTCAATACTGTTTCCTCTGGGAATAGATCGTTCTTTTTCAAGCCGCTTGTTACTTTCGTCATCCAGTTTTACATCACTTTGTTTTCCGTCATTCAACGCCTTCTTCCTTGCGCTGAACCCTACCAAGTGATCTGAAGCGATCAAAGCTAAGTGAATTTTCATTGTTTTATTCGTTAATGTCTCACCTGATGAAGACCTAAGAGGTCGAAACTAGTTGTGTTTCGTCTTGTGACTCGTTTGTCCACGTTCTCTGGGCGGTTCGCTAACATTTATTTAAGATTTGTTCCGTCAGAGTGTTCCACAAACGAGCTTTTTCCATTTTTTAGAACGTCTGAGAAACTCCGTCTGTTCATTTTGCCATCGGCTGTTTCTGCGATTTTGAATTGTGAAGTAGGTATTGCAACAGTTGTTTGTGTGGAATGATGGACAGAGTTCTGGCTTGCTGGATTTTGTCTTGGCACTGGTTCGGGAGGGAACTTATTTTTCTCTTCCATGATGGCGCACAGCTGTTCGTATTGTTTTAAAATTGTTGATTTTAGATCTGAAACTGAGTCGCTCATTTTTAGAAAAAAGAGATCTTGTTTTCTTTGACTGTCGATGCAAGCTCTGTCGTGAAAAGGCGAGGATGTTTCTGAGGTTGTTTTCTCTTCGTATTGAATAGAGGGATCGACCGAGTTAGATCTGGTACTCACGGCACTAAAAGAAGTAGTTCCAGGACAGGCTTCTCGATCCAGATTTGATTTTTGTTTTTCAATTTCCAGCAAAAGTTCTAAGGTCATGAATCCCGAAGCACATGGTTCGCACATATATTTTCTCTGAGTTTTGATGAAAACACACAGCATGTAGTCGGGTAAGTTGGTTTCTGACCAAGAGACTAGCTTAGAACATTCAGAGCATTTAACTATTTAAGATAATTGTCGTTGGTGGATGAATATTTTGCACTGGCACTGTGATCGCGATTTTTGGCATCACTGGAATCACACAAATCAGGCACATGGGCAAGTTGATTTCGAAACGAGGTCATAGTTGGTAAGTTAGGAACGACATTACCCAGCTTTTTGGAGCTTTGTGAGCGCCGGAGTCTTCTCATGACCGTCTTCTGGTGGCAGCAGTTATAGAGAGGTGTCTTCAGTCGCCATGTTGATGACGTGTCCGTGTGTGTGTGTGAAAATCTTTCACCTTTGCTATTTTCTTTGTATTTGAATGATCTTGAACTATATCTCACAGATCGTAACTGTGCTTTCTTAAATATTGATTTAAATCTTCCTGACTCAGATTTACTAAGTTACATTAGTTTACTTTTACTTTTGTATGCTGATGATATTGTTATTATTGCAGATTCTTTTTGCGCTTTGCAGCATGCTCTTGATGTATTAAGCGAGTATTGTAGTACATGGAAGCTTAATGTTAATGTAGCAAAAAAAAGGGTGTAGTCTTTAATGGACGCAATAGCCCAAGAAAAAAAACTAAAATTCAAAAACCAGTGTATAGAAATAGTACACACTTTCAAATATTTAGGTATAATCTTTAGCAGAACAGGAAATTTTTATAAATGTAAGAAGCATTTGTATGACCAAGCGCAATGTGCAATGTTTTCTTTATTAAAGATGGCAAGATTTCAAGATTTGCCTATAAACATTGTACTGGACTTATACCAGTCAATGGTACTGCCTGTGCTTTTATATGGCTGTGAAATTTGGGGATATAGTGATTTAAAGCTAATGGAAAGTTTTCAGCTTAAATTCTTTAAGCATCTTTTTCATTTAAATCGTTCTACCAAAACAGAATTGATATATGGAGAACTAGGAATGTATCCTGTGTCAGTTCAAGTACATGCACGAATGATAAAATTCTGGTCATCCTTACTTTCTCCACAAACAAACAAATATTCATCTAGATTGTATCAGGTATTATATGATTTATACAGAAATCAGGGTTTTACATCCAGGTGGTTGATGTGTATACGGGATATCCTAATAGAAACAGGATTCGACTGTGTGTGGGAGACACAAAAGTTTTCGTCTGTTCACAGTCTCTGTAGAAATGTTCGTAATTCATTAGAAGACATTTACAAACGTGCATGGAATGATGCTTTAGAATCTAGTAATAAGTGTTTATTTTACAGAAATTTTAAAACAGAGTTTCGCCGTGAAAAATATATTAAGATGTTACCTGATGTTTATATATACCCACTGATTCGGTTTCGCTGTGGCAATCATAAACTCATGATAGAAATTGGCAGACGATTTGGAATACCTCACGATGAACGATTCTGTCGGGACTGTGACCAGAATGACCTTGGTGATGAATTTCATTTTGTAATGAAATGTAACAAATATAACGACATTAGAAATCAGTTTATACCTAGAAAATTTACATATACAAAGTCCGTATTTAACTATTGTCGTTTGCTTTGTGGTAGTAAGAAAGTGTTGCTAAACTTAGTGAAGTTTTTGAAACTTAGTAAAGTTGTGTAACATTACATTCAGTATGTTAATTATAGGGAAAATTTTGATGTTTGATTTGTTTCATTTCTATTTGTTTGATTTGTTTCAAGTCCTCCATGCCCCAAAAGGGGTCGCAGGATTAAAATCTTTGAATCTTTGTGTGTGTGCAGTCATAATAAAAAAAAAACTGACTTGAATTTTAGTAAAACTTGAAGGAAAGAGGAACATAATCCAGTGATGAATACATTGAAGTTGGGTGTGGATCCGTATCAAAGGAGGACACAGTATCTATTTGACCATGGTGAAGGTCTGTGGTTCCCCCCACCCCCACCCTGAATTCCCTTCTATCCATACAGATTGTTTGTTTTTCATCAAGATTAAGCAAAAGCTACAACTGCTTCTCAACATGATCAGACTGACATTAGTGTGCAGATTTGACATGAAACCTCTTTCTCTTTTGGCCTCGATAGTATCGAGTATCTGGATCCATGGAAACGGAGAAAGAATGATGTGTTGCATTCTTCTGACCATGATTGCCTAAGAATTGGTGTGTAATGTCTGACCATAACTGCCTAAGAATTGGTGTGTAATGTCTGACCATGATTGCCTAAGAATTGGTGTGTAATGTCTGACCATGATTGCCTAAGAATTGGTGTGTAATGTCTGACCATAACTGCCTAAGAATTGGTGTGTAATGTCTGACCATAACTGCCTAAGAATTGGTGTGTAATGTCTGACCATAACTGCCTAAGAATTGGTGTGTAATGTCTGACCATAACTGCCTAAGAATTGGTGTGTAATGTCTGACCATAACTGCCTAAGAATTAGTGTGTAATGTCTGACCATGATTCCCTAAGAATTGGTGTGTAATGTCTGACCATAACTGCCTAAGAATTGGTGTGTAATGTCTGACCATAACTGCCTAAGAATTGGTGTGTAATGTCTGACCATGATTGCCTAAGAATTGGTGTGTAATGTCTGACCATAACTGCCTAAGAATTGGTGTGTAATGTCTGACCATGATTGCGTAAGAACTTGTGTGTAATGTCAAGTGCAAAACCTTTATTACATACTTGTGCCTACTGTGTTCCAGGACAAGTAATCTGAGGTCAGGGAACGGTATCAGGATGTCATCACGGTGGATGAACAAAACGTGGCGGCGCGTATCCAGACTGGGGAGGATTGTGTTGGTGGTCATGCTGTGCATTCTGCTGGTGTCTCCCCTGCGTGACTTCCTTTTTCCCCTGTGCTGCCGGGAGCATGGAGGACGCACACCAGCTTTCGCCTGGTGCGCATGTTGATGGACAACCAGCACTTCCCCATCAAAGCCCCCTACTCACACAGCATGGTGGGCAGCACGGCCCCATCACTCGTTGTCAATCTCTCCGATGTCAGTAGGTTTCTGGAAAAAGAAGACCCCTTCAATGAGTTTTACGTACAGAGACAGTTGTTGGGGGAAAGAGCCAAACATGACAGCGAGGCGGCTAAAGAACTGGCGATGATTGACAGCTTCAGGCCCCTCATGAACCTCCATGAGCGTGCACAGCTGATGTTCACGTTTGACGTGTTTGTCCGGGCATGCAGACAGCATGGGTTGTCCTTCTTCCTTTTTGAAGGCTCTCTTCTTGGCTCATACCGCCATCACGGCATTGTTCCCTGGGACGATGACATCGACATCGCCATGAACGGCAGCCAGTGGCAGGAGGTGCGGCAAGTGCTGGGCAACATCCCTGGTTTCACGCTGTTTGCAAACCCCGACGCTCAGTGGAAGTTCTACCTGTCGGACCTGCCGGCCTTCCACGACAAGCCCTTCAAGTGGCCTAACCTGGACCTCTTCTTCTTCAGTGAGCAGGACTCCTACGTGTGGGGTCTGACCTGGGGCGTGAAGAACCACCTTCTCCTCCACGTCAAGCATCTGCTGCCGCTCAGCACGGTGCAGTGGGAGTACTGGCAGTTGCCCGCTCCTGCCTGTGCAGAGAGGATGCTGGCCAACAACTATGACCTAAGCAAGTGCGTCACCCCCATGTACATCCACAAGACCAATGAGGAGCACTTTGCCTATCAGACTAAGGCTGTGGAGTGCTGGCGTCTGTACAAATATTATCCTTTCGTGTTCCGCCACAAGAACGTGTCCAGTGGCCGGGTGGTGGAGAGCAGGAGAATTGGGGAGCGTGTGTTCAAGAACATCACTGCCCCTCCTGTACCTCAAGTCTGCTCAGAATGACCTGTGTTCTTGTATTAACATACTGTCAGTGGATTCAAGGGAATGTCACAGAGTTTACCAGCACATCTGTGGAGGGGAAAAAAATGATCATACCATTCCTCTGTTTGACAGAGTAAAATCATGATCAACAGAGCTGTGATGTTACTCATGATTCTACTATCACGATGCTTCTTGTGTGTGTGTGTGTGTGTGTGTGTGTGTGTGTGTGTGCATTTGTGTGTGCATTTTGTGTGTGTGTGTGTGTGTGTGTGTGTGTGTGTGTGTGTGTGTGTGTGTGTGAAGCAGGTCCACTATTAACAGTCCCATGTAGTAACATTCCATTTGTCATCGTTCACTGATCATCGTGTTGTGTGATGTGTTTGGGTATTGGTGTAGTGACTATGTGCGTGTTCGTGTGTGTGTATATGCATTGCCAGCAGACACTATCTCAGTGTTGTGGAAATTATACTTGGGAGATATGTATATATACATGCACATTCAATGTACAAACTGTAAGCTTGCGTATCACTTCTTGGAGATGAGAAAGGAATCATCATGCACCTGTGTTGTTGCTGGAATGTTGAGGGTTCTTTCTATAGAAAACAGCTCCCTGAACTGGAAATTCTGTACACCCCCCCCCCCCCAAAAAAAACAAAAACAAAAAACAAAAAAAAAACATTTGGTAGAAGTTCAAAATGGTCACAATATTTCATAGCATCAGTCCTCCCAAAGAACCAGAAGAAGTAGCAAAACGTAGGCCAGGTGTTGATTTATGAGTAAAATTGAATATTGTAAGCAAGATTGATGCAATGCATAGATTCAAAGAAGGGCAGTATCAAGACCAGCTCAATCAGACGTTGGAATAGATCTTGTTAGTGAAAGAAGCTGAAAATCATTTAAATAAAAAAGCCGGATGTCTCTCTGGAATCCAAAACAACGTTTCAGTGAAAAAAAGGTTAAATGACTTAATTAATCAATAAGCCCAATGTCAATCACTCTGGAATACAAAATAATGTTTTAGTGAAAGGTTAAATGATTTAATTAATCAATAAGCCCAATGTCAATCACTATGGAATGCAAAATAATGTTTTAGTGAAAGGTTAAATGATTTAACCAAATACACCGGATCCATCAGTCTGGAACCCACAATGATGTTTCTTGCTGAAATAGGCCTGCGCCACAGCACGTCCAGTCTCATGCTCCCATTTACTGATGTGCTCTAGTTTCTGCAACACATGTTCTTGGAATGTGCATCATGAGCCAGTGAACACTGCTACTGGTAGTGGTCAATGTGATGTCGGCCAACAAGAAGGGGACAGGCGGTTTCATGGTAAAAGCATGCAGTGAACAGTGCTGCTGGTAGTGGCAGATGTGATGCCGGCCAACAAGAAGGGGACAGGCGGGTTCATGGTAAAAGCGTGATGAAAATATGGTAAAAGCTGACAAGAATTTGACAGGCCTGTAGTTAAAGTGAGGCAAAAACTGACCAGAACTGAACAGACCTGCGGTTAAAGTGAGGTAAAGCCAGAACTGAACAGACCTATGGTTAAAGTGAGGTAAAACTGACCAGAACTGAACAGACCTGCGGTTAAAGTGAGGTAAAACCAGAACTGAACAGACCTGTAGTGAAAGTGAGGTAAAACCAGAACTGACCAGACCTGTGGTTAAAGCGAGGTAAAACCAGAACTGACCAGACCTGTGGTTAAAGCGAGGTAAAACCAGAACTGAACAGACCTGTGGTTAAAGCGAGGTAAAACCAGAACTGAACAGACCTGTAGTTAAAGTGAGGTAAAACCAGAACTGAACAGACCTGTAGTTAAAGTGAGGTAAAACCAGAACTGAACAGACCTGTAGTTAAAGTGAGGTAAAACTGACCAGAATTGAACAGACCTGTAGTTAAAGTGAGGTAAAACTGACCAGAATTGAACAGACCTGTAGTTAAAGTGAGGTAAACCAGAACTGAACAGACCTGTAGTTAAAGTGAGGTAAAAACTGACCAAAACTGAACAGACCTGTAGTTAAAGTGAGGTGAAACCAGAACTTAACAGACCTGTAGTTAAAGTGAGGTAAAACCAGAACTGAACAGACTTGTAGTTAATGTGAGGTAAAACTGACCAGAATTGAACAGACCTGTAGTTAAAGTGAGGTAAACCAGAACTGAACAGACGTGTGGTTAAAGTGAGGTAAAAACTGACCAGACCTGTGGTTAAAGTGAGGTAAAACCAGAACTGAACAGACCTGTAGTTAAAGTGAGGTAAAACCAGAACTGAACAGACCTGTAGTTAAAGTGAGGTAAAACTGACCAGAATTGAACAGACCTGTAGTTAAAGTGAGGTAAAAACTGACCAGAACTGAACAGACCTGTAGTTAAAGTGAGGTGAAACCAGAACTGAACAGACCTGTGGTAAAAGTGAGGTAAAACCAGAACTGAACAGACCTGTAGTTAAAGTGAGGTAAAACCAGAACTGAACAGACCTGTGGTTAAAGTGAGGTAAAAAACTGACCAGAACTGAACAGACCTGTGGTTAAAGTGAGGTAAAACCAGAACTGAACAGACCTGTAGTTAAAGTGAGGTAAAACCAGAACTGAACAGACCTGTGGTTAAAGTGAGGTAAAACCAGAACTGAACAGACCTGTAGTTAAAGTGAGGTAAAACCAGAACTGAACAGACTTGTAGTTAAAAGTGAGGTAAAAACTGACCAAAACTGAACAGACCTGTAGTTAAAAGTGAGGTAAAAACTCACCAGAATTGAAGAGACCTATGGGTTTAAGTGAGGCCATTTGGAACTTATCATTCAACAACTTCTGAATTGTTGGTGGCTCTTGGGAATGTGTTCAATCTGAAAAAATCATTGCGTCACGTTGGCTTTGCACCCGTGTCACCATGTTAAATCATACACCAGGGAAACATGTTTATATCTGGAGTTTAAACTTGCTTATATCTGGAGTTTAAACTTGTTTATATCTGGAGTTTAAACTTGTTTATATCTGGAGTTTCATTTATCCTTTGTTTCAGCTGCATGGTGCATGATTGACAATACCTTACAAAGGCAGATTGACTGTCTTAGGTTGGAACAATCTCCCAGCCACACACTGTGATATGTCTGATGGAGGCCTGGGTGGCCATCCTTCGTGTGTTCTGCAGTGTCAGTGTATTATTGTCCTTGTTCTTTTGTGTGTGTGTTTCTGATTTAACGCAGAGTACCAGACTTATGGACTTCTCAGGGACTAGAAAGAAAACCTGACACAGAAACTAACGAGCGAAAAGGGGAACTCTTGCTTTCAAGTTTCGTGATGAGCCAGTTACTTTCCCACAACTCCAAATGAATGCAACTTACAGCACCTTCTTCTTCTTCCTGATACTCCTGCGGACGCTCCCTGTATAGACAGACAAGGATTTATCTCATCTACCCAACAAAGGGAGTGGTTTTGTGTGTATGACCGTTTTTTTATCCTGCCATTAAGGCAGCCATACTCCAACTTCGGGGAAGGTGCATGCTATGTGTAATGTCATCCATACCAACAGCCAAACTGGCCTTCTCTTCCGAAAGTTGGTGGTGGGATTTTACGTGTGTGCAAGATGTTGTGCGTGTGTTCACACACGGAACCTCGGTTTATAGTCTCATTCGAAGGACTGTGTGGGAAATGGAGTCAGAACTAATGTTAACTCTGAGGGAAAAATCCCCCTGTACCGAAACGGCCCGGCGGAGATTCAAACCCGCAACCCTTGGATTACGAGTCCGGCGTTCTACCAACTGAGCTATTCTGGCAGCACCAAAAGGCCAAGCACAAATGCCGACACAAAGCACAAGTTCATCACGCCAAATGGATGCTGCTAATAGCACAAGTTACCTGGTACAAGGACAGAAACAAAGCACAGTGTTTTGACTGCATTTGTGCAGAACAAATTAGAGCCATAAGCAGCATTCAGTTTGGGATGTAATTGTTTCGTCGTGGGAGCAAGAGTTACCCTTTTTGTTTGTTGGTCTCAGGGAAAACGACGGCTAAGATATGGGAATATTTTTACCTCCAAATCTGTGCTCCATAGCAACGCCAACCAGTTCTTCGATAACACTGACTAAATAATGACTGGGTCAGATAATCCAATTTTTTTTTTTTTTTAATGAGGAAAAGAAAAAATCCCACCAAAGGCATACCTGGTCCTCTACAACAACACGAGCCTGAAGTCAGCATTTCATTGTGTTTCATATGACATACATTTCAGAATTGAGTTGATTCTGTTTTTACAGTACAGTCAATGTTACGGATGTTACTGCAGAATGATGCAATTAATATGTGTTGGAAGGTGCTGTCACTCTTTAATTGAATACCCCCCTCTCCCTCCCCAATTAAGGTTGTGGAAAGGCTATGTCTTTAGAAACTGTAGCTCTGTCATACATTGATGTAAAACATCACTGTAAACTTGTAATGACAATGAAAAAAAAAAGAAAAGAAAGAAACGAGAGAGAGGAAAAACAACGACAATCAGATTTATTTTGTGATAGTTCAGACATATTCTTTAGCTTTCCTGCTTGGTGCTCTTGTGGCTTTTAGCTGAAGCTGCTTGAACCACAGCCATGATAGAACTTGCAGTCTGGTATGCTGACTTAAACAGTTGTTTTAAGCCTATTCTGTCAGTCAAGTATGCATGAATGTGTGTTTTCAAGAGCTGATGCAAACAATCATGCACACTAACGTAATGTGTGTGTTTTTGCATCGTCGTATGCGTTCTTAGTATGACTGTGTGCATGTGTATACAAATGGGTGTGTACATGCACATATGTTAGCGTGGAAATGATTTTTTCCTGAAATCAGGAGTTAATAGAAATGTTGTAGATTTTTGGATCTATGAAAGAAAGCCAGAGAGAGAGTGTGACACAGGCAGTGGGAAAAGGAGCAGGGTAAGTGTGGAGGGATGATAAGGAGTGAGGTTGCACATTCGTTGCTGGTGTTGTACTTTTTTTTTGTCTTTTTGCCTAAGTGGTTTATTGGTGATTTTCAATGTGTTCACTTTTTTGTGTCTCACCCTTTCTTTCAAGGTAATTCCTCCCTCTGCTCTTTCAAATTCCAGCTAAAATCTTGATTGAATTTCACCCTTTTACTGTGTTGATGCAATCATGGCATGATCTGACACTCCTGCCTACCCTTCGCAACAAGAATTGGGCTTCATACACTCGACCATGTCAAATTGTTGCAAGCTTACACAGCCTGTCTGCTTCTGCTATTTATTCATATTTTTGTGGCTAACATAGAATGAAGACGCCCCGCTAACATCTCACAACTGATTGTATGGTTTGTGGCAGATTCTCCAACCTCTTCACAAATTATAAAGGCTGAAAATGATCCATCAGATATATTGATTATCTCTACTCCCAATTATCTCTACTCCACCTTTTGTTCCCTTCCTTTAGCTTGCCAGCCGTTATGCTCACATCTTGCTGGATTAAGTGCCACATTAGGCACAAAATGTCAGTTGAAAAATTCATTCCTACCGTTCCACTGGAACCATTAGGTCTACTCCCATTTGCGTGGCGAGGCATGTTGCCTTCAGTGGACAAACGCAAGTAGCATGCGGGAAGGGGAGCACAGAATGAACAACGGGAGCTTCAGCATGGTTTACCCTGCTTCCCCCCACCCTCTCCCAGCACTCAGTCTGTCTCCTTTGCTTTTGGGAATCATCTGCTGGCTGTTGGAAGAGCCCTTCATTACATTGGTGAGGGACCTCAGATTGTCCAGGACTGATGGTTCCATGGGCACTCTACAATACACCCAACACATCCATTTCCATCCCCAGACCAACCCATGTGAACCTTTCTGGCAGTAACCCTCCTCCACTTTTCCTTTAAACTCAGCAATGATTTTACCTGATACAGTAAAAGCTTCTAGAAGGGATAGTTTGTTGTTGTTTTTTCCTATACTCAATGCTTAGTTAAGTATTCTTAGATATCTTACAAAGTTAAACTTGTGTTATAGCCCAACCTTCCGCTTTCTTGCTATGGTTTACATGGTGTTATAGCTCAACCTTCCACTTTCTTGCTATGGTTTACATGGTGTTATAGCTCAACCTTCCGCTTTCTTTCTATGGTTTACATGTTATAGCTCAACCTTCCGCTTTCTTTGTTGTTGTTGTCTTGTTCGTCATGTCTTTAGATGGATTCCCCAGTCTCCTCGACAAAGGTGGCAGTACGTCGCAGGTCCTCCAGTCCTCCGTAGAGCTTCCGGGCCACTGGTATTGGGTCGGGCCAGGTTTTCTCTCGAAGCGCTTGGTGGAGCGGGCAGGACTGCAGCAGATGTTCTGTTGACTGGCTGCCTGTTCTGCTGGGGCACTGCTCTGTGTTGCCAATGCGGAGTTTAGAGAATAGGCCGCTTTCTTTCTATGGTTTACATGATGTTATAGCTCAACCTTCCGCTTTCTTGCTATGGTTTACATGGTGTTATAGCTCAACCTTCCGCTTTCTTTCTGTGGTTTACATGGGCTTCGCTTGGCAGTAACATGAGTGAGTGAATGTATAGCTCAGCGCTTCTGTCTGAAACCAAACCTAAGACATTTCATGGGGTGTCCTAATACTGTGTTAGCCAAGAGAATCTGACCAAAGCCAGTACAGTAGCCATAGCTTGCAATAGTGTAACATGGCAAGTCTGCAAAGCGAAACAAGGAGTAGCATGAAGTTTTGATTTTGACTTGCTCGCAGCTGTGTTGTAACCTCAACTAAGCAGTAAACATGATTCGACTTGCAGTTGCGTACTGCCGAGTACACCATCTGATCCTGACGCACACTGTCACCTGAAATGAACCAAAGAATTGCACCAAGCTGGACGGCTGTGGTCATGTGATGACATCAGTTCAGTGCTCCCCCTGGTTCCCAGATGTCTTCCAAGCACAATGTTGAACACCACAGTATTACATAACTTACTTCTTGATGTGATGTGTGATTTGTGTTCAATTATGTAAGTATCTGTTTTGTAATTGTTGTAAACAGGATTGTAGGAATGAAATTTCACAGCACAGGCACAGAAATGTCCTTTGGTTTCAGTGTTCCAGTCCCAGTGCATAAGCAGTGTACCAGCATCTCTCTGCTTTCAGGCAGTAACTGAGGAAATGGTTCTGTGTTGGGCCCTCACAGCATGAATGCTGAGACAAGGATTGACTGCAAGGCTGAGACATCCATTCTAGTCCACAATGCCGACATGATGATCATCGTCCTTTTTTTTCCCCCCTTTTCTTTTATATCTGAACAGTAGTTACACTGGAAATATAATTTGTGGTGAACAGTAGTTACACTGGAAATATAATTTGTGGTGAACAGTAGTTACACTGGAAATATAATTTGTGGTGAACAGTAGTTACACTGGAAATATAATTTGTGGAGGGTCACAATCTTTCTCGACACTTCTTGTTTGTTCCATAGTATTTTCTCAACTGAACTTTCCCTCCTTCCCTCCTGCCTCTCGTATTAAAAAAGAAGCAAGCATAACATGCTCAAACTATCATGCCAGTTTTGTATCTATTTCTGCTTGAATACTGCATGCCTCCTCTTGGCACAGTTGTTCTAGACCTTGCCACAGTTTGTCACTTTAAAAATGGCCATTGTTCAGGTATTATTCACATTCATTTTTCAGCAACACATGATAAGAGGGCAGGGGAAAGAAAGAGAAAAAAAAGCAGATATCCATATTATTTTTTTATGTTCTGAACATTTGGACGCCAGATGGTTTTGTCAGTGTAAGAAAATGTCTGTCTTGTTGAACCAAGATGTCCCATGTTGGTGGTGCACGAATACATTGTAGGGGAATTTTTTGACCCCATGACTTCTTTATACAAATATCGAAGACTTTACCCATAATACATACCCTATTCTACATGCCTTTGTCATTTTGTGTGCCAAGAAGAGTGTTTGTGATTATGTATGCATTGGATTCACTTAACAAAAAAAACAGTGAAGGTTAAAAATGGTCAAATGACACGCAGCAGACAGGCCATAAACACAGTCTTTTATTACCACTTTGTGATGATTTTGACATGTGCTCTTTTCCATCCAATATAATAAATAAGTTCTTTCCTTCTGAACTTAACACCACAAATCACAAGATTATATAAGGAAATACTGTTTCATTTCCCACCCAGTTCACATGTGCTTCCTTACACCATTCCAGTCACACAACTTCTCTTCTACATGCACATGTATACACCTACAGTCTACACACTGCACTGTGCATGCACACACATTCTGAGGTCACATACTGAACATAAGATGCACACATGAGATGTACCGTCACAATGCACTACAAGCTGCAACAGAATGAATGTGCACTTCTGACACTGCATTTTGGTTGGTTATGTGCTTGTCACATTTGCTAGACTGGCAGGACAACAGCTGACTTGAAAAATCTCTGAAAAAGGCTGGGGTCCAGGGGCTGCCTAGGTCTCAAAGGGGTCCGGGGGGGCAATGCCCTGGTGGGGTTTCCAGGGGGGCAAAGCACCCCAGCAGAAATGAATCTAGGCAGTTTTAAAGACCATTTCATGGTCTCTCAGGCAAATTACTATGCAGTAAGCAAAGAAGCCAAAAGTAAATAACTGAACACACACATTCACACACACACACAGGTATGCACACTTGTTTTTAATACATTTCTAGAAAGAAAAAAAAGGAAAGAAAAGAAAAAAAATCATATTGGGGTTTGTCTGAATGTCTTAGCAGTCATCAATATATATATCCTGGCAACGAAAGAGCGATAGTCTTTCTTGTGGACATACCCATTGTAACTGTGCATTTCACTTCTTGCCATCTGTAACAAAGCCCACTACAGGGGTACATATGTCACATTACTTCTCTGGACTGTCACACTGTCAAAAAATCCCTGTATGTTCATTAAATTTGCGGGGTGGGGGGAGAGGGGGGGTTAGGGGTGAAACATTAATCTGGTCAGGAAATCTAATCTGCTCTGATTGCAGTCTAGTGATATTGAAGTATCAACATGCTTCTTGCATTGCAAGTGTTCAAGGAGTGCTGTTAAATCCATGATTGGCGTAGTTAAGTGAAAAAGTACCGACAAGCTGTTCCCAGCTGTCCCCGATAACATGTCAAAAACCACCGATGGAAACTACTCACTAGTGTAGTGTTTCAGTCAAATCAAATTTCCAACAGTTGACAGTTGTGCCTTTGTCAAAAGTCTCACCTGTATTTACAATTAGTGACACTCAAGATATCAAATTTTCCAGGGCTTTAAAAGAAGAAGCCTCTGCATGACCCATAATCAGAAATATGACTGAACACATTCTGTTTACCTACATACCTGCCCACAACTGAAATGCTCTGATTTAATGCAAGAAGCAGCACTGCGATATACCATAATGACTGAGCAACAGACAGCTGAACGTAGAATCATGGAAACCTGGATTGGATATGGAAAAACTCAAGACTCTGGGTACTAAAGCACTTTGTGTTTTTTTTTTTCCAACAGATTTTTTTTCTTGGATGTTCGCTTTTCCTGCCTCTGAAAATAAGGTGATTTTCTCAGAAACCCTTGGATCTGAAGACAGTTCTCCAGCCTGTACACTTTTTAGAGTTCGGATAGCAGCTAACCAATCTAACACACACACACACACACGCGCACACCTAACAGTCGCAGCATTTTCTTCATGTTACATCATCCTTAACCCCTGGCACACACAATTAGATCCTCACCCTGTACATGCACAACTTCTGGAACCTAATAAATAGCACACACAGAAACTATTTAATTCTGCTCATCGGGCAGCTCAATCCACAGTTGTCCCATAAAGCAAATACAACACATTCTCCTGAAGTCCCTTGAATCCACACCACAGTCAGTCACAGTGCATACCATCAGTAAGGCAATTCATGGCATGAACACCCCCACCCTTAGGTTGTATTCAGATCTGAGGGGAAGGGGCTGGAAGTGGCCAGTATATATAATCTATCTCGGTCAGTGGAAGGAAATGTACAGTATGTAAAGAGGCACAGTGATGCATGTCCGAGCTCTTGTGAAACAATGACCACTTTGCCTTCTCTCCATGGCAACTAGCAGCAAGTGCACTGCCCTCCGCAGTCCATCCAGTTCTTCGGGCAGCCACCATAGGTGTCAGGTCACCATGTCTTGATGATCAACCTGAAAGTGCGCTGCTTCCACCCCACTCATTCCTTTTGTGAGGATCAAGACTCTGCTCCAAAAATATGTGTTCAGTTCAGTGGAACCAGCAGCCAGTCCAAAAACGATGCTGCTCTATTCTTCTGGTGACTCCATTCGTCAATCATGCCATGTCCATTCCTGCATGGATAAGCACACGCAGACAAGTCTTCCCTTTCTCTGCACCACTCAGTTATGCCAGTAACCTTGGGGAGGGCCATGTTGGTACTGGGAGGTGGGTGGAGGAGGAGGGGGTGGGGGTGGAGGACCATGAGGGTGGGGGTGATGTCTCGTGCCTGGGGCATGCTGGGGAATAAAGTGAGGGGCCGGGAGGAAGGTGTTGGAGGAAGAGACAGGGAGGGTGTTGATGAAGTGGGCTTGGGGGCCCGGTTGGCTGAAGGACTGAGAAAGTGGGTAGGGGGCATGGGAGGGCGGCTGACTGCTGACTGTATGACCCAGCTCCCCTTGACTGGCCGCCGGCACACCGTGAGCAAAGGGGTGACCCAGCTCTCCTGGAGGTCCCCCAGCATGACCTGGAGGAGGAGGGAAAGGGTGAGGGATCTCCCCCTGGCCCTGAGGAGGACCCTGAGGATGATGGAAGGGCCCCAGCTCCCCCTGGCTGTTGGGAGGGGGCGCAAACTGTTGCCCTATCTCCTGGAACTGCAAGGGAGGGGGAGGGGCTGGGTCCCTGGCTCCACAAACTGCTGATGCAAAGGTGGGGGAGGAGGCTGACCTGCGGGGTCAAAGGGCGGGGCCTGGTGGCTGCCGTTGAGGTGAGGTCCGGGGTGAAGGATCTGCTGGGGCGGGAGAGCCATGCCTGGTTCAAACTGGGGAGGGGCCTGCTGCTGCGGGAACACACCCTGGGGGTGGTGGGGAGGAGGAGGTGGGGGTGGAGGGTGGGGAGGCTGCTGCTCAAAGGAATCCTGAGGGGGCCCCTCCCTCACAGGACTGTGGTTCTGTGAGCGTGGGACATGGCCTTGGGTGGGTGTGCCTGGCTTGGGCGATTCGCTCTGGGCTGAAGGGGACTGGCTGCTGTTGTCATCTTCTTCGAACCCGTTCTCTTAAACAAAGCAACAAAAACTTAACCATTTTACTAATTTCCTTATCATTGCTTAACATGGGTATATGTCATGAGAAAGCATGACCTAAATATTTATGCACGCATCTTCTTGTGAACAATTTTTTTTTCTTCTAACTACCAAGGTAAATGAAAACTACCCTTGAAGAAAGGGACACAACTCATGAACAACCTACAACTGGACACCAATTTCACTCACTGACCAACATTTGTTCTCACGTTCTATCACTTTTGCCGACCAAAACTCTCCAATAAGTAACTGCTTGTGATACTGACCCTTCTAACTACCCTGTAAAACTGGTAAAGATCCACCCAGCTGTTTAAAAACTCTGGTGGACAAATACATGAAATAAGATAAATACATGCAGGGCCAAAGAAAACATTCTGCAAGAAAGAAAAAAAAAGGTGCTTCTAAAACGCACGCCACACTGCCAAATTTTTTAAGAAATCTGATCTTTCATATTGTGCAGTTCTACAACGTACAACTGATCCTTGGACTCGTTTAAGAGTGACTCCTTTCTTAATCCCATGCTGTCTCATCTTGATGAAAAACCTAAAGAAAGGTGAAAAATTGGACTTTCATTAGCACATTATGCTTTTATCTTTCCTTCTTTTTCTTAATTTAATATTCAGCTAGATGCTCAAAACAACTCAGAACTTAATTTAATCAACAGAATACTTATCTGGTGGTTCAATTTACACAGCATGTTCTGATTAAGCTGAACAAGAAGGAAATAAGATGTTTTCGCTGAAATGGGACAGATCCATGCAAAGCAGCTTAGAGCTGGGATACAATCCAAGCTACATCTGTGAAATATCTAAATTAAAACAATATCTCCGACTCATTTTATGGCTTTGGGTTCTCTTTTTTTTTTAATTGAAGTTGTTCATTTAGTGTTCAGACAACCCCCTCCCATCCCCCCAAAATGACCGCCAAGTTGGGAGTGCAGGGGGCATACAGTTCCACAAGCCATTTTGCTGACTCAGATCACAAGCAGTTTTGTTATATATATGCTTTTATTAACTTGTGGAACTGTTCTACACACCATTTTTGTATGCCCTCTTAATTTTCCAAATAAGCTGGCTACAGACAGTGGAGAGAGACCTCCGACTCGTTGAGAGAGGATGGAGTGACACGGCAAACTGGCTGTGGACCGTGCACAGTGGAGCGCCTTGACTGCCTCATGCGTCACAAGACGCAGGAGCATCTAAGTAATTTTCAAAACTCAGATCTCCAGCAAATTTGTCAGATAGGTATCTGTATGTGCTCATGAACTTGTGGAACATGTTTCTTTTGAATTCCCATATTTTCACACCTTTCATTTGCTTTCAACGGGGGGAGTTCAGAGAAAATCTTGAGGAAAAAAGCCCATCAAAAGCAGCTACCTCTCTCTCTCTTGCTGCTTCTACATTGATCATTAATTCCATTAAGTAACAAAACGAGCATTCCACATCATCTTAAACTTCCTTCTTATTCACCAGAAAATCTTGGGAATCTTGTGAGGACTGCATACATTAAGCATTAAGCCATTTGTTCTCCAAAAACAACCACCACCAACAATGAAAAACCTGTTCACATTTAACAGACACCCCCTCATTGGGATGTACAGAAAGGTAAGGCAAGGTAATGTTGCTTATAGCCCAGCTGACCCCAAAGGGCCATATCAGGGCTGTCGCTGTCTGTCTTGAAGTCAACTCACAAGTCAAAAAAAAAAAAAAAAAATCCTTCACACAACCCTTTAAAACACACCTAAAAACACACTGGAAATTTCGTTAAAAATCTTTCTTCCATAAACTTTTACATCAGATGAAAAATGTTAATCTCTTTCAAAAATTCAAAGATCTCAGACGGGATCACATCATCTCTGAACAAGGTTTTCAAGGAGTCTGCTATAACGTGTTTATGTCTCACATCATGGAAGTCCCAACATTCTGACAGAATATGTTTCACTGTGAGTGGTACATGACATGGAATGCACCATGGAACTTCTTCACCTTTTAAAAGACAACAATGGGTGCAAAAGGAGTGGCCAGTATGCAAACGGCACAGAACTGTTTTTTTCTTTACGGCCACCTCAAGAACGTAGTAAAAACTCTTTCAGGTTTGGACTGAGTCTAAATAGTTTGTCATCTGTCTGCGAGTGCTATTCCTCTTGTCATAGGTCTTTGACATAAGACTGGGGAATGTCTGAGCAAAATAATTGTATGAAAAGGCACAGAAAAAAGTTGGTTCTTTAGGCAGAAGTAACAAAAGATATGCATCCATTTTCTAACATAACTAAAAATAAATGACATTCTGCCTGTATAACTTAGCTGAAAAGTGTATAGGTATAAACCAATCCATGCTGTCATCAAATTGTGAACTGCAAAATAGAACAAATCTCTATATCTCTTTTTCTTTCTTTCTTTCTTTTTTCCCCTTTCTTTGTTTTTCTTTTGTTGTTGTTGTAGCTGTTGTTGAAAGTATGTTAAAACTGTCTGCCATTTGTGAAATCAGCTTATAATATTCAAGCATGTCTGCACACAGCAACTGAATAGTGTATACTGACTACCAGACAGCTTGGTAATGTAAAAGCCCACCATTCCTATTTCTCACAGGCTGTAATGTACTGCAAAGGTTCAGTGTACTGTAGTCCATGCCACACTCAACAGTTCAGTCTCTCCACATGGCGTGGAGATAAAAGACAGACACATGCCTTGCCGAGAGTGGAATGTTACCTTTTCTCCACATGTTTCCTAAGGTTTAATGTATCAACCAGTTATGGACTAACGTGCATGTGCACAGTGTTAGTTACAAATTCTCATCTGCCATCCGCTTTGTATACCTGTGAAAAAAGTGCTCCTATTTGTTTTTGGGGTGAAGTTTCGTTTTCCCAACAAGAGGTTCTGCAAAGGTGCACCCCACAACAGCCATTAATCATGTTTCTTTTTCCCCATAACAAATACAGCTATTCTGGTTCAGTATGAATCACAGAATGAATCACTTTTCTACTGCACAATTCATACTCTCCAGCTGACAGAAGAAAACAGTAGCAAACATCACACTACTTGCAAAAAACTACACACACGTTGCAACCATGCACTGAAGACCAGTCAGAACCCAGCAGCATTTATGACCTGACAATCAGTGGATGCCAGCAACAAAGTCACCTTGACAGGGAAGGAAAAAGCAGCAGCATATACTCTTGACATGTCTCATCTCATAAACTACTGATATGCATATGTCTCACCTTTTCTTCGTTTTCTGTCCTGCTCTCCACCTTCTTCATTGGACATCCCTCGCTTCACACCTGCACGCAACAGATTTCACCACTGTAATACGGAAAGATCTGTCCGTCACCACCAGAACTGTGTTATGTACACATCAATGGCAGTTAGGAAATAAAGATTACTTTATGCTGGTTCAATCTCGAAAGAGTTCTCCCCCTCCCTCCCTTTTTCCAATAAATTCTTCTCCAATACATGTGCTGAAGCTAAATGCATCATTTTAAAATAGTGACGGGAAAGTTTGCTGGCTTTGAGATGTTAACATGAACAAGCTGACACATACTGACTGCCAGAACTGGAATCAACATTGTCCAGTAATAGAAATGTGATGTCCACTTCATGTAAAACAAGTTAACACATACCAAGCATCCAGCCTATCCATAAGACTCTGAACCACAAAATGTGTCGCAGGTCATCTTTGATTGTATGCAGGACCAAAACTTTGCAATAGTTGCTTAGCTGACCCCATGTCCTGATGTGCCCAACCAGCTGCATGCACACTAACACTGTCCAATGTTTCAGTACAACACAGGATCCCGCCGTTGTTTCTATGCTCCTGAACCAAGGTCAAGATTAACAACAAGGTCATTTCTGTGACATCAAATCAAGATTAAGAGCAAAACGAAAGCTGTTTTAAATTCGTATCAAATAAATGTAACCACTGGTTCATGTGGTAAAGGTTTCGGAACAGTGATCTGCAAGATACACACACAGTAACACTGTTCTCCTGCTTTAACTTCTCAGTTCAGATTTATCAGCACTATTCCTATGAGTTACAGACTGGACACACCCAAACACATACATGTGTGACATTCACACACATTTACATGTATACATGTTCACCTGCACAAACAATATACATGAACATGTGTCAGCACTCTCACAAACCCACCCACCCACCACTACACCGCCCCATGAACCCATGGGGCACAACACCTCAATCCCTCAAAGCACTGACCGTGTGCAGGACCTCCCCAGGGCTGACCATCATGTCGGGCAGGAGGAGGCATCAACTGGCGAGGCCCGTTGCTCTGTTCTCCGCTGCTGGAGGGGGACATTCCCATGGCACCTGGGGGCGGGGGAGGGGGCATCATGCCCCCTGCACTACTGGATACAGGTACACCAAACCTGTGCAGGCAGTTAAAAACACAGGCACTGGATACACTGTTCAGAGAAAAACACTTAGATGAAAGCCCACAGCACCCCATTTCACTTGGCATTTCAATCAGGGTTAGGAAATGCACCTCAAAATTCCAGACTTTTTCCAGGCCAAGACCTGCATTTTCAATACCACTTTCAAGACTTTGTTCATAATGCAATGTCTTAAAGTGATGTTATAAACACAAACGCACAAGAAACGAAACATCACATTTGACGGCATGGAATAATTTTTTTTTTTGCATTATAAATGCTAAATGATGCTGAAATTAAAGCAGCCATGCATAATATCAAGCAATTGTGCTTGATTCTTCACTTTACAGGCTACTCCAGGCTATAATGTAATTTTCCACACTTTTCCAGGGCCTGGAAAATGGACTTCAAATTTCCAGACTTTTCCAGACTTTTTAAGACCTACATGAACCCAGTTTCCACAGTCTGACAAAGAGTAATTGCACAAACAAATTTTCAATGGCCCCCAGAAGAAATGAGAAAAATGATGTGGGAAACTCCTCCTCATTACATTAAGAACATGTTGAAAACAGTAAATAGTAACTTACTAATCCCTCTCTTGCCTACGATTCCATATTACAAGACCTATCTCATATAGTGCACAAGACAGAAATACTTTCTAATGATGGATATACATAATGAGTATCTCTATCTCTCATACAGTGCACTAGACAAGACAGGAATACTTTCTAATGATGGATATACATAATGAGTATTTCTATCTCTCATATAGCGCACAAGACAAGAATACTTGCTAATGATGCATATACATAATGAGTATCTCTATCTACTTGGCCTAGTTCTTGTTTTCATATAATAACTTTGGCAAAAAAATTAGGGGAAAAAAACGTTCAAAATGAAGGTAGTCACACAGCTTATCTCCAAACCAATAACAGAAGTGCCTCAGGGACAAGAGTTTTAATGATTCAATAAGAATCATAGAGGGGAGATGAGAGATCAATAGTGAGCCAATAGCAGATACCACAGCCTGACTTGTTTCCACCAGCAGATAGTGGAATGTACTTGCAGAGTCACGCAAAGCTTTCAAGCCCTACATTAACTGTCAGCACACACACACTTCACTAATCTAAGAGGGGAGAGCACCCACCTGTTGTCATCAGGCATCGAAGAGGGAGGGACATGGTAGGCCTGTGAGACAGGAGACAGGCTGTTGGGGGGTGGGGGAAGCTGGGCAGGCAAGGTGTGGATTGTCTGCACCTGGAAAGCCTGGGGCATGGCAAATGAAGCCGGGTTGGCAGGGTGGCCAGGGGCCATGGCTGCAGGCAAACCTGGGTGTGCAGGCTGCAGTTCAATCTGCCCTGCTGGCACACCTGTCACCACCACTATCAACAATGACATGCTGTCTATGTCCACTTCAATAAGACATATTCTTCACTCTCATTACTTTTTCTTTCTCTTTTAAATCATCCACTTTTTTACCCTTTCTCGTCCACTCTTTCAGTCTATTATGTAGCAATTTAAGTCAAATGTACCGCAGCTCAATTTAAAACAGCACTTACTAGAAGTATCAAAAGAAACCTAGTATACAGCAAAACAGAACGTCAATAATCTATAAGTGTCCACTACTATAAGCAGCCGTTGATTTCAAATGCCTTCCAAACAAAACCTGTCGTCTAAGACAGACACATGTCACACATTTTGTAACTTATCGCTTTTTAGCCATGGAAAGTGCTGCTAGTGAATTTTTTTTTTCCAGCTGCTAAATTTTCCACGCTTTTCCATAATGACCTGCCAATCCAGCTCCCCAATACAAAACCTCACAGAGATTTCTCCTCTCACAGACCCTCTAAACAGTACACTTAGTTCTGCAGGGAAGATGAAGTAGCTCTTTCGCATTACTGTGATAAACCATCAATGATTTCACTGTTGAAGCATGGCCTCTCTTCAGGCTTTAGGACCATCAATGTTTTTACAGTGTCTTGGCCCATGGCAGACTGAAAATCAGTCTTGTTTTTGTTGTGGCTGCATAATGCACAACATCAAGACAACATACAAGTGAAATCTTGAAGACCATGAAGCAGACTGTTTCTTGTGCATGCATGGTATAATGCTCAACACCAAGACAACATACAAGTGAAATCTTGAATACCATGAGGCAGACTGTTTCTTGTGCATGCATGGTCTATACCTAAGACTGGATCGCATAATACATAGATATTTTTCTGTGTACTCTGAACAAAACTTCAGTTAAATTCTTTTCTTCTTTGGCTCATGGAGACACAAAACAGATTCATGCTTCAGCATGATAAGGGCGGCAAATGAAGTAAACGGAAGCTGGTGACGAGAACTTCTGTTAATAATAAACTGGCTATACACACAGTAGCAGCTGTGTACTGTGTGAACTAGGTAATCATTAAATGTGTGAACTAGGTAATCATTAAACAGCTTTTCTTTCTTTTCTCCTGGCACTGATGGAATAGATGGGGAAGCAGAACAGTACAATAAAGTGAATTCCAGCGGAATGACTTCTACTGAAAACAGAAAGGCTGGCAGGTCTGGTCGCCATTGTTTAACAACTCTGGATAGGAGCTGCCTAGGATTTCCATTGAAGCAAACGAACAAGTTTGTGCTTCTCAAAGGACATACTGAAAAATCAGACAAACTAGTCTAAGACGTTGACTGAAATCTGAACCAGTCTGAGCTCTGAGTGTGCAGTCTGTATATGAATCCAGTTTCTGCTTCTAGATCTCCCACAGTAGAAAGGCTAGAAATCATGAAAGTCGGCAATTTCCCTGTAAAAACTTTCCATAGAAAAACATGTTGTGCAAATCAAAAAGTCTCTCCCAACATGGTTCAGAGCTGCAAAATGGAAGATCCTCCTCCAGCATGCCAGCAAAAAGCCTTTAAATGCTCACAAACATCTGAAAAACAAAACTTGATCATATGAATCGTCATGGCAGAGATAGCAAAAGTGCCATAATGAAATTGAAACCAATTTCTGATTCAAGGAAAGAGAGCCTGTGTGTGACTGGTTGTGCAAACTTCCTGGTTTGTTAGTTGTGTGCAGACCTATGAGATGACCATCTTCTGAGCCAAGCAGCAGAGACAGTTCCCTTGTGTGTTTAAAGCAGGTTTAATTCCATTCATTATTTGTTTAAATTAGTTACCCTATTTCTTTAGCACCATACAGACAGAGCCAGTGGGACTACACTCCAATGCTGGCTCCATAAAATCTTCAAGGCAAGAGTCTCACTGACTCCTAAAGCAATAGTAGAAGCATGAAGCCTGGACAGGGTCCCCCCCCCCCCCCCCCCTCCAAATCTTGGCAATGGCTTTGATGGGGTTTGAATTCATGACCTCTACCCAGTCACTTGTCTATGACTATCAACCGACATCAAGCAGTTCTGACTAGTACTGATGAGTAATGAAGGGATGCAAGCAGTCCTCACAGTATGGGTAATGAAGGGGTGCAGATTGTCTGTATCATCACCACCCACACTCACACCTTCCCACACAGTATTACCTGGCTGTGGTTGTGGGGGCAAACCAGGCTGTGCAGGTAGCATGGCGATGGGCTGGGGCTGGGGAGCAGCCGCCAACTGGGGGTGGTGGGGAGGCAGCCCGGGCTGGGGGCCTGGCTGAAAGGCCGCCTGACCTGGGGTCTGTCCCGGTATGAGAGTGGGAGGGTTGGGGTGTAGTCCAGGCTGGTTCTGGCTGCCTGGGGGCGGGCTGGAGCACACCAGGTTCACCAGGTGAGGAGGCCCATGCTAATTTAAAAAAAAAAAAAAAAAAAAAAAAAAAAAAAATCACGTTAGATGCTATTCAAAATACAAAGAGATCACATCATCCTACTTTCACATCTCACTCACTGTATTGATACTGGCAGCATCTGAATTCTCTGAATTCTGCAATGCTGTGGCACAGCATGCAATATCCCTCAAAACCCAATTGGGTATACAAAGTCTAAACCAAGACCATTTTCTCTGATTGAACTCCATACCCACGCAAACTTTTCCAAGATCAACATGTGGTAATTTCATACATGATCCAAACCAGTTAAACAGTAGCAATGCTGTCGGTCAAATAACAAAATATTCCTAACTGTCAGCTCTACCAGTGCTACATCCTCTGCACTGCTAAAAATAAAGTGTCTCTAAAGGTTCTGAACTCTTTTAATACACTTTGAACAATCCTTAACCCGAAGAGTGCCTATAAGCCGTCAGCTGACGCCAAAGTAAAAATGCTTTCCCAGTCCACTGACGTCATGCATTTTTCTTGAATTTTCATTCGTTACTATTTCTATTAACGGACTTAAATAGAGTGTGCGTAGTAAGCCTTATATGTCTGTAGTATTAAAATGATATGCAAATGACCACACGTGAGGGGAAAGCCCATTTATTCTCATCACTGACTGGATGACCAGCCAGCACTTCGTCTCGCTTGCAAAGATGGCGGCGCAATCTTCGACAAGCGTAGCGTCCAAATCAACGTATTTACACAGCTGAACAGGCTCTGCTAATCATTTTTGACAAAGACAATAATCTTTTATTCAACAACTTACTCGAGCATGAAGGTGAGATGATGATTGTGATGGAATTGCTGACCGTATTCGTCAGTTATTGAGTCGGGCTGTGTGACCTCAGTGTGTGTTCAGCTGACTGGTTTGCCAGCGTCGAACGTGCTCGCCTTGTGTGTACTCTGCACTGCGTGCCAGTGGCCAGTGATGTGATAGTCAGCGCGAGAGGGGAGCGTGGCCTGCTCGCGGCGTGACACGGGGCAGAGGAGAAGAGGAGGAGTGAAAGAGAGGGTTGAAGTCCAGCAAGGGGGCGTGGTGGGGGGAGGGGGGCGTGGTCGTGGACTGACCTGTCTGCATAGAGTGTGAGCGTCTTGATAGACTTCTAAACTGTTTTACTTTCATTTACATGTGTAGTGTGACAATACAAACTTTATTTTCAACTTTTTTGCTTTGTGTTCTTTTTTGGATGTGAAGCTGTAGTGGTAAATACATATGTTTTTGACCGTGCAAAAAAATCTATCCAAATCTAAATGCCTAAATATTTTTTTTTTATCAAAATTAAAACAAAAGAAGCCCAGATTCAAAATCTTCATTCAATTTCCTTCAAAAATCATGTATATTTCATTGTTATATCTTTTGTAGTTTTTGAGCTAGAATTTTTTGTTAATTATTACCCCCAAATCATTAGATTTCCCTGGCACTGGGAAAGCCTTTGTTTGTAACATTTTCAAGCAGTGAACGGGTTAATGTCACTCCTTTTGGGGCACATCTGATAACATCAACTGAACTGATTTCACCCTGACCGCTCCACATCAAAATTTACTGTCTGTGCAAATGCATTTCCATGATTTCTCCTGTCATGTACACCTGCCCTGCATCCCCCCCCCTCCCCCCCTTCCTAGAAACAGATAAAAAGAAAAAAAAAGCAGACAGAACCCTTCTCTGTCCCTCTCTCAATGCTCAACAGCTACCTGGTATCCCAGCAAACTGTCTGGAATCTTGTCATCTTTGTCCTCTGTAAAGCGGCGGCGGGCAGGGTCAGCAGTGTCCTTGGAGGGTCCCGGGGTGTGGGAGACCATGGAACTGCTGGTGGCCAGGGAGTAGATGTGGGAGGACGGGGTAGTGGACACCACCAGCGACGTCAGCCCAGGGGTCAGCATAGGCCCACTAGACACTACCTCCTGTACACAGATACATAGCTCTCAGGGATGCCATCATTACCATCTGCTTTCAACAAATCACAATGGGCGACATTGTCATCCCCGTAGACAAAAAAGACAATTCTGTAGTTTGAAATGCTAAACTCAAATCATCATCTCTCCAACAACGCGCACTGTCACACGGTTAGAGTGTTTTCCCTGCCGAACTGATGACCATGAGTTCAAACCATTTCTAGGGTCTAATTTTTTTCGCCTCAAAAAAATTCTCTGTCCATGTAGCAGTAAATGGGTAGCTCATTCAGTTCAGGAAAGGTTAAAGGTGGCAGAAAGAGAGGGATGGCCTCCTACTTCCATCATGCCATGTGCTTGACATGGTGAACCTGTGATAGAACTTTCACTGTCCCTACGACCAATATACCATAGGAATGTTATCATTTTGGTTTTTTTCATAATCCCTCCTAACATACGACTGTAGTCGTCGGTATATCGGCAGCGAAAATGACAGTTTTTAGATCAGGCACCAGTTGTGACAAACTCACAAGACACATTTTTTTGTGATACTAACAGCATTAATTATAAGTTTCATCATTTATGTTTTTATAGGTTCGAATGACTGTGAATAAAACAGAAATTGAATCCTCCCCCTCCTTTTCACCCACACTTCCTTAGCTTCTTTGGAGGTCACTGATCTACACATGAAAGCAACTGCCAGAAATTCCACCAGTAGGTTGCATACACAC
This sequence comes from Conus canariensis, assembly GCA_033310375.1. Taxonomy (NCBI): domain Eukaryota; kingdom Metazoa; phylum Mollusca; class Gastropoda; order Neogastropoda; family Conidae; genus Conus; species Conus canariensis. The sequence continues at coordinate 67,279,928 of CM065729.1, forward strand.
ACAACAGAAATTCCACCAGTAGGTTGCATACACATATACCAGAAATTCCACCAGTAGGTTGCATACACACATACTCTATCATCTTACTCAGCTTGATAGCTCACTGCAATGTCTATATGTATGTACATGCAGTTTCTCGTTCAGCATGATTGCTCACTAAACTATGATTATGGACATGAAGTTATTGCACAATGGCACAGCACTTTATATTCCTACACAGCCCTTTATATTCCTATACAGCCCCTGACCTTTGAAGAGACATATGACACAACAAGCATACACGACCTCAGCTCAAGAACATAGTGCTATAATTAAGTCTTTTCCGAGCCACATAAAACTGGTATTGATACGGGGAGTTTGTATTATACTCCCCGTTTGGCTAGTATACTTACCATATCAGACCATAGCATTCAACGGCAGTTAGTTAGCTCTGAAAGGCCGAATTTTTTGTGGCTAAGACTATCACGTGACGCCCACCCTACTTCCGCCAAGGAGAAGCCGGTGCCAACTTCCTGTTCCTCATTCAACGAGGCATATGTGCAAGGTAACCCCGAGAACCATAGCGCTAGAGGAGAAGGTAGGGTGGGCATTAGAGTCTGACATGGTAAGTATACTAGCCAAACAGGGAGTATAATACAAACTCCCCATTTTGGCGTCATATACTTGACCATGTCAGACCATAGCAGAATTTAAAGGAATTGGAGGAGAGCCGAGTGCCCTAATGGCTCTTGGGGTTAGATGTGGAACAGATATGGCCGTGTTAGCTGCAAAAGAAATCCCTTAGAACCATCAGCCCTGGACATGCGGATATCCCTTGAATAAAAGTTTTATGAAGGGATTTTCCGAACGCCAGTAGGCTGCCTCCAGGAGGTGGCGCAAGGGGATAGAGCGCTGGAACGCTGCGGAAGTGGCCAGCGCCCTGACCTCATGGGCCCGAGGGGATACGACAGGGAGATCCATCTATGCCTGGGCATAAGCAGATCTGACCGTCTAGGAAAGCCACCTAGAGATAGTGCCAGAGAGAAGTTATGATGATGATTGGGGGTGATGGAATGAGACACCTCCGGGAGGAGCGCCTGGGGCGCGAGTGTTCTCAGACCTAGAAAGGCACTGGTCCATGTCCCCCGCTTTCCCCTCTTCCCCAGATATCCGCGAGTGAGCGGATGACGAAGGAGGGAGAGGCTGTGCCCGGTTCCTGATTCTTGGCTAAGAATTTGGGAAGAAACTTGAGAGAGAGACAGAACCGTCCCTGTGGAAGGCAATGTCTCTGGGGTTCCCAATAAGGGGTTTTAGAGAGCGTCAAGAAGAATGAAGAGGTCCCAAAGGGGGACCCGCCTAGGGGACTGAGATTCACGTTGAGCTACCCCTTTTGAATCTCTCTGAGAAGGGAGTTATTCAAAAGGGGGGCCGCCGAGTTGGCGAATAGTGGAACAGACAGCTGACCTGTAGCCCCGAATAGAGCTAGCAGGGAGCCTTAGGGAGAGGGTAGGTGGGATAGAAGTTGCTTAACTGGGTATTGGAAGGACGATCGTGGGGAACAGAGTTATCTGAGCACCAGGGGAACCATCTCCCCCAATGGTAATAGTAGAGAGACTAGGTGCTGGCTCTGCGTGAGACGGTAGGTAAGTCCCGAAGGTCTTGCGCGGCCCCTGCCACAGGGAGTATGTCTAGGATGGACTGGGATCTGTCCGACTGGGAGGAACCCAGGCGTGCAGGCGGAGCATCTGGGGTTGGAGTGGGGGTGACCCGAGCGAGGCTGTCTGAGCATGTCCAAATGTGTGCCTGCCACTGAAGTGTTGTCCGAGAACCGGAGAACAAGTCCGGTTTTCGGACAACACTTCAGTGGCGGGGCATGTCAACAGGGAGGGGTGGGGGCGGTGGTGGTGGTGTGTGTCTCTCCGATCAGAGGCCCTCCTCCGCTGGTGTCACTCGCGGGGAATACCTCTCCGTGTGAGGCACATAGTGGAACCCTCAATATCTTAGTGGACTCCCTGAGTCGGTCAAAGGCCCCCTTCACATGAAATGGACCCTCAGCAGGCTACCCTCCCCTCGGTGTGGAAACATTGGGTCAGGCCCATGATCGACCTCTTTGCCTCCCTATTCAACCTCTGTCTTCCAGTATAGGTCCCTCCTGTCCCCAACTCTCGGTGAGAGACCTGCAGTTGGAAGTGGAGGAGGGCAAGCCTGGCTGCTTCCAATTCCAGGACGTTGATGCAGGGTTCCTACAGACTCCCAAGAACAAAATTCAAGGAGTTTTCAAGGAGCGTTTATTTTATTTCAAGACAAGGTGGCATGAAAATTAAACCATTGTTCTTTAAAAACTTCATTTTTTTCTATTGTTTACGTTAAAAAAAAAAACATGGAAAAAACATATTTGGGCAATTTCAAAGCTCTTGTGTGATTTGGGGACCAAAAATGGGGGCAAAATGATGAAAAATGAAAGAAAAAAAGGTTCATGACAAGAACTGTATTTGTATCACAGCAGCTATGTTAGGCACTTGAAACATGACTTTTCTTGTTTTGCTCAGCTATAGTAATGCAATTACAAAAGGATTTTTACATATTGTTTTGCTGAGCTAAAGTAATGCAATTACAAAAGGATTTTTATATATCTAAACTGCTTTTTTTTCAATTATTTTTTTTCCATATGGTGGCCATCAGGCTTCGCGTTTCATTGCTTTTGAATTATTCCAATAGAAATAGCAAATGATACGTGCTGTTTTGACTTATAAATAAAATATAATTGCATGCAGAAATCATTTCTGATCAAAAGAAAAAAAAATACCAAGCTAGCTTGTCTGGATCCAGAGCTATTGTACTCCTTGCATATCAACCGTTGTTGAAAAAAGTGATTTTGAGAAAACGGCGTTTGAAAATAAAGAAGTTAAGCAATTTTCACACACACCTCCTTCAAAAGTCCTTTTTTTTAACTAAGAAATGTGTGAAAATAGACAAAATGAACACCACAGATGGTTTCAACAGACTTTGAGCACAAAACACATAAACCCCAAAACACGATTTTTGAAAGAAAATGGTCAAATTTTCGTGCCACCTCTCTACACTACTTGCGTAAAAATTGAAAACAGAAATGGCAGTTTGATTTTTCTGTGTTCAGGTTGATGAAAAAAATCATTTTAAAACAATTTTTTACAAACATCGTCGCGATCCTGGATCGTCTGCGATTTTACCAAGGGAGATAATTTGTAACTTCATCAACCTGAATGCAGAAAAATAAAACTGCCATTACTTTTTGCCACATTAATGATTTTTGGAGCCGATGGCTTGATTTTAAAAGGTTTTCAAGGTGGTCTGGTCAACACACAGGTTCAAAGGTTTTCAAGGTCTTGAAATTCACTGTCAGAATTCAAGGAGTTTCAAGGAGCGTACGAACCCTGTGATGTGGGGACGAGCTGTTCCTGAACCCCACACTCCGGGGGCATGAAGGGTCTCCAAGTGGGTGTCAGCCCGAGTTAGAAGCGTCTGTGTAGAGTTCCAGAGGTAGGGTTGGAAGGGAGATGGGAATCCCGGGGGTAGGGTGGAAGGGTTGAGCCACTCGTCCGTGGCCCATGGGAACCAAGGGCCCAGGGGAGTGGACTGATCCCCGCGGTTGGCGGTTCAAGACCATCGACGACAGAACTCCCTTCGAAGTTGGCGCTTGGGGACCCTGCGTAGGGGAATGAGGGATGAGGGACTCCATCATCCCTAGGAGGGAGGAAGGGTTCTGGCAGTGGTGTGTACGGGAGGACCTCTCTGGAGTCGGGAGACCATCACAGAGAGTATGACGAATCTCATACCCAGACAGGAGATTGACACCGGGCCCAGGAGGTATGGCTGGGAGAGGGAGGGAGAGAACGCATCAGAGGAGGGCGTTCGTGGGCCCAAGGCAGACGGAACCCCTCCTCTAGGACCGCTACTATCCATGGGTTGAGGCCCATACGTCTCCACTGGAGGGTGTGTAGGGATGGGCTGCCCGCCAGAGGGGCCGAGGGGCAGGGTTCGGAGGGACCCTGGAGGGGAGGGGGCGGTGGGAAGGGTGATGAGTGGTAGCGGACTGAGTTCTCCCTGCTCCGGCTCCCCCGTAGGAGGGTCCTCCAGTCACCTCTTGGGCTGTACCTGACGGCCACAACGAAAATTGTGCTTGGGGAGGTTCGTGTAGGCCGAGAGGGGGGAGAAGAGTGCTGGGCGGGCCATGCAGTGCGGGATGGGGCCTGCTTCCATAAGGTTGGGGTTTGGGAGGGCGAGGCTGAAGAGGAGGGGGCCTGGCCGCATATGAGGCTGCTTCTTTATGCTCTTCAGCTGAATGAGCGATAAAGGCAGCTGAATAGTCACCGAAGAGCGACTGCTGCTGGCCCGGAATGCACCGCAGGGCCGGCTATGCTACTTGGAGAGATTAGCTTTCAAAAGGAAGGAATCTCTGCAGGCCAATAAATAATTAAAATGGCTCCTGGCTGCGCGGTCCGCTGCAGCCAAAGGTGATGCGAGCTCCTGTTGACTAGGATTTGCATCATGGGGTCCCTGAAGAACCGTAAGTCAGTCTCCGAGTGTGTCCGAGCGGCCTGAGCGTCCGAGGACACGGAGACCAAGTCGTCCTCCTCCGGCCAAGATCTCCTCCCCACACTGCGTGAGCAAGTCAAAATACATGACCAGCAGTGATGTGTTGGATCCCCAATCTGGCTATGCGGTCCCATTCCACTAGGGTCTTGAGGGAGATCAAAGTGGAGAGGGAGGAACTGAATGGGGGATCAACCGGCGGTCGGCTGGAGAAATGGGAATGGCCACAGGGTAGTCCTCGGCAAACAGGGAGATGTGGGCACAGCTGTTCAGAGCAAGCTACTTAGTTTTGAGAGGCAGGGGAGTTTACAGCTCGCCAGAGAACAAGCTGTGAATGCAGGTCAGGGAAAGGGGTGTTTTCTGCAGGCTGCTCCCCACCAGCCAGCTAACTGTGCTGTACTCGGCGAACTGAATGTCATCTGTGTAAAGCCGGTCTGGCAGCAATGTGTTCGGCACTGCTGAGCGGCCATTACAAGTGGGGCTGTTAGTTTGATAATTAGTGGTTGTCATGAAAAATGTAATATATTTGTGCTCTTGAGATGACTGAATAGGCGAATTCCTGACAATTCTTTTAATACCAAACTCGACTAGGTTTATTTTCCAGTAGATAATGTAGATACGGCATGAAAGCTTGTACACAAGTGGTCAGGCGATATTCAAACAATGACAACACACACACAATTGTGCAAAAATGACGTCATCACTTTCTGGGAATTTAATTTTCCCTAGTTAACTAGTACACAAGTTTGATACATGCCTCTGCTCGGACTACAACAACAAAAATGTTGGATCAGAAATGTGTAAGTCTTGTTTGTTCAGCCCTTTCACTAAGTAAGTGTCTCGCACGGGACGGAAAAATAAAGCTGTGGGGGCTGTCGGGGGTCCCTGAGGAACATGCCTGCAGGGGCTGCCTCCGGGGCCAAGAGGGATTACTTCCCTGGAGGTGGGACGACCTGCGCACCCCTGGATAGAGTTGCCGGACACTCCCAAATGGAAGACAGGATCAGAGGGGTGACTAGTCTGGCGCGAGCACGCTTGGCCGGGTTGGCCGGAGCGGATCTTGACCCTGCCAAGCACTTGTCCGAGGGTAGGGACTCTCTCAAGACAAGATAGGGTGCCACTGCTAAATGGCAGACAGGTCACAAGATGAGGAAAAGGAGAATTCCTCAACCTCATCCTAAAGATCGGGAGTGTCAGGTTCCTGAAGAGGCTGCGAAGAATCTCTAGAGGTGGCAAAGACAGGTGTGTGTGAGGGTCCCACCCTAGCTGGGGAGTAGTACAACGCAAGGGCGGGTCCCTGGTGGCTCCATGATCGGCGACCGGACTAAGGGGGGAAGTCCGTCCTGCTGATCGGACAGTGCCTGAGAGGGAGGCGGACCAAGGTCGAACCAGCTTGAGGAGGCTGGATGCCACAGGCGACCATGGAGCTGAGCGGTCTGCACGAAGCCACTGGTCCCTCTGAGGGGCACAGAGCCACTGGTCCCCATGGAGAAAAATGGGCTGTGGCGGCCCATTTCCATGGGGGCCTGGGTAACCTGAAACACCGGGTGTGTGTGTGTATGTGTTGCGAGAGAGCGTGTCATGTCGCCCTCCCCCCCCCCCCCGCATACACTACCCTGGTGGGATCCGTAAACGACCCCTATGGAGAAGGGGGGAGTGGTGGAGGGCACAGCAACCAAGCCCTCTATCCACCTGTCTACGGGCTGGTGTCGCTGCAGTAGCGTGGTCACACCAAGGTCCTGATCGTACAGGTTACCCCTGGTCCCACTGGTAGATCCTCCCCCCGGAGGAACGGGACCGTGGACGTTGCCCAAGTGGGGAACGGAATAAGTCCGCTCCCCAACGTCCTGTACCCCTAGGGGAAATGTCGACAATCGATCGGGGTACATTGAATGCCGGGGGTCCGTGACACAGGTCCGGGCGTGGCGGTGCCTGCGGCTGAAGACCCGGAGTTATGTCCAGTGTGAAACCAGGGAGTGGACATAACTCCGCCATCAGAGGAAGGACGCTCCTCGTGCACTAGTGGTGGCTGCACTTGTGCACGGTGGGGAGAGCGCCACAAGTCTGCGTGCTATTGGGGGGGGGGGGGGGGGGGGGGCAGCTAATAGCAGCAGTCTCACCGAGGCAAGTGACAGGCGCTGATTCCGTAGCCATCCCGTCACCCGTGCCGGTGCGTGCCTCGGTAGAGATCCTCGGGGACCGAAGGTCACGTGACGCGGCATGATAGGGAGAGAAGACGGGGTGGCCAAGCGTCGAAGATTTGTGCCGGTCGCCTGCGTCTTTGTGGGTCTCACCGTGCGTGCGAAGGGGAGAGGGCAAGCCAGCATTAGGTAAAAAGGGGGGAAAAGGAGAATTCCAGTGCGAATTATAAAACGGGCCTTCCCTTTAAGAGGGGAGCCTTGCCTTTAGTTTAAAGAGGGATGTCACAGAAAGGCACTTTGTAAGGTGGCAGCTTGCCTTTTTCCCTTCGGATGCAGTGATCGTGCATCCACCGGTCAGTTAGAGGAGGTATCAAAATGATGGTCGCGCGTCCCCTCCATGGAACCCCCCTCTACACCGGCCATAAAGAGCAACTTCTGGAGAGAGACGTTGCTCAACCCCCTCGCTACCCTTCACCATGTTGGGCTATGGTGGCGGAACAAACACGGAGCACACGACCACAAAGTGGAGACAAGGTGGTGAATCGAGAGATCGGGAGGAAAACTCGATTGACCTTAGGATAATTACAATAACTAATGTGCAGGAGGAAACCTCCAGCCCACTAAACCTAGTAACAACTAGAAAGAGGACGAACACGAGGTGAGGCAAGATGGCGAATCGAGAGACCGGGAGGGGTACTCGATCGCCGAACGTTACAAAATAAAATAATAAAACGCCATGAGTAAGCCTCACGCGACTATAGTACCAGGGTTTAGTGGAGACATGGAGGTGGATCGAGAGATCGGGAGGAAAACTCGATCGACCTTAAGATAATTGCAATAACTAATGTGCAAGAGGAAACCTCCAGCACAAGTAAACCTGGGCACAACTAGAAAGAGGACAATTACGTGGTGAGGCAAGATGGCGGATAGATAGACCGGCGTGAGGTGAGGCAAGATGGCGGATCGAGCGACTGGCGGAGAACTTGATTGCTGAAAGCAACCAAACAACAGAGCGCGAGAATAAAAACGAGCGCCCAGCGAGACCTCCCGAATCAAGAGGCCATGAGGCAAGCTTGATCGAAAGAGAATTAAAATAATAAGGAATGGAACACAACACGCGAGAGTGTAAGGACCGTTAATGACAGATCGTTAATGGAAGCATGACAAACCGCAAACTCATGCCAGCCCTCACGCAATAGAGCGTCAAAACAAATTAATGAAACGCCAACCGTAAACCTCATGAGACGATAGTACCCAGGGTTTAGCGTAAGCCACAACAGAACAAGTAAAGAAGGCAAACACAAGCGATCTTTACACAAAACAGAAGTATAGGCCAGACAGAGCAAGAAAACCTGTCCTTTGTCAGGTGGAAGGCCGAAGCTGAATGAGGAACAGGAAGTTGGCACTGGCTTCTCCTTGGCGGAAGTAGGGTGGGCGTCCGTGATAGTCTTATTACTGCATTAGCCACAAAATATTCGGCCTTTCAGTGATAACTAACTGCCGTTGAATGCTATGGTCTGACATGGTAAAGTATATGATGCCAAAAATGAGGTATCTCACTGCTACTCTCCAACCAGATACATGAATTACCATCTTGTTTTCCATAAAGAAACCTTTTCCCTATAATCTTTTTTTTTCCCTCAAAAATGTGTTCCAAATCAGGCTAGAGCTAAGATCACAACACATTTTAATACAGATAGTTTATAAAATAAGAGCTGATTTTGTTTATATCATTTCTGTAATGAATAAGATAGATTCAAATTTTTTCCCCACAAATACTGAAACTTTAAACTTTCAACTCTCCATTATTTATGCGATGAAATCTCGCAGAGGTGAGAAAAACTGGGTTCTCAAAAAGATAATGTTGAAATTATTTGTCAACTGTGTGACTCAATCTTGAATGTGATTTTCAAGTTTCCATTAGGCTGGATTTTCCAGTCTGTGCCTAAAAAGTCACACCCCTAGAGCTGGAAAAGCCGGAGGAAAAATTTTCCAAAGTCTGAACTGAACAGCACAAAATTTCATTGGTCCAGAAAGGCCATTTTCATGCTGGATTTCCAGCCTAGGCCTGAAAAGTGGTGACCCTATAGACATGACCACTCACCGGTGTGTACATGGCCTGAAAGGGCTGGGACTGAGCAGGGCCTGACACAGGAGCAGGGGGCGCTGCCAGCATGGGGGGAGGGGCCACAGGGGCTGGCTGGGACACAAGCTGTACACCTGGAGGCTGCAAGGCAGCAGGGTTGAGGCCGTGGGGACCAGGGGCAGGGGCCAGCTGGGTGGGCAGAGAGGCAAGGGAGGCCATGGAGGCTGGCATAGAAGTCTGCACCGACATCTGTGGGGCCAGCGTCATCTGGAGGGGCTGAGGGGGTGGAGCCTGGCTCATGATCAGCTGCTGCTGCCCAAGCTCCAGTGCTGAAACAGGAAAACAACAGGTACGCCAGATTTATCATGGGCGACTGGTTACCGTCATCTTCAAGGTTGAAAAACCAACAACAACACCCATGTCATGTACACGTAGGAATCTTCCTACCAAAAGAAGTTTTAGAAAGACATGCATAATGCTAATTCTGCTAGGGCAATAGAGCCAGCCATGATGAAACAAATGTTCTGTTGACCAGAAACACTGCACAACTTGAAATACATATCTTTAAGAATTCATTTCATTTTGTGTGTAGTCCCGCCAATACAAGGCCCCCATATCAGGGAAGTTACACTGTCAAAATCAATTTTGCATGCGTCTGTTGCTAAAGAAAACTGAAATCAATAAATCAATATATTTTGAGCATCCTAAACACATTTTTCGAAGACAGGGAGCGCAAGACTCCTTCCACTCCGAAAAATGTTGCAAGCAGACTATCTAACAAAATCGTCACTAAAATAAATTTCAGAATGGAAGGGTGGCAAAAAGGAATAGGAGCTTAAGGAAAGCTTACAACAACAACAACAAAAAAAGGGAATCCTAAAACTTCACTATCATTCTTGGGATGCTATAATGAAGGTGAACAATGCCACAAATAAAAAAACAAAGACAACATTTGGGCGATATGGGAGTAACACGGTAAGGAACATGCAAAATTATGGGAGCAGTGTCTGGTAGGAGATCCAGACAAAAAATACTATCCCTGATTATGTGAACAAATCAAACCATGTTTGAAAGGCTAGCACAAGGCTGGTGGTATCAAAATAAAAATGAGAGCCTGCACATCATCATCTGGCAATGGCTCCCCAAAACATTTTATCAGTAGAAAAAGACTTCACATTTGTAGTGGAAGATGCTAGCTTAGTACAATGACAGAGAAAGTGGGGAAGTTCATATTTTCATTGAAACTGGAATGCCAGAAGGCCACTGCTACAAACTGTGTTTCAGTACATCAGACCTTATATGCATTACAGCATATTTCCTTCACATGACACCTGCCGTAAAGCCAGCCAGAAGAAAAATTATCAATGCTGCAGCCCAGTAAGTGAAATATAATGATTTCTATTTGGCAGGTGCCCATGAGTCTTGATGAGTCTAATGCAATTCATAAATAATTTTCACACAAGTTTGAGGGGTTTTAGGGGGATGTTTATTACTTTGGAAAGTCATTTTCTCTGTTGCCATCTTTCTAGATACAATAGTCACTACTGTCAGCATGATATCTACAATTCTGATCTTTTCTCTTTTTGTTTTTTCCTCCTTTTTTTTGTTTGTTTCTTTCTTTTGCTCTCAGCGGCCCAAACAATAAAAGCTCTAGTGCGCTGTCCACCAATAGGAAGTCCTTTTACAAATGAGGCAGTAAAACCCATATCTGTTTGTCTTTTATTTTCATTAACCCACTGGCATCCATCTTTTTGATTATTAACACCTAAAAGAACATAATTTTCCCAAGAGTACTGTTCCTACTACCGTTTAAAACCGTTTGGGCATAAAACAAAGTACTGCTCTGCCCATCCCTTATGGGGAAGGAATGACAAATTATCTCCCTCTGCTTGTACTTGACAACATATCTTTCCATGCCTTGTGGAGGTACACTTCATGTTGTACGCCAGTTTTTTTTTTCAAATCAAAGAACTGTGAATTCAAGCTTGTTCCCCCCCCTCCCCCCCCCAATAAACATACACATTCTTTTTTTTTTTTTTTTTTAGCAAATGATCACCATCATCTTTAAAAGACAAGATCCTCTTTGAAAGAGGATGATTATCACAATGTACCTGTGGGGGGAGGCTGCAGCTGGAGTGGTGTCTGAGAGGAAATGGGCAGAGTGGTGACCACGGGAACTGGAGCCATACTCAGCGTGGTGTTCAACAGCATACTGGGGCCTCCAGGCTGACCTGTGCACATACATCCATCCATCACACGCTCAGACCTCTTCACCCTAAAAACTGCTATCAGGTACTTTTCCACAAAAATTAAAGAGAACTTTCTACAAAACATGTGCAAATTTTTTTTAGTAAAAGCTGGGAGTTTTAATCTTGCAAACATTTGTAAGAGTATGGAGGAAGTGAGGGGGGGGGGGGGGGGGGAATTGGAGGTTCCTTTTTCCTTACCAACATGCAGTAGAATGATTCCAATGCAGTAACTACACTTTAACTATCAATCTATCTTTTTTTTTTCCCCAAGGGATTTTCTTTCATATTTGGTTCATCAACAAACTTTGGCACAAACTCATGCTGTCTAACCATTTTTTTCTTCAAAATCTCAAAGGCCTGTAGTCCCCACTGTTGTACCTAAAGATCAGCATGGTGCATAAAAAGTAGAGCTAGAAACAATTTTGCCCACAAACGTTAGCAAGAGTTGTCATTCTTTGATCAAAACACCCCAGACAACACTATGGTTACTCTCAGCAAGTGCGATTGCTGCTAAAAATTTCATGTTAAGATTTTTTTTTCAACATTTTCCATTCAGTTAATCTTATCGTATTTTCAACAAACATGTGTAAAAAAAATATGCGGAAATCATATGAGTAAGCAAGTCTGCTTGCTCTATTATTACCGCATGCCAGTCAAGCTTTGCAGGTTCTAGAGACTGCTCACAGAATCATATCTTTCAGTACATAAAACGCATGTAAACACTTTCCAAATATAAAATTCAAGTTTCATAATCTTCTTTAAATCTGACCCCACTTCATTCACAGGTACTCATGATTCATCTCAAGTGCTCATTGTATTTATATGTATATTGATGGTGGGGGGAAAAAGCAAACAAAAGATGGTAACCTGGGTTGATGGCTGGAAGAGAGGAAGCTAAAGATCCTGCAGGCATCATCACAGACGACATGGATGATGATGGAACAATCATCGCTTGCTGGGGCTGAAGTGCTACACACACACACACACACACCAGTGTCCACATATAATGTTTTCAGTTGTAACATTTTCATCCGTAATCAAGCTGTCTTCTACACAATGTCATAGATGACCTTTTAGTAACACTTTAAGCACTGAACTATTGATCCCTTATTCTCACGACTAACTCACTACCAATCCGCAAGTACAGGGATGAGCCTTCTTTCCATTTTAACACTAGTTACTTTGTGTGTTGAATGTTCAGACATGAAATTTTGAGCAGGTAACTAAAGTTCTTCGGGGCGCCATCTATGCTCCCTTTAGAATGGGCTATAAACTGGAGTGACACTGATAGCCCATGAGCAGCAAGATGACAAGTCTGATGGTGTAGATCATACAAATAACGGCAAAAATCAGTTCAAATTTCGGCGACACTGACTTAGCTGTCCTGTTGGTGTACACCATACAAAGGTGATTCAAATTTACTCAAACTGGGCAACCCAGATGTGGTGAGCTAGCATTTATGTGCTGAACTTTCACAGAACAAAGGACCACAATGGTCCATCTAAAGCATCAATACCACCAGACACATACACATCAGATTACATCCACTTCGTCCATCTAGTGTCATTTGGACCACAAGCCTTTTTTTGTTTTTCTTTTTTTAAAATATCCTCATTTATCTGGCCCTCTGGAAAATCAACACAGTAGTTTGATGCCTTTTACGTCAAAGTAATAGGGTAGATTATGGGTTAAACATGCACCACCAAAGCCTGTAGGCAAACTTCGAGGACTTCATGTGGCGGAGATAAATTGCAATTATGCAACTCTTCTAACTCCATCTTTCTGCATGTCCAGACTTACAAGTCTTGAAAATGACACAGTATTCTTCCATTGCTGTTGTCAAAACCAGAACCTAGTGACACAGGACTGTATTGTCCCACATGTAACTGCAATATGAATGCCAAGACCAGACGAAAGTGCTTGTTATGTTTATGTATGTAAAGGCATGGTGCTCTGCTATGAAAGCCAGGGCCTACCTGGGGCTGAAGGCACCAACTGTGCATCAGGCAGTGCTGTGATGGTGGGTAGACCTGGAGGAGGCCCCATCAATGCTGCCTCCGCAAGTGATGCTAGAGCAAAACAAGGTATTCCATATCAGTCTCCACTGCCAGCCAAAGCACAGGAAACAGAGCTCACATGGCACAACCCTTCCACACTACAAGCTCTCCACAATTAAGAGCAAGTTTATTTTGAGCAAGTCTTGTCAAAATGTTCACTTCTTGAACTCAATTAAATGTGGGTTTGTCTGATCTAACACCATTTCATTTCCTCCAGTCAACTGTACACTGAAAGACAAAGACGGACCTCAGTGACATTAACATGACACCGCCTTGGTTCCCTCATTGTAAAGGAGCAGTGTGGAAGAGTTGGGGCACACTCCATGGCATCACAAAACCACCAGTGTCTGTGTGCTGATCATCTTCCATCCTCAAGTGAAGAGGTGAGCATACTGGTCCAGGCACTTCACATCAAATCCTTCATTTTCAACCCAATACAAGCCATCAAACTTTACACCTTTCTTTTCATCTTCTTCCCCCTTCATCTGTGAGTGTGTTTGTCTTCTCATTTGTTTTGTCCATGCTTTTGCCAGGTGTTCAGCCATAATGAAACGATGATGGAAAATCTGTGTCTTTCTGTCCCATAAGCTATCACCTCTCTCACTTCAGGATGACAGTTCATCTTACGTGCGATGCCTGGATGTTTCCACAGTCTGTCTACACATAAAAGCCAGTACTGGAACAGGAGATATGAAATTGATTATGGTTCAACATGCACATACCCTCAGTGCTGTAAAGCTGCAATTTAAAACCCAACAAAATACATCACCCCCATGAAGCCTGCAAACCCCACTCAACCACATTCACACACATGATTATACTACACGATCAATGTCATGATACTCAAGTCTTGCCCCCTCCTTTCCCAAACAGGGTTAAAAAAAAAAAAAAAAAGACCTTCCCTGAAAGTCACTTGTGACGGTACCATTCGCTTAAAGCTGAGCAGGACTATTATAAGTTACATCAGTGACATTAAAGATTCAAGGGGCAGAGAAGGCTGAATTCATTTTCTCCACTTAAATCAACATTTCAAGATTTACGAACTGACTTCAAACTAATTTCCATGAACACGTTCTTTCCAAAAAATTCTTTTCCCCATGATTTGTGTGTGTGTGTGTGTTTATAAACGTCCTTCAACAACCCCCCCCCCCCTCCCCCCACCCTATGTGAAACATTCTCTGCTTCAACATTCATAAAGTGTATGTTTCCTACAATCATCATTGTTAAAAACTGCCTGTATCACTCTTATTTACTTCCTTTGTACAAACTTTTGGAGTCTGATAAAGTTTACTTGTCCACTTTCAAGTAGCTCCTGCGTTAAGTCTTACATGCACAAGAGTTGTTCTGAAAGTGAGGCCACATGTTGTTATAGGAGGGTTGTATCAGTGATCTCTCCATGGGAAAAGAAAAGACACCTTCTTGCCCTCCACAATATCAAGCCAGGGAAACATCATCACTCCTGTACAAGTGTCTGTGGCACAATAGTATGATCTTGGTTTTCTTGTCAGCTAAAAAAAGTTCAGTACCTGCCTGATCTCACCATCTGAAACATGCAAGTATTAGTATTTGTCCAAAAAGATACTGTGAACTTGCAATTTTTCACAGACCGATGCCTGTTCTTCCATGCTTTACAGTCAGAGAACAGTGACTGAACTGCATCTACAAATATTTTATCATTTCAGTATGAAATCCATTCTTCTGATCACCTGACTACATCCTACCTCACACTTTGGAAACCATTCCCTCTTGACAATATCTGTATGCTGATAATCAAATCTTTTCATTTAAATCTTTCACTCCTCCCCACAGATTGGGTTCAGGGATCATGGGAAAAGATGGGAAACCAGAAACACATGCATGTCAGCATTGATTTTTATGTATGATTTTCAAGAGAATCAAACCGAGTGTTCAATTAATCCAAACCAAAACTTAAAGCATTACAGATTACAGACAGATAGCATGTCAAACTGAAAGGTTTCAAAAATTACAATTAAGTCAAGGGAGGCAAAGGGTTAAAACATTCTACAATTCTACAGCCTTCTCCACCCCTCTAAAATCAAAACTAAATAATTTCTCTGCAAGTGCACAGCAAAGTGCAGTTTCTTCATTCCTTCTGCTCCACGCCCCAAAACATGAAGTGACAAGGACACAGGCAGACCAAACACCACCACACACACACAAATCAGATGCAAAATATCACAAGCAAAGGTTTCTTGTTGTCCCTGCCAACTTTCCTGCCATCAACAATGCCAACTGCTGCCATATGAATGCCTGAAACATTGGTCAGTCTTGTACATTGACAATGTCACTGTATCACCAATGCAAAGAACTGAAGATCACTTGACGTTCTGTTCATGTTTTTTCTTACCAACATGTTCAGTTGTGTGTGCATTCCCCATCAACCCATGTTGTCAGTCACTCATGTGTCATCCTGAGGAGGATCAGACATTTATGAGCCATTTTCATTACCAACCCAGATCCTGTCTTCAGCTTGCTCGCTCCTCAGTGTTTCACCTTCAAACACTACACAGATACACAGCTTCATCTAACATATTATAACACACAGATTTCCATCCCTGGTCACATTCTGCTGTGCACTCATGTTTTGCACATGTCTAATGAAAATTGCATGCAACATGTTTCATCTTATATATCTCCTGTCCAGACTGAAAAATAAACCATGTTAGCCATCCACATTGAGACAATGAATCGAGAATGCATCACAATATCAATGGATGTGTCAAACCTTCACAAGCAGTTTCTTATCCCTTTCCTTTTTCCCCCCTCCTCCTTCTCCCCCCACATTAATCCTTTACTTGAGCAATTTCAGACAGGTTTCAGAACATTTTTTTTTTCTGTTCAAAGTAAATACAAATCAGATAAAGATATAAGGGGGCTTTTGCTTGCTTGCGACAGGCATGACACAGCACACTTGTAAAGAGAACATCCACAGGAATATGGTGGGCGACTACCATCTGTCATATCCCGGCACTAACTGGAGGGAAGTGTCCCTCTCTCTCAGAGGCCTCAGCAGTGTCGGTTGGTCCTAGGAGCAAAGTCAGGGTTTCTGGCTGTAAGGGACACAAATCTGCACATCAGTTTGACTTACTGGGCTGCTGAAGGCCACTAATATAGGCCGTGGGCCCAGGGGCAACAGGAGGCGGGAGGGCGGCCAATGCCTGCTGAAAACTGGCGTACATTTGCTGAACCTAGACAAGAAACAGGGAAGCATGGTTAGGATATGCAGGTCCCTGGAAGGGACACCTTCACTACCATAGGAAGGAAGTTTGCATGCTGCCTTTAACTCAGCAACACTCTAGGCCCTAACACTTCACCAAGCCCAGTAGGAATGCACTGGAACCACAATTCAAAACATGACTTTTTCAGACTTTGTCATGATAAAAAACGCCATGTGCCTTAACACAATCCAATACTGTTTTAAAACACAAAGGATGAAAACAGATTTCATTTCATAATTATGACTGTCACTTTTGTACAATGTGCAAAATGCATGCTGCAGTGACAAGCTTCCATCACAATTCTTCTCCAGGTGTAAACATACTTACTCATAATTGTGCAGAGGTTTTGACTTGGCATACTTTGCTAAAGAAGCATGGATGCACATGACATGGTGGTATAGGGATAAGTTTCAGACTGGGCAGGTCTGAGATTTACTTTCAACACAGCTCTGTTCACATCATAGATCTTGCTAAACCACAAAAAGTCTTTGGCGTTATAAACAGTTCCATTCTGCTCTTCCTGCCACATCTAGAAACTTGTTCCGATCTCCATGCCGGCAGTCCATCAACAGTAACTACACTGAGACTGCCATGAGCACATTAATCAGACAAGTCTCTGCACTGCTGCCAGGTTAGATAGGGGGTCACAATTTGTAGCGCATGTGATGGTGTAATGTACACAGGTCTCTACCCATTAGGGTCTGCGTTGACTGCTGCTCAGCCGAGAATTGCGGTGATCAATTTGGTCTCCTACAACTCCTTTTAATTCGTTCCTTTACAATTCACTGCCAGGATCCAAGTCCTAAAGACAAGAATACTTCTTGGCCCTGCAACATGCATCTGCATCATGATCCTCCCCAAATCAAAACATTTAAAAAGAAGGGGGAGTGGAGTAGGGCAGGGAGTGAAATATAAGGTTAGGTGAAGTATTTTGTAGGACCTGTGCAGCCGTGATCATTTTCTACTGGGCTTGGGTGTCACAGCTTGCCATTTTACCATCCTCCAATGGTTGGAAGGCTGCACCGCTGAAAGCTTCACTGATTAGTTCCCTTTACCTGACCGACCATGACTCTCCAAATCCTCTCCAGTCCACTTGCCCTGACCAATGCAGTCTGGTCTTTATCCAGAAAGACGCAAAATGTCTCTCCAACAAGTTATGCAAAGCAAACAGAAAACACACCACAACATTCTCCCCCGACATATCAGCACCCCTAAATCCCAAAGCTACTGAGCAAGCCATTCTGTTAAAGGAACATTTGTCACTTTCCGTGAGATACAGTTTACTTCCATACACAATAAAAAGCAGCAGCAAAAAGGATCATAAATATAGCCAACACAGGAAATAAAGAGGATTCTTTATAATGCACCAGTAACACATATGCTTCCAGGTTCAGACTGCCGTGTATAGGATAGACAACACTTATCAATCACAAGGTGAGGACACAAAGCTAGCATCCAATCAAGACAGCAATCCTTTCTCCTCCCCTCCCCTCCCTTCTCCTTGAAAACAATACCCAATGTATAACTATGACTGCATTGACATGATGCGGACACAACAGACATCTATGACAACATAACACTGTGTCATGTTAGCCTACATATTCATAAATAATCCCCCCCCCCCCTCCCCCCCCACACAAAATGCAAAGCCGACAATGGATTCAACGAGGTGATTATCTTACAGAATACACTTCAGTTGTAAGGCAAGCTGTGACACAAGTATCTACAGCAGTCCTACAAACAGATCACAGTCATTCCCTTTAAAGATCAAATACAACAGTGGAAAAGAGATCAAAAGCAACATCTTTAAAGATACATAATACAATAAACTTTACAGACCCCTTTTCAGAAATGAATACCTAGAAATTAATTTCAGCTAAAATCAATAACACGCAGGGAGTAACTACAAACTAACAACTACTGTAAATCAAAGACAAGTGTGAAGACTGGAGAGACTATGAGTGAAAAGCAAAAAAATAGCAACATTATTCTTGCCTTGCTGTTCTGCTAGCCACCTTCAAAACCCAGTTAAGGTTAGACACAATACATGCTCAACGTTTCTCTCTCTCTACTCATCCCACTTTGAAGGTTTTACCCTGAGCATACATCCCTGAAGAATTTAAGGAAGTAAAAAAAAAAAGAAAAGGAGGAAACTATTAAGAGACATAACTTTGACAGCACCACAAACAAGCGCCTAATATCAGAGAAAGCGACAACCAAGGATTGTCTGATGACAGGAGGGATGAGGAAGCTAGTCTCTCACCTTCTTCTACGCTCCCTCTTTATTAACAATTTCAATTTTCTGCATTACATCTGCAGAAAAATCTCATATAAACATTTCCGGTTCATTCCATCTGTATCAGCTGAAAATATACCAGCTTCTTACTAGCTGATTCCAACAGTTGTCAATTTTGTTTGTTTCTTTTTAGACACCAAACTGTTTTTTAGAGGTGAAGGAGGTGGGGCTGTGAGGGGGACTTAAGAAAACACTCCAAACTGGAAAGTTTGTGTTTGCAAGGCACTTGGGTATACACAGATGTTACATTCAGAAGTATTTACAATTGTTTAACAGTGTGTGAAATTACAACTGATTTTCTTGGCAATATATGCAACTGAAAATCTAGCTTTGCTGCCCTTCAATGTACATGTCTGTGTAAATTCTCTATTTCTCTTCTTACATACCAACACATTGATTTTAACCCACTCTGAGGTTTTCTTTCTCTTTCACAGTCCCACACTTTCTGTCTCCCTCTCATACACTAATCAAATGCAAGTTGAACACACTTTTTCTTTACAATTTTCCTATGTTTACAGGCAACACAATGACAAAAGTCTCAAGGGTCAAATTGCAGCTCTGATAAGGACACAATGTTATAGTAGTTATGGACCTAACTAGCCAATGTCCAAGACATCAACACTGACTGGTTGTTCAGCATGTTCATCTCTCCAATCTTCACGTACGCACACTGTAATCACTTAAAAGAACAGATTCTTTTTTTTACATATGCCAGTATAAATGCATGTCTCACTTCCATGTTTTGAATGACATACTCGTTCATAACAATTCAATGATGAATTGTTTTGAAAGCATACTGGTAAATAACAATTCAATAATAAATTGAAAGTGAACATGTTATTTCAAAGTAAAACATTAAATACACATCAATCGCTAATCTTCAATGTTTTCATCTTAGGTTTGAAGTCCTACTTAAGTCAAACAACTGACAGAGTCACCACTGAGAAAGTAGTTATCTAGCAAGACAACAGACATGAAAAAAGTGAATCACAAATAATATAAAGGTATGCACAAGTCTACATCAATGTCAGCAGGTTCAAGGCTAGTGTTTCGATCAGTTCCCTCTAACCTTTACCCTGAAAAACAAAACATCAGTCAGTCAAACAATAATGCACAAAAAGAGAGGAAAAAAATCCATCAATCCTCAACTCAGAACAGCAAAGACATCTACATCAACATCTAACAAAATATCGAAATTAGAAGTATTTTAAATGGCAGAAATAATTCTCTTGTACTGTTGAAAAAAAACCAAGGCAGTTTAACACACTAGTTCATAGCATGCATTTTTTTTTTAAAATGATCACAACTTTTCCATTACAGTCAAAACAATTGTCAGCACATTTAAAGGAAAAAAAAAAGAAGCCTGAACTCATGCACGCCCACTTGCACTCTCACAAGCATACATGCATGCAAGTATGCACACACATACACAAATGCACCTCCTCCAAATCCTCTGCTCTTGATTCAGTGTCAAAGTACAGCAGTTTCCCACATTCTTTTGAAATACAGAACTTGCTGACAGAAAATCACACTTACCTGTCTCCAACATCACCAACTTATGCTAACTGCAGTCTCCTACAAATCTCACAGCAGCACACAATGTAATACATTCTAGTGCCTATATGCAATATAAATTCAGTATATGTGTTCAAATATACTGAGAAAAACAACAAATAAAAGAAACAAATGGGCAAGTTAGAAGAACAGGGAAAGGTGTTTTTTCTTCTTCTTTTTCTATTCTTTAAAGTTCAATGAAAGAAAGCAAAAAGCAAAACAAAAAACAATCAAAAAAAAAAGAAAACAAGATTATGTTTCACAACTTACTGTTTGGATCAGATTTTCAGCCAGCTGTTTGGCTTGCTGCATCCCCAGGACAGTGGGATGCCTGAAAACAACAAGCCCACCATTGTCGTTCAGCTATAAAACAACAAATGTCAACACATGCAACACACTCAAGGATGGATGAAAAAAAACACTGCCACTTTCTTATTTCGGTAAGAAAACCAAAAATCTTAACACACACACAAACACATCGGAATGCCTGAAAACAAAGCTGCCAAGGTCATCTTCAGAGATAAAAGCAGAAATCTGAAAAGACACACAGAGATATCTTTTAAAACAAAAACAATAAAAAATTGTCACAGTCATCTACTGGAGACGAGAAGTGCAAATTTCAACACATACCCATCAACACACACACATACACTGGGATGCCTGGGGAAGAAAAATCCACAAATCTAAACACATCATACACACAATGAGATACCTGGAAACAAAACTCCCCCCGTCTCACTTCCATGATAAAACAACTCATGCCACCCCTGTCACACCAGTCTACAAAGCATACTCATATACAACAACTACTTGTCATTTGGTGATGCAAAAACAGGAAGACATAAAGAAGACAGATACACCGGTAAACAGACAGGCATAAAATAACATTTGGCCTATAGCATTCCTTGATTTTTAGATAAAATGAATCGTATCTACAGCCACGGCGTATCCTCAAATTGATCACATCTGAAACCAGTCTCTCTCTCAGCTATGCAGACAACATCAAGCCAAAGGTCCATAGACTGGGTTAAAACAATAAACTTACAGAGGCAAAAATACATTCAAAAGTCACAACAACCGCCCGTTGGAACAAGGTAATGAAAATAAGTATGTCTTGAAAACTACAATCTATAACCAATAATACAGTACGAGATGATCAAATCAAGCACTTAAAAGTCAAGTAAACTGACAAGAACTAGTATTAATCTTTCCATTTCTAGTCCGCCAAACAGATATTTTGACCTCCAATTACTTTGTTACTGCAATCCTGAATGACCTGGAAACTGTTAATGCTTTGATTCAGACCTGGTTACCCCTCAGAAATTCTTTGTGTAGGTTTGGGGTCAAAAGTGTGTACAACTGTGTGTAAAATGTGTAAGCTTTTGCAGCGCATAGCAACTGCCTAGGAAACAATACTGAATGCATTCAAGACTTTGGAAACACTGAAAATTTATTATTATAAAAGATGTTTTTTCATGAAAGGCATTAAAGTGGCTTCATTAACAATCAATGATTGTCAAACTAATCCAAGTTTCTTTCCAGTGTCCTCTAATGGGCAAAGGCCTTTGCTCAGAAAATTAACAAGAACATCAACTGATGTGAATTTTTTATAACACTTTAAATAAGTGTCTCTTCACTTTTCCACTATACTGATGGACATAACTGGAAAAAAATCTTGAAGTAATCTATTTCTTTCATATGCTAATGTGGGCACTCTTTCACTG
The DNA here is from genome assembly GCA_033310375.1 of Conus canariensis. Taxonomy (NCBI): domain Eukaryota; kingdom Metazoa; phylum Mollusca; class Gastropoda; order Neogastropoda; family Conidae; genus Conus; species Conus canariensis. Next base: position 67,301,825 of record CM065729.1, read on the forward strand.
TCTGTTGATAAGCTAAGCAGTCTTTGTGAAGAGCATAATAATTATGATGTGAATTTTATTTCAGATTTTGGTGATTTCAGCTCTTTTAAATTGTCAGCTGAAAGGCTGTGAACTGCATCTATGAAGAACAGTCATCATTCTTCAGGATGAGAAGACTTTCAAGATTTTCATTGGACAGTGTGCTCCCTTGGGGATTTTGGAGTTTTTTGTCCCTCTGCACGAGTAGTTTGATGTTCCAGTCTCTCATCAGAAGAAGTGCCAGCAGAACTCGACTTCACAAAAAAGCTTTGAATGTTTATAACCTACCGTTTTCCAGAATCACCGTTTCCCTTGTGACTTTTGCTATCGATGTGCCGCTGAATGTCAAAACGACTGCTGTGAGCAATCGAGATTTCACAGTTACACGTGGTGCCGTGTGCGAACGTATCGCCCTTCTTTGACGCAGTAATGAACTTGAAAATTGTATGATACGCTGGTTTGTACTTCTGTTCATATTTCTTTTTGACCACAGCTTCCACCAATGAATCTGAAGTTTCGTTGTCTGTTTCATGGGCGCAAGTTGAAGCTGAACGAGAAGCCATGTTGATATGCATTCATAGAGGAAAGACGTGCACATGCGTCATGGGAACTTTTGAAAGTTGGACCAGACTCTTGGACTCGGCTGTATTACGTGTTTAGTGCATTTTCGTGAGCTCGGTGATCAAAATTTCGTACAATTCGGTTTTCAAATGTACAATCATATAGCTGTATTGAATTTTGTGAGATTATACGCAAAAATCGTACAGTGCACAGGTCTGTGATATTGATAATGGAAGTGGAAGTGATAGTAATAATTCAGTTTTGTCTATGGTGCAAATATCCAGTAACGTCTGCATGTGTTATATGCCTGTCTCCATCTGCACTGGACTCATTTGCACATATCGCATGATCAATGCTTAGAGCTGTGTTGACAGGTCACATGTCACTCAACAAGACAATGCATCACATAGATCTGGAGCACACAGCCGTTTCCAAAATTCTGCCTCAGACCAGGTTTTGTAAACTAGAAACTGTAGTCCATACACAGTGAGAAGCTCAGCAAGCTTCCGACACACAAGCATTCATTTCCTCAAAAAGGGCGAGGCCAGAAAATGACTCACTGAATGATGATGTGCATGGGTTCAAAGGGTTCTCTTCCCAGTGCAGGATCGATGAACCCTGAGCCCTTTCCTCTCAGCATCACCTTGGCTCCTGTCTCTGTCTCGATGTGCATCAGGTAGGACCCCTGTGGCCATGCCGCATTGAGAAACTCAATTATTTTGCATTAGGTCACAAGAGAACACACAGAACTATGAACACACAGGACACTCATACATAAAGCAAAAGTAAGGTTAAAGATTGGAGAACATCATTCACACTGACGATCCAGATACTCAGTTGTCACACACAAAACACCTTACTAACAATAACCGTATGTCTTGCCAAGCATAAGTTACCTAAAAACAGTGAGAACAAGATATGGCTCAGCACAAGAATTTAATGGATTCATCCTTAGTACTTCAACTTTCATTATATCCTGTATTGCTGATTGGGTAATCTTGCCGACAGACTAACACACCAACAGATACAAGTGACCTGCCTGTTGGAGGCAAGTGTATGTGCAAGATCTACCACACTTTGTTCAATGTCATCTTATTCAAACGCACACCAGTTAGTCCTGAACGCTATTCAAAATGACAAATTGTATGGGCTATCAAAATGTCCTTTACATAGTTAATTTTAAAGCAAGGTGACTGCACTAGGAAACTGAAACAAATTTACAACAAAAATCATTGTTCCTCTGTACGAAAAAAACAAACAATTTACAAGTCAAAAAGCATGGCAAGTTTTGACCTCTTTGGTCTGCTTCAGACAAGACAAACAACATTCAAGACAATGACAATGAAATTTGCACCCCATCTGAGGAGATAAGTGATTGTTTGTTCTTTCTTTTCATTGTCCTGAATGCTGCTTGTCTTGCCTGAAGAAGACCCCAAAGAGGTTGAAAAATGTATTTTGTCTTGCAACTTGTTTGTCTCTTTCGTTGGGCGAAACAATAATTTTTCATTTAAGTTTGTCCTTCTACATGCATGTCATCTGCAAGCAGAAGGCAAAGAGGAAAATGAATAGGAGGGAGGTGGGGACACATCAGAACTCTACTACTATTAAGGATAACTTGGGCAAAAGGAGCTTCTAAAACAGCCACCGTACCACAGTGGTTATCATTGCATACTTGCAGACTGGGAGGTTGTGGGTTTGATTCCCATAAGAAGTGTTTGAGAAATTTTCTGTCTTGACTGACTCCTTTCTAGAATTGTGTGTGCTATGGAATTAAATGGAGAGACTGAAACGACAGTCCTCTTTAATCCAGTGAATTGGAACTATCAGTGGATATGCTAAACCTGAGCAAAGCACCAAGTAGCTGTGCCTCTTGGGTCTAGCTGATGTCAGTGTGTATTTAGAAAAAGAAAAGAAAAGAATCCAGCCTTGTCCTATTGCTCCACCAAACGTGGCACTCCACAGCATCAATTTAATTCCCATTCATGATTATATGAAAAAGTCTCGAAATCCATGTCCAACATGTCCTACTCTCTCGACGACCTAGGTTTCAACTTCCTCTTTACCTTCCATGCACAAGGTGAGTTCAGGTGAAAACCATCAGCATGGATTATCCTGGATGGACTTGGTAGCACCCTCAGAAGGAGCACATTCACACATGTTAACTCACTGATTACACAATTTCTGTCATCAGTTGGGGGCTCAAAAAGTGATGTCCACCATAGCTTCAATAACAACAGGTACCACTGAACACAACCCAAGCGACTGGGCAGCCGTGCAGTGTCTCAGCTGGCAGGTTGCCTCATGGTGCCTTGATACCAATTGTTCCCTGCAGACTGACAATACCAGAGCTGTGGCAGGATGAACCTTCATGTGGCTATGTACTGAAAGCCAGAATCAGCAGTGTGAGAGTAATGCCACTGGGGTGGCACAGAAACTGAGACATTAAAAAACAACAACAAGCAAGCAAACAAACGAACAAAAGCCTATATACTTGTACTAACAAACCATAAAACTCTGATGAGGTTAGCCAATGTAAGTAAAAATGGTTTCCATGCCACTAACTTCAATGTCTGAGAGGTTCCATGCATAGCAAGCATCTAAGGTAAATGAAAGAGCCTGCTGAAACCAGTTATCCTCTTCAAAATCCTGCAGATGACAGGATATGAAATCAATGTTTTTCTTTGCCCGTTTTCTTCATCTCTTTAAACAGAAATGCTAAGGCACACTTACGCCAGGTCCCAGCAGTTTTCCCTTCACATCAAAGTTGGGAGGGGCATGCTCCAAACCAATGAACAGTTTCTCCTCCAACACTGTTATCTGTAACAAACACAGTGCAGTTTGTATGCATTATAATTCACTGTTATCTGTAACAAACACAGTGCAGTTTGTATGCATTATAACTGATCTACACTGTCACAATGTGTGTATGTGTGCGTGTGCGTGCGTGCGTGCATTGTAAATAGTACTTCTCTCTTTAACAAAAAAACTGCGCTACCAGTCTAACATATCTTTTATGCATGTGCACGAGATTATTTAGTTTGGACCAAGCGCTGCTTAGGCGCAGGCTCGGAATACTGTTCCACAGCATCTAAGCAAAAGAACTAAAAGTATTAAAGGTCTACTGGCAAGGACAGATTCAGGCTCTCACAGCTCCCCCTGTGCTGCAGCATGAGCGACCCTGCAGTCTGACCCAAGACTATCCAGTGATCTTGTGAGTGGGTATCAGTGCACATGGGATCTGGGCTCTTTTTCTATCAGTCTCTACACTCTGGAGGATTACTGGTCGACGAAACTGTTTGCACAGCTGGCTGGACATCTTAAAATGACCTTTGGTAGGTTCTACTTCAGACATGACAGAGCATTTGACAGCACTGTTTTATTTGGAAGGCTAGTAATTGCTCAGACACCCTTGAAAATTGGCATTTTTTGGTCTGACCGCTGAAAATGGAAGGGTTGGCAGGTCTGCCTTTTGGACTACTAATTTTTTAATGTCATATGTACCAAGCTACAAAATTTGTCTTCTAGAGCCGTAAAAGAATTCATTAAAATGGGTTATTGTTTAAAACAAAGTCCTAATAAAACAAACAAAACCCTGCAAATCCAAATGGCAAACTCCAAATGGCACTAAGCTTTGCGAAAAGAAATATATATATCTAATAGTGGATGTAATTTGATAAGCATGTGTTTGTTTGGGAGTCACTGATGTTAAAATTAAAGACCACTGCGGACAACTATCTACACTGTAAAGATGAAAAAAGAAAACACACACACACACACACACACAAATCCTAACATGCATTCCAACTCACCACATCTTGATCACCTGATTCTTTGCCACTAAACTTTGAAACTATTTCCATTACATACATACAGTCTACAATGTTGTCTGAATTGCTGTTACTAGTTTAGCAGCACCACGGAAGCTAAATCTTCCATAACCATATAAAATGGACCCTCCTCCATATTGCCAATTAATGCTTTCTTCAGCAGCATGTGATACATTTTGAAAACAAAAAAAAAGAACAAAATGACATCCATAAAAGTTTTAAAGCTACATGCAATAAATACATTATCTTAAAGCACAGTCCTTCCTAAACAACCCATTTGGAAACGAAATCTAAAATCACTTTAACAGGCTGACCAGTGGTTCAGAGAAAAACACTGAAAACCCTTTTTTTTTTTTTTAAAATAGTGCACACCATAATCTCAGAGAGTATGCATAGAAGGCCAGGCTAAGATCCTACCTGCTGCATCTCGGGTGGGGGCTGTACAGGGGCAGCCAGCATGGGGGGCGGCTGATGGACAGGGGGCATCTCCAGCGTGGGCACAGGCAGCATGGCCTGTGCTGGGTTCTGCGGAGGGGGCTGGTGAGGTGGGGGCATAGTCAGCTGATGCTGGGGTACAGGTGGCCCGCCAGTCCTCACCAATCCCCCGCCAGTGGCACCCGCTCCCTTCCCCCCCGTAAGGATTTCGTTGATGCGAGCCACCGCCACTGAAAAATACATGCCCTGATCTTTTAGTTTCATGTTCAGCTGATAAGCAATGTTAATAACAAAAACAAAACAGCAATGGAATCCTGTGCAGAAAACAAAAGAATGAAGGCATTCAAACCTTGCATGTGTGTTCAGTTCACTAGTGACAAACAACAAACAAACAAAACAAAACCAATCAAAATAAACAAATAAATTTCAGTTCATGCAAGTTGTGCAAACTGTTTTATACTGAAGTCGAAACTTTCTAAATTACTCATTTGCATAATGAGAGTATGTTTCGCTTAGCTTTACCACACACACTCAATTATAATTTCTGAACTACAGAACTACTCTGGTTCAATTTTACATGCCATCTAAGGCCTAGAAGTGAGAATTATGTGTCATGTATAAAACCTATTACAGGAAGTGGGAACAACTCATTAATTACAGTTAACAGCTGTAGCCCATATCTTATGAACCCCCCTTCCGCCCCCAGTCAGTTAAAAATTTTATGCCATATTTCAACAAACTGAAGATCCTTAAAAAGTAAACAACTGTAAAAGCTAAACAGCATGAAAATCAACAAACTTAATGGAGTTTGCTTTTCCTCCATTTTATGCTAAGTACAAAATCCACAACCAGTGTTCTCTTAACTGGACCGTATTATATCCATTCTAGCATATAACCCTTAGGACAAAACCAAAAGGATGAAGCCCTGTTTCTTTCACCAGATTAAGTACACTCTGATTCAGTAACTTTGACAACATATATAGGCAAGTGATATTGGAATATACATCCACAAAGTTTTTTTTTAAACTAACATCTGACCACAAACTACTACTGTCTTGTTTTCCTTCAGCTGGGGAAACTGATGTTCACTCATATTTATCTATGCTTTCAAAGTTTGGGTTTTTTAAATATTTTTTTTTTCACCTCAGAAAGATGGATTAACAAATAGACAGGAGAGAGACAGCATGAGAGGGTACTCAAAAAAAGCAAAACAAAGGGGAGGGAAGGAGGGGGGGGGGGGGGAGAGAGAGAGAGAGAGAGAGAGAGAGAGAGAGAGAGAGAGAGAGAGAGAGAGAGATTTAACAGGAAAGAAAATTCTATTCTTCTAATTGCTGAAAATAAAATTTTCACAGAACCCTACCCTGAAACAATAACAGATGTCACAACTTATGTCAGATATATGCAAACACACAACTTGACAAAACAATTTCAACTGGACTAAAAGTGAAACTAAAATCAAAGTTTTGGTAGAGAGAGGGGCTTCCCAGGCCATGTGTTAGATGAATCTGAACACACCTCTTCTTGATGGCTTTTGGAGCTTGCAAGCTTCCCAAACACACCACCATCTTAGTTTGTATACTTAGCTCCATGCAGCATGTAAATAGTTTAGCAAAAAGCCCCTTTCCCCATTCAATCAGCTTCCAAAACTTTTTTACGGCTGTAATGTATGCGAAGTCCTTACTTCAAATTGGTGGCCTTACAATGTTGGTGTTTGGATCCACGGTCAGTTACACTCGTAATGACAATTTTCATTGTTAATTTTTTCCTTTTGCTTAAAACCATGTCCTCCTGTATGCCATTTTGAAGTGAAATGCAGCAAAGATCATTTACCCAAATAACAGGCAACAGGCTGAAAAATTACTTGCATCAAACGAAACAGGGCGCACAGATAACCCCTATGGAGGTTATTCAGACGACACTGGGGCTTACACAAGTGTACAATTCTCATGCCTGCTGCAGTACCATAATTTCATGCACACAGGGCACTAGATGTTAAACCACTGACTTCTTTTTAAAAGAGAAAAGAAACGGATGCAGTCCCGAACACTGAACATATGGTAAATCAAAAGATAGAATAAAAAATGGCAACTACAGGCTTCACACAGGATTTCATGTCTCCTTCAAATGGGAATAAATCACAAACTGAAATCAACAATCATACAAGAACACAGGAAGAGGGTATGAATGTGTACAGAGAATTGATTGAAGGTTGTAAACATACACAGATTTTTATAAAAAGGGGTCTCATTACAGACCAGACTTCAGTCAGATGAAACAGATGAACATGTTAGCAACACTTTTCACATATCTTTATTCATCAGCCAGCCAATCAGCAACGTAACTATCTAGTTTGTTAGAAGGAAAGTGCTGATTATTTCTTACAGTTTGGATCTTTTTGGTTGGTAACATGGCACGAATGAAATGCAAAGAACGAATGCAAGAGAACTTTGAGTGAAAAAGACAAAATCAACTGAAACAACACAGGTTACTTTGTCCAACTCTGATTTTTTCCCCCCCCAACTTCCAGAATCAGATCCCCCCCCCCCCCCCCCAACCACTGAGAAAGCAGCATACACCAAAATTCAAGTTCTCTTAGATATTTCAAGAACAGACTCTTAACAAACAAATGGACTGGAGAGTCAGACTGTAAAAAAAAACAAAAAAAAACCCACCACAACAAAGCAACATTTCAAACTAAATTCAGTCGACCATCTCCAATGCATGTCACAATTATTTCCTTGAATTTTATCTGTGCACCTCTCATGGGTTATTTTTATGTATGTTGCATTTATTCAAGAAGTTAGTTTTTAAGACTTCAAAGAGAGGTCCACAATGGCTATTGATTTTCCTGGTTTCCAGGTGGATTCAAGGCCTTGACATTACTAATTACTCAAGAAGATTAAAAGAGCATAAAAACGCTGCCAGCTGTAGCCTCCAGCTGTCTTACTTTAACAGAGGAACTGATCTCAGACATTTTGATTGAATTCCAATGTTTTTAGCTCATGAAAACTTGTGCTAGGACAGGCATACAGATACATATTTTAACCAAACAACTGACTGTGCACAAAAGCATGCAGGGAACTCCAACACTGGGATACATATACACTAGGACCCTGTAAAAGTATTATCAATGACAATAAAAATTCATATACATTTCAGTTTATCACACACTTCAGCGATCTACCTCACTGGGACCAGTGATGATTCAGCAAAATTTCCATGTGAATTTACCCAGATTTGAAGAGAAAATGAATGTTAAAGTACAGTTTTACAAAAGGAAACAAAGCAATTATCATAAATTGTGAACAATGAAGCTTTCCTGAGCAGTATAAGCAGCAGTGTCGAAATTCTAAAGACCCTCAGTTCTCCCAGTAAAACTCTGACTGGCTCCCTTGAGACTGACAGTCATGAACTTAACATAATATTTAGTCAAGTAGCAGTTACACACACACACATCACACACACAAATGTATCAGAAATGAACATAATATTTAGTCAAGTAGCAGTTACACACACACACATAACACACAAATGTATCAGAAATGAACACACATACAACAATAAAACAACATACCATTGACAGAATCTTGGGTTGGCCCTTGTACGAACAGATATAATGGCCTTTCACTGCAACAAAATTAAAATCACACCCTCCATTCAATGAAACAACTGGTACCTACTGACTATTTTACACACTGTAACATTCTACTTGAAAGTTTTTGCTTCAATGATTGGTTTTTAGTAAGATCATGCATTTTCAGGGACATAGACGAGTAAATAAGCAATAGTATTTCCTTTTGAATATGAAAATCACATATTCCGTAACACTGAAAGCAATAGGAAAGTAGTTCTCAAAATAAAATCATCAATGATGTGAAAAAGAACTTCAGAAGAAAAGCCGAAACCTCATTTGTATATATTATACTGTACATCTTGCAATGATCATATTATTCTTTAACTAATACCTAGACATCCAGGGTCCGAAATGTCTTAATATGCTATCTACATAAAACACAGCCAATGGATGCATGATTTACACAGACATACACACACCCCGTTGATGAGAAAACCAGGAAAGAATGTGTTTATGGCCATGCATTGTGGTGAGTGTGAGAGAAGATTGCAACTTCTAGGGTTTGAACCTAAGCAAGGTAAATGCTGCTGCTAAGCAGACACAGGGAAGCAACTTTTATCTTCATACGCAGGTGCAAATAGGAATTTTACTTCTAAAAGTAGTTTTATGATATACTTACCTGTCCAAGCAAATACCTTCTAAATGCTTATTTGCATGGAACCTGTCAAGCAAATGCCTTATCCCAATTTGCATGGAACCTGTCCAAGCCAATGCCTTATATCCCTATTTGGCATGGAACATTACCATACTATTTGAATACTACAACATACACAAAACCAAGACAGCACAGAGCTAACCCTGCCTTCACATGTGGTTAGGCCAACCGCGTGACAGCTCCTGGTTCACTTGATGAATCATACTCAAGTGATTTCAAGTTTTGCACCTTTTCCCGGCTAAACAAGGTGGGAGGACCTCCTTGTGACTGGACAGGTAAGCAAATAATAAAAAAAAATCTACCTTAAGTCTTTAAATACCCTCTCCTCATACCTACCTGTCCAAACAAAATGCCAGAATATCAAAAGGGATGGTGGGAAGCATGCTTACCTGATGAGAGAGGCAATGAACGCACGCTTAAATGTCTCTGCATAGTTCCTCAAGCCTAGAACTCTGCGTTAAAGACCAGTAAGAGCCCTATGTTACATATCTCCCATGCTTAGTCTGGAGGTGAATGGATAAGTCCCCATTCTTCCTCAAAAGAATGACACAAAGTGACAAGCAATAAGAATGCCTATAAGAGAAAATACAAAGAAGGAATACTGAACCCATGCACAAAATCAGGAAAAGGAGTACACTCTCTACCCAGGTATACAGTAATAGGGATATGTGGGTTATAACAGCACTACTCAAACAAACCTTAAAAAACACACCATCAAATAACAAAAAGGCAAGTTGAAAAAATGTGCAATTAAACGTATGCTTAAAAAGTGCGAATGGCAGGGAGTGATGGTGATGGGCGGTCAGATGGACTAAAACAGAGAGAGTCAATGAGTAATTAGTGGGCATGTGTAGCAGCCTCAGTAACTACAATAATCCTGTGGCTATCAAGTGCTTGCATATCTTCAGACATGTCCCTGACATAGAACCTACCAAAGACTGACTGTGACTTCCAGCCAGCTGCATGCAATGCTCCTCCAGAAGACACAACTGGCCTAGAGGGCCTGGACCTCATGTTCCCTACTATATGCTTTAGAAAGAGAGGGTGTTAGTTACCGCCAATGGCATTGACAAACAAAGCATATGACAAGACACGATGCATTTCAACCACTTGGGTCTTATTCAGGCGAAAAAATGAATCACATTTAACATTTAAGACAGTACAAACAATGAACGAAAATGACTCATCTGTTGTTAGTCCATGTGGTGGGGAGAATAGCCGCGACCTTAGCCGCGGCTATTCTCTCCACCACATGGACTAACAACAGATGAGTCATTTTCGTTCATTGTTTGTACTGTCTTAAATGTTAAATGTGATTCATTTTTTCGCCTGAAGAAGACCCAAGTGGTTGAAATGCATCGTGTCTTGTCATATGCTTTGTTTGTCAATGTCATTGGCGGTAACTAACACCCTCTCTTTCTAAATTTTGCTTCGTTCTCCGCCGTCAGTCACTCCATTTTGAAACTATATGCTTTAGGGGAAAGCGATTTTAGGCCTGGAGAGTTACCTGTCTGACCCAGGAGCTTATTGTCTGTGGTTTTGGTAACGTTTCTCTGGCTTTGTCATAACAGGGAGCACAGGGACCCTGACTTTAACCTCAGAAGATACATCTCCAGTTCTCTGTTGAGGCAGCTGACATGCTCCACCTTTTATCACCTGGGCATGAGTCTAGAAAGCTGCCAGACATGCAAAGTCGTTGTCAAGGGTTGCTCTTTAGGCTAGCAGTTTTTGGCTAGCAAAGAAGGGCAAATGGACAGGGTGAATGAACTATCATTATGCCACATCAGAGACCGTGGGTCCTGAAGAAGGCATGTACCTCACTCACTCTACAGGCAGAAGCCAAGGTCACCAAAAAGCATACTTTGTGGAAGAGGTTCTGAGCGAGGGGCTCAAATCCCTATAGGTCAGATACTCCAGAACCAGTGATAAGCTCCACTTGGCGCACCAACAACCTCCAACAGTTCTCAACAAACAGTGTTATACAACCTCGGAAAAGAATGGGTCATGGATGATGTTAAGGTCTCTCCCTACTTGTCTGAAGATTTTAGCAATACGCCATTTAATAGTACTTGGTTTTAGCTAAGAACCATTCAATAGTGCTTGGTTTCCTTCCTTTCTCACGAGGGTCTTCCAGAAAGTGGGCCACATCCTCAATCTCAGCAGCAGGCAGAGAGATCACAGCCTGGCTGCACTGTTTACAGAAGGCCATCCAATTCTTGTCATGGACTTTCAGAGTGGGATTTCTTTGAACAGCTATGATTTTTTGCATGCATGAAAGGTGGAAACGTCCCTCTGTAGAGAGGAACCACCAAATATGAAGCTGTCATGGAGGAAAAGGGACACATCGTCCTTATGTCACGTCCTCAAACAGGACTGGGACAAGAAGTTTAGTCTTGCAGGGTGAGGATTGGAAACCTTCACCAGCAGACTGATCAGAAGGTTGATCCAATAACGATTTATAAAGTGAACTAATTAAAGGTAATCACTCTGTTGGCCAGACCGATTATGGAGGCATGGTTAGTTACCCACTCCTCCACTTTTTCTTGAGTTGAGGATCTTGATAATAATTATTACGAAGTTCCACACCAAGCAGGGCCAAGGAATTGGTCTGGACAGGTTAAGTATGAGGCACAAAAAAAATTTTCATGTGCTATGAGATAGATTTAAAAAAAAAAAAAAAAAAAGGCCATACCCAACCTTCTTTAAAATAGGATATGGATTTTCTGTGTCAGTTTGTGCCTCACTTGAAGATTTTCCAGGACCCAAGGACATGGAGGAGGCTTCCTTAGTCATCCCCCTTTACCCCCCCCCCCCCAAAAAAAAAAACAACAAAAAACAAAAAAACCCAACAACTAAACAAACATTCAGTGATTCACACAGTTCAAGAACACTTCTTTGTGACAAGACAGCTATTTGCTTGACTCACGTGTGAATAAACAAACTAGAGAATTACAGAAAAGGGAGATGAAAAGACAACTGTGGGCCAGGCAAATGGGAAAGTGGTGATGGGTATGTGGTTGGCTGCATAGTTATCAAACAAGAATACAGTCAAGTTTTGATGCCCGGAATGCTGATTTTGTTCTGATGGCAAAAAATGCCCAGAAACACAGCAGTGGGGACTGGATGGCATAGGAGCTCCTTTTCACATGGAGATGGAACTGCATGCAGTTTTGACTCAGTCTTGTTGACTGGAACAACAGACATTCAGGGCTGCTAAGGTTTCGAAAACAAAAACTGGAGCAGTTTGCAATTAAAAAAAACAAAAAAACATTCAAATTTCAAAATTCTACTTGTATGCCATGCAGCAAGTCAGACTTGACAACACTTTTAGGCACACTTCACTTTGCACCCAATATGATGGTTGACTATAAAGACGAATACCTCACTAGTTACTGCGTGGCTTTACCTTCACCTACAAAAATCAAAAAGGCTGACATCGCAGCCAACTGACAAGATGGCAAACTCACAATCATCTCTCGAGATTTTTCTTCTACTTTTTCATCCTCTCCTTGGTGAACTTGGCCATATTTTGATGAAATAAGTCTACAAGCTACAGCTCTGCACTGTCTCAGTTCTGTTTAAGGCATTAAGTCCTCTTCTTTTCATCTTCTTTTTGGCGTAGCATTTTTGTCACAAAGTGTAGCAATATAGCACTGTCAACAAAATCGCAGCATGCTATGCCAAAAAAACATAGTACTTGGCATTGCTGGAAGTTTGTGTTTTATCTGCATTTGCAGACTAGAACCACAACTTTCTGCCTACACTGAACTCCAGCATGCAAACTGATCTAAATAGCAGGTATCAAGGATTCATGTTTACTAGTAATTACTGGCATTTTACTGCTTCAGATGACAAAATACTGTTCAATATATCAACTGCCAGTACTGCGTACCAATCTGATTTTTGTGTGACTGGTAAGGACGACTGTTATGTTCATGCACCTGACTTCAACCAATTGTCATGACCAGGTTATCCATTATGTTTGACCTGCTTGTCTCCACCGAGTTTGTCATACCATTTTTGAAAATTAATAGCGCAATTACTGCTATAATAAAGAGCTGATGACCCAAGTATCATTTTGGGCTGTAAGCTCAATAAATGTACAAAAGCACCATATCTTCATGACTGTGGAATACAGGAAAAGGGAGTAAAGGTTTTAAACTAAAAAGTTTTAGTCCTAGATAGGTTGTCTGACACCTTAGACTTTCATGGTGATGTGTTAACCTTGCCTCAGATTAAAACAGTTGCCTCGCCTTGGCTTAAGGCTGTGTCAGGCCAACTGACATAGGCTAGAACACCAAGGCTACACCAACATGCTGTTACGCTCTGCAAAGTTATGCACGGATTGTCTTCAGTTGTGACAAGCTCCTAGCATAGCATTATCAGTCTCCAAAATCCCCTGAAGTTGGAGTGTGGCTGCCCATGTGGCGGGGTAATCAAAAACAGTCACACACGTAATGTTCTCATCTCCAGCTGATGCATTTGTACCATAGTGTTCAAATGCTTCTGCTCTTTGGATGATCCCTGGAGTCTTTTAGCCTGGGTACGACAACAATGACAACAACAACAACAAATAACAGTTGCCTAATTTGCTTGATTTGGGCCACAATGACAAATGTCTAAATAATTATGTAATTTGGCTAACTGTAATTATAGAGGCAAATTAATCTGTTTATATACTGCTCTCATATGACCTTACTTGCTTGATTCACAATAAATGATAAAGCAAGAAAGTTTTGCTTGTTAAAAGTTCAGCAGCTATAAACTTGTCACTAACCCAAAATGCTGACTTGATAAGGACTAACACTGCCTTTCAGATGATACATCTGACCATAACATGCACCTCACAATGAAATAGATTTTCAATCAAAATGCATAAAATTACACCACTACTGTCTGTGCTTAAGAACGCCTTGAAAACATGGTATACACATAAGCATATGACGCAAAAATAAATATGGATATAGGAAATTTAAAATAAATCAATGATCAACGTCTCTTAAAACAAAACCAACTCTAACCATAAACTCAAAAGAAAAAAGGCATGTCAGTGTACGAGACAGACAGACTTGACAGATGGTCAGAGAGAGAGAGAGAGAGAGAGAGAGAGAGAGAGAGAGAGAGAGGGGGGGGAGAAGGGAGGGAGGGACCAAGGGAGAGAAAGAGCATGTGTGTTGCTTTTATTTGTTTGGAGATTTTTGTTACGGACCATTGCTGACATTTGTTTTGTTGTTTAACATAATAAAAAAGATAAACATTAATTCATTGTACTTGAAATGGGTCCTCTCCTTTACTATACTCAACCCCCTCCTCCAGCACTCTTCCACCACATTTTACTTTTTTTTCCTTGTTCTTAATTCTGGCTTTATCTCTTGATATCTCACTTTTCCATTTTACTCCCTACATGTTATCAGGCCTTGCACTCCACCCTCCCTCCTTGTCCCCATCCAGTCCACACTCAAACATGGATGTGTTGTCACACACACACACCATCCCTTTCTTAAACATTTTCCTCATCACAAAATAAAAAGAAACAAACCATGAAAGCTGATATCATATCATAATTTTTTTTTCTCTTCTAATTCTTATTAAAAAAAAGAAAGAATGGAAGTCTCCCTCTTTGGTCTGTAGTTCCCTTCTCTCCTTCTTACTCTCTGTCTTTTCTTCATCTGTCCATCTCTCTGATAGCTATCATTTACCACACTTATGTAGTCTTTTGTACCCAACAGGCATCAGTGTTGTTAAAAAGCCAGACCTAAAATGGTGCATCATTACAAAATATAAAAACAACAGGAAAGTGTTGCTTAACTACATTCGACAAGATATGTGTATTTCTTGACTATCATAGTTCCACATTTAGTATGTAATCATACATCCGCTCTCACTTTGGTAAAAATTACATTAAATCTTATCTTGATAAAACAATAGTTATTGCATTTTCAATATAAAGTGTCATTTTTCATTTCTTTATCATTGTTAAAAGCAGTACTTGCATAGGATCAGTGATGTCTTCAGGCACACGTTGGCAGGAAAAATCTCCCTGATATTTACTGTTCTGCCATGTTTGGTTATGCCAGAGATTCTAGCATCCGACAAAACGCCATATGAAAATGTGTGTGTGAAGATGATGAACATGATGTTACAGATTTCCATGCTGGGCAGAGACTGCATGATAGTGCTGTATTCTCTGCTCCCTTTCTTAATATATCCAGTCATAAACCAGATCCAAGCATTGTAGGCACACGCAGTGTTGCTCAGGCAATTTTAGCAAAACTCTCAGAGGTGCATCCATCTGGTGGATGAAACTTGACGGTGTGGTCCCAGTCTTCCCAACAGAGCCCTTAGCAAACTCAACTCTAGGTTGGAGCTGGTTGGGGTAGAAAAATCCTACCAATAAATGGCTCTGATGGGAACTGAACCCATGACCTACCAACAGAGTCCATGATGCTAATTCTTCACCACCGTGGCTGATAATGCCTTATGAAAGTTAACCATAGATACAAATACACACACACACAAACATTCCCTGACAGAAAATTCTCTTCTTTAAAGGCTTGTCAAACACACACTCAGTCATCCAATCTGAAAACATCAGTCCTACCTGCTAGCATTCTTCATTTTCTCCCCTGGTGTCATATAGCCCATTCTGGTAGACACAGCAGCACCACTGAACTTTGAGAAAATGTCATCTTATAACATGTTTTATCAGTGTTAAAAAAAGAAGAACTTGTAACTGATCAAAGTTCCTGTGATAGAGCAAATGTTGTAATACTGAAATTGCTGCTGAACATTTTTATAAACCTTGTCTGTACACATTGTACTCAGCAATTCATTTCAAAATTCTTAACCTGCAAATTACTTGAGTCAATTTAACAACATTTTGACTTGTAAACTATTGTTTTCCCCACACACTCAAAAACAATGTATTTTTGTAAAAGAGAAAAGTGTTCATGAAATAAAAACATCAAATTTATGCATGTTGGAGCAAAAAAAGAAAGAAAGAAACTTGCATGGAGTATACACTGAGGAAAATTGCTACTAAAACTGTCAGCCACTGCATCGCATGGTCTGCCATGGTAGCATGAAACGAGCAAGAAGTGACATACACAGGACATAAATCATCCCCCAAGACGAAAAGGAGGTTTATCTTTCTGTAGAGGGGATGGGAATGTGTGAATGGGTCCATTTTCACCTGGCCCCGGCACAGCCCATTGTCGCCCCCATATGGTATATTTGCTATTTTGCATTGTCATTTGCAAGAAGAAAAGCTGACCACGGTCATAACTACATATGCTACATGTGGAATGCAAGATGGTGGCTGCCATTTCTACTACTCATGTCATCTTCGGCTTTTCTGAATGTTGCTTAAATTTTCTTCTTTTTTTTCTTCTTCTCTTTCACCGCACTGGACTGTATGTCATGCTCTTCGGCAATAATCTTGCCAAAGTGCGCAAAAACCATGACATTCCTTTTACACAAATCCATTTCTTTTATTTTTCTTCAACATCCCACACACGATTTACCTCTTCAGTTTCTGAATACACACTTCAGAGATACACCACTGCCTTTTTTCTTCATCTGCCAAAACTGGGGCATTATATGGGAATGGAATGTGGCGCAGTAATGATACAGAATGGCCTATCTCATGAACAAGGCTGGTGAACTGTCTAAATTGGCCCAGGAAAATGCAAGTGTAAACATGGCAGCCCTGACTGAGGGTCAGACAGGCTCAGAAAAAAGTGCCTGTGCAAATGGTCCCCATGTCAGACTGTATATGTATGCAAGGCTTTCTGTTTGTGTGGGTGCGTTATAGTTATATGTGTGTGTGTTTGGTACATATTATTGTTGAGTCTGGACAGAAGATATCAGAAACATATAGACACACAATTAAAAAGTCAGAAAGTGTGTGTGTTTCTGTAAGCATATTTATTTCTTATTGTTTGCCAATGCACTTTAGCCGACGCAGGTATCTCTGTGACGTCAAGTTGTCACACACATGTACAAAAACACGCATCTCCACCCTCATACACTGCAACAGGAGCTTAGGAGGTGGAAGTGGAGGACGGACTGTTTCAAGTTTGGTGTGGAATTGCTCTTCATACCTACTGGGTTAAATTTCTTTCCTCCTGCTCCCCACTCCCTCAAATTTCCAGACTGGACTAAATATGTTCAGACAGATCAGAACAAGCTATATCACCAGTTGCTCTGTTGTACTTCATTTCTTAAGAATGGCTGAACTGACTTCAAACAAATCTTAAATAAATGTTAGCGAACCGCCAAGAGAATCGTGGACAAATGAGTCACGAGACAAAACACAACGCGTTTCGACCTTTTAGGTCTTCTTCAGGCAAGACAAAAACAAATAATACAACAAAAATGAACGAATTTGGTACTCAGCTTCGATCTCTTCACTCTTCAGTGCAAGGATGCCAGGCGTTGAACGTTCAACGCCTGGCATCCTTGCACTGAAGAGTGAAGAGATCGAAGCTGAGTACCAAATTCGTTCATTTTTGTTGTATTATTTGTTTTTGTCTTGCCTGAAGAAGACCTAAAAGGTCGAAACGCGTTGTGTTTTGTCTCGTGACTCATTTGTCCACGATTTCTCTTGGCGGTTCGCTAACATTTATTTAAGATTTGTTTAGATTTCCGCCTGCAGTCGTCTCACTTTGACTTCCAACAGCCTGACATCTCAATGACCTCACTGAATCGTATTTAGGTCAAAGTCACTAAGATCAGAAAATGTTGAAAATTTTTCTTTCACAGTATCTCAAAACAGCTGTACCATTTTCTTTGATTTTGTCCACCGAGTATAACTGCCTGAGTGAAACACATTAAAGTAACTGCATTTGGGCTTAAAAATTTAATCTTCACTGAGTGTAATTGCCGAAGTTAATACATTTAAAGTAACAGCATTTGGCTTTATTCCATTAAGCTTAATCTGCCAATGTCAAAAAACAATCCTCCCAACCCCGAACTTTTCAACAAATGTGTGAATTCTGGACTCTCACTGAATTCAGTATTTCAAGAATGATTCTTTACACAGTAAATGCCAGAAAAATTTAGTAGGGTCGGCAGCCATAGTACATCCATGCATTCATAGCATGAGCATGCGTGTGCACATGCGTGTGCATGTGTGTGTATGGTGTGTCTGTGTCTGTGTGTGCGCATGTGCACATACATCTGTGTGCCTGCATGTATGTGCATATAATGCGTGCGTCAGGATAGAGGAAGACGGATCCATACAGACAACACATAAAGAGACAACAAAAGTAAGTGTGATTCCACTTGCATGGGTTGTGTCCTTCCCTTTTATACTTATTTCAAAACATGCTTTTTTGTAGTTTTTCATTTCTTTTAGTTTCTTTGGGTTTGAAAACTTCAGTATTACAAAACCCAATCACTCCTGTTCATGTACAGATCTTTTCTTTTCATGTTTCACTCTTATTATTTGTCAAGGTATCTCTACTGAGTCTCTGCAATAGTTGGTATGTCCATGCAATGAAAGGTCTAGATACATATCATTACCTAAAGGCAAATGAGTTGCACACACTTATCAAACTAAGTAACAAAGCCTATACAATCATCCCGAGTCCAGCTTTCTTTCTTTCTCGTCTACCTCTCCTCTCTCTCTCTCCCCCACACACACACGCACATTCACACACACACTAAGCACCGCACAAAGCTACAAATCTTTATATCGTACACATACAAACACACTCACACACATGCGCTCCCACACAGAGTGAAAGAATCACATACAGTTACTAACATGTTCATGCAAGCGCGCACACACACACACGCACACACACACACACACAGTACACACACTCATACATACACACATACAATGGACTTGTTTCAAGTCCTTGCTTTTCCTCCTTACGAAAATCTGAATAGAAGTCAACCACATATTTGCGAGCAAGATACACTGCTTGATGTGCCGGCTTTGCAGTCACAGTGAAATAAAGGGTAGAACTTGAAATTAAATACATTTTACTTTAACATTTATGCTTGCGAGTTTCACAATATCAGTGGCTATTGCCCAACGTGGAAAGAGACAGACAGACAAAGTGAGAGAGACAGACAGACAGAGACAGAAAACATCTTTTGAACAAACATGAGAATATAGAAAACAAGTGCAGAAATGTGAATTTCTGAGTATTCCAGGGCACATTCCATTCAAACATTTTAGAGGTGGAAAAATTATACTGCCCAAACCCTAGCTGTCCAAGGAAGTATGGTAGGCTGGAAATACATTCCTCTTCATTCAAGTAGGATCGCTATTTAACGTGTAAAGAGCGAGCGAGAGTGAGAGAGACATAAAGAGAGAAAGAGACAGAGAGAAGCATTGACTGTGGGTGAAATAGAGAGAGAGAAGAAGAATGAGAAGAAGAAGAAGAGAAGAAGAAGGAGAAGAAGAAGAAGAAGAAGAAGTGTAGAGAGAGAGAGAGAGAGAGAGAGAGAGAGAGAGAGAGAGAGAGAGAGAGAGACAGCATAAAAGTTGAAGCATAATACTTTTGCCAATGCACACACATGCATGCACACACATGCACTCACGCGCCCACACGCACGCGCCCACACACAAAGATCACACATACACACCCACACATGTACACATATACACTAAACAACAATTCAAGAAAGTGAGAGAGCGAGACAGTGAAACCCTAAACAGAAATCAGTTTTAGCTATATATATATTTGGGATGTCCAGGGTTTGCTCCCTGAGCTGGTTTCTTCTCACTTAATATGTAGCCCTCTTTCAACTCTGCATTGCAAACGGTACACCACCATGTGCTACACAATCACAAGCTAGTATAAGTAGTACAACTTAGCTTCTGAAACCACTGTTAAGAGTCGAGTATTGTTGAAATCGTTTTTCAGTTAACCATTACCAACTCCATTTCTTCTACACATTCGCACTGATTTTGGACACAGTGACCTTCCATCAGTGCAATCATGTTTTAGCAAGCCTATGAACAACTGCATATGAAACAGTGTGAAGCTGCAATCCTGAACCGCCCTCTCCACAGTACTTGCCATGGGCTCTGCAGACCAAGGACTGAACTTCCCTCACTCGTTTCTGAATTCAATTCTCGGTGTAATCATTTAGTGACACTTCAGCCATTACAGAAACCAACCAACAACAACAACAAAAAGACAAACATGGCAAAAACCCAGATCTTCCGTTTGGACAAACGTCTGAAAAATTGATTCCGTTGCTATGCAGAAAAAAGTTTAACCCACGCACAGATCTCTGACACAGATCTGAGCTTTAGGTTTCAGATCGGTGTGTGGGATACAGAAACCGCTAAACTCTTTAATCATATGTAGCATTCTTTGCAAGTTGATCCACTACGTTGTTGCCTCGACTGCTGACATGATCAGGAGCCAAAGCAAAAACTATGTTTTAACCATCAGATTTCAGACAAATGTACAGATCAAACAAATTCAGCAACTGAGGGTATGTAAGGTTATGGCCAGAGATTGCCTCTGAAGCAGAAAGGGAATCAGAAAGAAGGAGAAATGTTTTGATTTAGAAACCGTCTGAAATGCCAGGACTAATGCTGTGAGCTCAGCAATGTAGATGGAGCTGTCTGGGGGGAACATGTTTAGCACATTTCTGAGAGACTGCAGCAGAAACAACTCCCTTCTCACGTTTCAAACCATCAGTAAGTATTCTGTGCAAGAATGGAAATGTAGAGGAAAGTTTAGTAAAAAAAAAAAAGTCTCATACCTCAGAGGACTACTGCAGTTTTTGCTATAAGCGACCAAACCAAAGTGGATTTGTGGGATATGGAAAGTTCCTAGTGGGTCATCAGGAATGCCGGTGTTCCAGTTTAACACATCAACAAACGGGCACACATAAGCCATTGGACAATAGTAACAAGGTGATTACATAGACTCACTTTGTTTCACACGTGAGTAAAAACTTATACAAACTGAATATCCTTTCAGTTAAAGATAGTCACAGTCACATCACACACAATACACATACACATAAGCTGAAAACACCAGTGGTACCTGCTAGTATTTTTCATCTTCTCCACTGTGGGCATGTAGCGACCTCTGGTAGACACAGCAGCACCACTGAACTTGGTTATCTGAAATCAAACCTTTCTATAGAAGACTGAAGTTCACATGCATTATTCTTTCAGTAAAGTTACAAATCACATGCTGTATAAAAACTTAAAGACAACCCCTGCCCCATCTCTTCAAATGCCAACTGTACAATTACACTTACAGCTAATACAGGTGAAAAATGCATATTTCAGTACAAACATATGCTTGTTTACACACTTTACACATTCTAATTTGCTTGTCACAGCTAGCGTTTTATTCAGTACTTTAACTACAACTCATTTTTTACTCTTCCATAGCCAGTGATGGATTAAAATGCTATGATGTATGAGCACACTTTTCGAGTTACAAATTCTCATCTGCCATAAGGTTTGTCCACCTGTGAAAAAAGCTGCTCCCATTCGTTTTCAAGGTGAGGTTTTAGGGTTGTTTTTTTCTTCAAATAACAGGTGATCCATGACTTTAATGCCCAGAATGGCCATAGGTTTTTACATTAAAAATAAAAAGGCTATTCCAGGACAGTAGGCATCGCTGCACATCATCAATTTCTTCCATAATTTCTGTACTGCCCACTCCTCCCTCTTCAATCTTTCCTAGTGCACAGGACAGTGAAGTTAGTTAAGTTAAGAAGTGAAGTTAGGATCAGGCTTCCCTTCTTCTCTGCCTCATTTTGTTCTCTTTCAAACCTCTACTGAGATGGCTGTTGACGCTACTTCACCATGACTTTGTGAAGAACTTTTTTCCAACATAGGCAACAACAAAGCATAAGGGCTTTTCAAGCACCTTAGGACAAGACCGAGGCTTCAAAGCATGCCTGAAAACAAAGAGTTTCAAACCTGGAGAATTGGGGGTTAAGTAGGTAGTTAGTCATGGAAATTTGGCCACAGTTGGCAAACTGGCCAAAACTTGCAAGAGTTTGACACAGCACACTATAATGCCAGTCAGTCAGTATGCAAACCCTGCCTCACTATGTAAAGTGATAGTAATGTATCGAATTTCAGCATGTGCTTACCTCTTCCTGTGTAGGTCCTCTTGTCAGCATGTTCCTCATGGACAAAGGAGCATCATTGATTTCTACCTCCGCAGCAACCATGTTGTTGGGGTTAACCTGTCAAACACCAGGTTCAAATGTAAAAACATAATACTGTCTACAAGACAGAAGCCTTACAGTCTCTTTTCATTCTACAGCAAGCAACACAGATCAATCAAATTTTAATATCAAAAACATACTTCTCACATTTTTCAATCAGACAGCGTTTATATTGTAAAAGCCACAAACAAGACAATACAATAATGTCACTCTGGTAAATACAATCTTACTTATTACAACTTCCAAATAAACCATCTTACAGCCTCTTAAGACAGCAAGACATGCATTCACTACCATAAAAACATTTGCATTGGAACATCAGCTATAACATCATTAAGAACAATTACCATATTAATCTATAACCAATAAATAGTGATGGTTTGTTAAAAAAAATTTATGAAGAAAACATTGGAAATCTGCCCATCACACAATTATGAACATCCTGAGCTATAGACTACTTTCGATATGATCCTAACCCAATTTTTCTACATACAGTATTAGACCAGATCAAAGCATCAAAATGATAATTTCATTTTCAATGACAATTCCATTACCTTTTTCTGATTCTGTGAGTTGTTGTGAATCTGGTTTGGTCGAAGTTTGCCCTTGGCAATAAGCATAGCATTCACCTTAGCAGCTGCTTCTGCAGCTGCTTCTAAACTACTTTTCTCCTGATGAAACTGACTGGGAATGAAATTCCTGCAAAAACAACAAAAAATTACAAATAATATCATCGTATGGAACAAACTGCTTCTACAATCATGAGTCAATATATTTATTACTATAGCCTGTAACAAAAGGTGATCTGGAAAATACACAGGTGTGAAATAAAAGGTAAAACTGCACGTCTTTTACATATGCCGCCAGCAAGTGAATGTAATAGTCTTCAGCCCAATGGTTCATTAAAACAGCTCTAGTCTCTGTCTTATTGAACTCCTTAAAAATATTTTCCATTAAAATCTAAGATTCTGTTTTACTTAAACAGTATGGATGCAGGAAACGAAGTGTCCTCAATTTTGAAACCGAGTTCAGGTCAATCTCACCATACTTAAGTGAAAATGAAAGTGGCCACCCTAACAATCCTGAAAATTACCGTGAAAGACATGATACTGAATTTATTATCTGGCAACATATTACAGACATGTAAGCCTCTGATTCATTTAAATATAATTTATTTTCAAAAGCACATAAAAAAATCATAGAGAAGTTTTGTGGGCAGTTTCATTAACAGTTAACTGGGACAAAAATCATTGTTCA
This sequence comes from Conus canariensis, assembly GCA_033310375.1. Classification (NCBI taxonomy): domain Eukaryota; kingdom Metazoa; phylum Mollusca; class Gastropoda; order Neogastropoda; family Conidae; genus Conus; species Conus canariensis. Next base: position 67,325,382 of record CM065729.1, read on the forward strand.
ATGTTATTTTTTAAAAAGATTACAATTCCTTGATAAGGAAGGAATGACAAAGTGACAGCTTTTATGAGCATTTTATCATTTACCCGAGAAAAAAAAATTTCCCCCAAATACTCAGTGCTCATGCCATGGCAAACAATTACATGCAGAGGCAACGTTAATCTTCTACTAGTTCTAGCACTTACATTTGTGAGCGATTATACTGTCATTTCGTAAGTTTGTCCTGCGACTCCCATTTTCAGTTAATTTCCTAATGGTTTTCAAGAATTCTTCTGAAGAAACCGAGACAATTTTTCTGTTCAGCATTTCTTTTTTTTTTTTTTCAAGCCATGCTCCTGAATCATGTTTAACTTGAAATAGTGATTTGAGTGGAGATAGGTGGAAGCAAAGTTGTCAAGCCTAGATTCATGTCTAGCCAAAAGACCATGGCAAATTTCTATTTCCTTGTTTCTTGATCCAAGTTCCTGACTATAGCCAATGCCCACATACTGGACAAAAGACACAATTTTAGAAATATTATATACATTAAAGAAAACAATGAAAGAAAAAAGAAAGAAAGAAAGAAAGAGCTAAAAAAAAAAAAAAAAAGAAAAAAGAATTGCTAACTTGCAAATCAAGTACAATTCGACCTGCTCTTTCCTCACACATCGAGAAAATGTGATCAATGTGATGTGCATGAACAATGTCAGAAAGCAAATGTCACTAACACTGGAAACAGAAATCCAGCAAATGTCAACAGAATTTCCCTAGTGTGATTGAGCAGACTGTAAATGCCATACGGTTCGCAGTACTGCATTGTGTGTAACACAAACAGTGTTGATTTTATTGCTGTTAAGTCCACTCCCATTCATTTTACAAATAATCTGTTTGCCTGTCTTTTTTTTTGTGGGCGATTGCATGGTTGGGGAGTTTCATACAAAGTGTGTATGTATGTGTGTGTGTTTGTCACTTTGTGTGTGTGTTGTGTGTGTGTGTGTGTGTGTGTGTGTGTGTGTGTGTGTGTGTGTGTGTGTGTGTGCGCGCGCGCGCGCATGCGTGCATGTGTGTGTGTGTGTGTGTGTGTGTCTGTGTGTGTGTGTGCGTGCGTGTGAATGGACAGGAGGCTAGGAACAGGAAAGCAAAGATAAGGAGGGAAAGTGGGAAGAGGGAAAGAAAAGAAATCTTTCAGAACAGTACAGCCACCTGACAAAACAACTAAAATATCTCAACTTTAAAAAAGGCTTAACTGGTTAAAATCACTGGCATTCTGAAGAAATCAAAGTAATGATCTTTTTTTCTTTCTGAAATGTTTTTTTTTAAACAGAAATTAAATCATGGCCACATTCTATTTGAACCCATTACAAATTACAGGACCATTACATTTACAGGGCTTAAAACACTCAACTATTCATATGACTTCTTCCTATCAGTGATGTTAGTCATCGAGCTATAGTCTCTTGCCAACCACATGTGACACTCACTCACTGAACATGGTGAAGGGGTCTGCAGAGGAACTATGTAAACCATGCAACCTAAGTCACAGGCATGAATCTTCTGTGTCATTTTTCCACTCAAATTTTGCATTGTTTCAGATTTAAACTTTGCTGTGGTCCATTTTCATTCATTCTTGAACGTAACTCACGGTCATTCAAGCACATAGAGGAACCTTTCAATTATGATTGCTGTAACCACTAGAATTTCACAATGCAACTATTTTCAGCAAAGCTTACAAATTTTGAACTTCAAGCAGAATACATCCACCAAAACAAAATACATTCACTGTTAAGCAATGCCTGTGTACTAGAAAAAACAACAACAAACTTTGAACTTTTTCCCCCATCAACCCTATATGTATTCTTTTTTTTTTTTTTTTAATGACTGAACTTTTCCTTAAAACAGAAATATTTCAAGAAAACCTGAAGGTAACAGAAATCAAACTTGTCTGATCTTCAATGAGCCATCAAAACCTGAAGGAGGAGAGAAATTTTGTTCAATCTCAAGTAATCATGGCTGAAACGGCAAAAATGGTATGTACACTGCTGCACACAGAATGTGTGAAGATAACCTGTGTGTTTGCAGGGCTACCACTTTCTACTGGTTAATGGAAATTTAAAAAAAACAACCCCCCCCCCCCAAAAAAAAAAAAAAAGCAAAAATTGGCATGGAGAAAAGAAAAATTCTGAGAATCCATGTGGCACAGGTTGTGTTTTCAACACTGTAGCAGACAATACTAACATCTTGTGACCTTGTATTTTACCAAGGGAGATAATTTGTAAGTTCAAAATATGAACAGTAAACAAGTGGGGTATTTTTTGCTCCCATAAGAAAACCTAACACAGAGTAACTTTTATTCAAGACTGGCACAGTCAGTCACAGTTACTCTGTGTTAGGTTTTCTTATGGGAGCAAAAAATACCCCACTTGGTTACTGTTTATCGTTTACTGTTCCCTGCCTCATTTCATTTCCGATCAAAATATGAAGTTACAAATTATCTCCCTTGGTTACATCGCAGAGATAATCCAGGATTGGGACGATATTTGTAAAAATTTGTTTTAAAATAGTTTTTCATTAACCTGAACGCAGAAAAATCAAACAGCCATTTCTTTTCGCCACATTAAAGATTTTTGGAGCCGATGGCTTGATTTTTAAAGGTTTTCAAGGAGGTTTGGTCAACAGAACCACATTTTATTGATTTTCAAGGGTCTTCAAGGTCTTGAAATTCCCTGTCAGAATTCAAGGACTTTCAAGGAGCGTATGAACCCTGGCCATTTATACCTTCCACTAGTTCCAGGACTGGTCTAAAATAAAAAAACCTCTGTCTTGGTGTCAGTCTCTTTTTCCTATCTCTCCCTCTTCACCGGATGCACCTTCCAAAGTAAATCTACTTGCTATCTATATAGTATATATATTTAAAACAAAAGCTTTGGGAAGAGAGCTTAGGGAAGAGATCTATCATTTCCCTGCTGACCAGGCACAAATCTGCATGCTGCTGACAATTTTCATGTTCAGACAACACTTTTCCACATTGACCGTGCTCTGCTAGGATTCTGTTCAGTGGAAAACCGGTGGATGTGGAGGGGAGAGGGAGGTAGAAGAATGATGGCAGTATGTGCGTCAAAGTGGAATGGGAAAGATGGAAATGTGATCGTCTTCTCAGCCACCTCTTCACTGACTCCATCAAAAATCCGTTTTCCCGACAGACAAGTGGAGAGAGAATTTTTTTTTTTTTTTTTTTTGCTGTCCAAACCTCTGCGCCACCTCTAAGGCAGTGCACCCACGCCGCTCATTCCGACACCCCGTCCACAGCCACAGCCCGGTCAGCCCCGCCGCAGCCCCGGCACCGGCAATCCACAGGGAGCAGTCAATGTCAAGAGGCAACCCACCGGAGGAGACACTGCACTGCTGCCGAGTCACTTCAGTGGTGTTCAGTGGCGCCTGTTCTGATCTAACATACGCAGGACACCACCTACTAAGCCCCCTACTGACGACAATAATTGCTTAGTTGCGGAGCCGGCGTGAGTGAGCTCTCCCTCCGGAGGGCACCACCACGTCCGTCCAACGACAGCTCCCATGGAATCGCCGATACCGGTGACCCCGACGGAACCAAACCAAGGCCACAGACGTGGAGAGGACATCGAAACTGAGGTCACCATGAGAGCAGGGCATGAAGGGCCACAGAATTTGAGACTTTTTTTTTATGCTGATCGATGAGAATGAGGATGATTAAGATGATGCTACGGATTTCCATTTCGGTCTGAGACTACATGACAGGGCTGTACTCTACGCTTCCTTTCATAATATATCCCGGCGTCAACCAGGCCCGAGAGATACAGGCACCTGCAGTGTTGGTCAGGAAATTTGAGCAACACTCTCAGAAACGCATCCATTAAGTGGATGAAACTCGACTGTGTGGTCCCAGTCTTCCCAACTGAGTCCGCAGCAACTCAACTCTGGGTAGGAGCCGGTCAGGGCAGAAAAACCCACATGACTTCTGATGGGATTCGAACCCACGACCTCCCAGCCGGGAGTCCGCCACGCTAACCACTTCGCCACGGCGGCTGGTCAGGAGAGAGAATTTTTAGTTGTTGGCCAGAAGGTTTAGTTGTAATGGACAAATGTGGGTACTCTGAGCCCTGATAACCACTTGATGCCCATATTCATGTGACATTGATTAAAGTCTATTAAAACATAACGATAGCATGCTGTGAGACAAAGCATCTGCTAGCCTTTTACAGCAGCTGGTGCACAGCACCGGCACTTAAAGAAAGTGCCGAATGTCAAGCAGCCAAAGCAATCAGCTGAGATCCAGCTAACAGGGTAAATCCCAAATTTACATTAAGGTTTCAAATGTCCTTGGACAAAGAAAGGAAAAAGGAAGGGGTAGTGGAAAGGTGACGGGATGGGGTGAAGGATTTTCTGCTTTTCATTATCCTGATTCTGACTAAAACTCTAAAAGACTCATAAATCATGGAAACACCATGCAATAAAGTGTTGGCTAGATGTATGTTGGCCAGCTCACAATGCCGCACGCGTGCGTGCACGCGCACACACACACACAGATCTTTTCTTCTTTTGGCCATATTACTGTAACCACAACTATTTTTTCTTTGCCCTGAAAAACAACACTTTATTCTCTAATGTGATGTGAATTTGAATACATACACACATGTATGCATCATGCAAACACATAGGCACACATATCCACCAGCACACGGTATACATGCCTTCTAGTGCATGCAGTTGGTATGTTATCGGGTTCCAAACCAATGGTAACCAAGCAGACCAGCTCAGACAATTTATGCCTCTGGTCTTTGGCTTTTAAAAAATGTTCTTTTAGTGCTGGCATTATGTACCACTAGTTTTAAAAGGCATGCAGATGCTCTGTCTTGGAGCATGCCACTGTTGCTGTGTTTTTATGTATTTTTCGACGTTACGTTTATTCCCCAACAAAGACAACGGAAATGGGGGAAAACAAGGTTTTGTTGTAGTTGTTTTTGTTGTTTGTTTACTTGTTCCTAAGACAAATCATTTTGGAATTTATTGACCTGTAAATATTTTTTCAGGCAATTAAGATTTTATTTTCATCAGCATAACTATCCTTTAAAAAGGACTTCATGAGATGGGAGCTAAAAATAATGTTTTAAAGACATCCAAACAAAACTTAACTGACAATGAAATACTTCTTCTTCTTCTGCTAATGTCCAGCTTTTGAATATAAGAAGTGTGGAAGTGGCAGGTGAGGTTGAGATGGGGGGAGTCATTGGGTAAGATTCACACTCTGAAAACGGTGAGTGACCCAGCTAAATCTGAAAATACTGAGTGAAGGAGACAGAACAGTATATGAAGCCAGGGTATTCCAGCCTTGGACAGTTCTTGGGAAGGACTTGTTGCGGTAGTAGATGTTTTACTAATGTTGGTTGTGGTTGCCTCTTCTGCTACTAAAGGGCTAGGCTTTTAAGTTGACTTACAACTCGTACATACTAGTCTAGAAAAGATTCTTTATAATGCATGCCAAGTTTTGACCTGTGTCGTCATTCCCCACACAAAGACCACTGCAGATGCTTGAGCATGTTGTTAACACATCGGGCAGTAGTAATTCTTATGCACAAATTGTCTCTAATACAAAAAAAATTCCCATCTGACGGACTGGAATTCAGGCCAGTGCATCACTAGTATACTATAACGCATCAAAATTTACTGTGATGCAATGATTTTCTCCTGTATGCATATTGCATTACACCTTCAAGCAGGCGTCATATAAAAGCACTTTTGTCCGATCCGCCACAATCAACATTGATAAAATCTTAACTTTCCTTGAGATTTAAATTAGAACATTCTCAATCAATGAACAACTTCCATTTTAGAATTCTTCTCTGGTGAAAACCAACAAGGGTCCTCAAAATAGATTACACACGCCATGATTAGATCATAAGATCATATGTTTCAGCTAAGAGAGAAACGCAAAAAGTTAAGCAAATTATACAACATGACCGGTTCAAACAATTACAATGGCTCCATTATGGGCGTACAAAATGTGTTGCATACAGTGCAAGAGTGGCCAATCGTTTCGTCAAAGGTTCCACAAACATTATCTCACCCCTACTGTTTGTCACTGGGCTTCCGATCATCATTGCGTGATGACTGGAATGGATTATCTGTGTTGATAATAGATGAGGACATCCAACATACCACATTTCACTGAATAGTCCAGGTGATGACTAACATTGGAACATGAATCTGTAAAAATAATGTTAAAGATAATTGGAGTGTTTCATTAACTTTGTTATTAGCACCTCTTTTCTTCTCTATTTCTGTCGAACTCTTTTTTGCTGTATATATTCACGTGTATGTGCTACAGTGCGCTCATGCATGTGTGTGTGTGTGTGTGTGTGTAAGCATGCGCACATGTGTGTGTGTGTGTGTGTGTGTGTGTGTGTGTGTGTGTGTGTGTGTTCATGAGTGTGTGCTGTTTTCAGTACATTTTCTAGCAATTACATAGTGTGACTCATTTTTGTGACTCCCTGAAAATTTGGAAACGAGTTTTTTGCAGCAAGTCTGACCCCCTAATTTTTTCATGAAATAATTATCACTGTAAGTGATTCATGGGTTTCTTCAAAAAACACCTGGTTGCTGTTCACTGGAACTTCTTGATATCACAAATGAATCCTTCAGTGTAAGGTTCCCGAACATTGCTGGTACATTTAATGAGGCAAACCAAGGCCTTATAAATTGTATGTCAGTTCCTTGGTAGATAAAAGCATTAATAATATAAATAACATTAATAATACACATGTAGATAAGAGCATTAATAATATAACATTAATAACACACAGTAGATAAGAGCATTAATAATATAAATAACATTAATAATACACAGCAAACAATCTGTTGTGAGATACCGAGAACAAGAACAAAATGCTTTTAACACATTTTACCTATCTCGATCTGAAGTGTGAATAAAAAGGTGCAGGAGCACATGCAAGTCATGAAAATATTCACTTTTTCCTGGCAACAATCACATTAAACGTACACTGACAATGGGAATGTATGTCAATAATACTCGAGATTAAACTACTGAACCATTCTGTGCGCACAGTCGAGTACTGCTTCCAAAAAATAAGACCTTGACGGAAGAAGCTCCTCTACGCGCTGGCCGTCTATATATGCAAGGGAGACAACTGTCAACCTCTTCATTTACGGTTGATCAAGACGGAAAAGGAATAAATTTTTCAGATCATTAATCTTCATCGCGAATCTGAACGCAATAGGAATTATATGACAACTGTAACCATCAACAGTGCTGCAGCAATATAATAAAAACTAACCACTTAAAACAGATTTTTCTTTTACTCGTCTGCGACAGTAACACCGATTCGGCGATTGTCACATTCCCAATCCCATTTGGCGTTATCTGCACTCACTTCACTGACCGACTGAAAACGTTGTGAAACACGTCGTCACATCAGTCAGTGGCTGTGTGAGCAGTGTTCTGTTTCACTCACAAAAATACTTATTAAAATGATGTATGTATTTTACTCAGATTGCACTCCCACTCTCGTGAAAAACGCAAAACAAAGATTTTCATGGTAACCAAAGACTTACCCGTAGCCAGCCATCTTCTTTTGCCTTGAGTGACGTTTTTCCTCACGCAAGCAGTGGTCCAATCAGATGCATTTCGTTCCAAGAAAGACAATCCAGGGGGAAAGCTTAGCTTACGGTGGGTCATACGCCTGCTTTGACTAAGAGGACGACAGGGGTATCACACCATAAAAAAAAAAACGCGTCAAGACCGTAAATAACGTTTGGGATGTGTATAGACAATTACTCCGGGTTTTTTTGTTTTTTTTTCTGAGAAAATATGTAAAATCTGGAAGTTACTTCCACCTCTTTTTCCAATACAGATCAAAATGAATTCTAGACGCTTCCAAGCAGAAAGACTTGAATACATGGAACAGGAATAATGGAGGAGCCCAGCTGGCGCAAAGATTCGGTAGCATGCAACTTCTAAAGCCTGAAATATGCAGTCAAGGGTGGTGGTTCATGAGTGAGTAATGTCATCGGTAGAAGTCATATATGGCAATTAAAGTAATTTGTTGGACAGCATTCTGTTAGATTGATGTATGGTTTAGTCATTTTAGCTTTCTTTTAAGATCATGCTCCACCTAAAATGCTGATATGAATAGGCGTATGTTCCTGATCATGGCGGTATGCGATCACACAAACACATACAAACATTTTTGTAGGCCTAAATGCGTGTTGCACCATAGAACAACCATCAAAGGTCGTGAGTTTCTTTTCTCATCATTCCAATGTTTATCCACCATAAAGTTATCTACGTCACATGCATTCACACATTTTTTAAACAAAAACAAAAAAGAAAGAAAGAAAGAAAAAGAGAAGTGAAAAAGAAGTATTTCAGTAAAAAAAAAAAAAAATCACAAATTCCCCTGAGCAAAGCTGATGATACCTTCAGCTGTAATATGAATGTTACTGCACTTTGAGTATGAACAGTTTGCATTTGAACATATTTGTTTCTTTCTTTTGAAGATGAACGGAAGATTTTACGAGGAAAAAAAAGAAAGTAAAACAGACTGTTTTCGGAGAGAGTGAATCACATTAGTCTCAAAAATGGTCAACGACCAAACATTGACAATTTTTGTTTTCTATTGTCATAAAATCTTCTGTACATCCTCAGAGAAAAATGTTATCTGTGAAAAAGAAGACTGGGAATCAAGATACCATTGTTGTACGTTTCTTGTTCAATCACACTGCAAGCAAGGGTCCAACTAAACAGTAAATAGTAGACAGACACAGGCCAGGAACAAAATGATGCAAGGTGTGTGTGTGTGTGTGTGTGTGTGTGTGTGTGTGCGCGCGCGCGCGCACGTGTGTCTGTGTGCGTGCGTGCGTGTGTGAGTGTGTGTGTGTGTGTGCACACGCGCGCGTGTGTGTGCGTGCGTGCATGTGTGTGTGTGTGTGTGTGTGTGTGTGTGTGTGTGTGTGTGTGTGTGTGATATGTCCTCAAGCCTTCTTCTCTCCTACGGAAAATGCCCTTTCTGCGCATTTGGAGAGAGAGAGAGAGAGAGAGAGAGAGAGAGAGAGAGAGAGAGAGAGAGAGAGAGAGAGAGAGAGAGAGAGATTGCATGACCAAGCTGAAACTGCAAACTGGGATCCCTTTCTGTAATTATAACTGTAAACATAGCTGATTTCTTCCATCAAATTTCAAAGTTAAATTACCAATTTAGAAGAAATCGACTGATTTCCTATTCTTTCCATCAAATTTCAAAGCTAAATTACCAATTTAAAAGAAATCGACTGATTTCCTATTCTTTCCAAATTTCAAAGCTAAATTACCAGTTTAGAAGAAATCGACTGATTTCCTATTCTTTCCATCAAATTTCAAGGCCAGAGTATACTGCTTTAGTAGAAATTTACTGACTTCATATTCGATAAGAAGAGGGTGCAAAGAAGACCAGCACGTTATGTATACAATGACTATGGTTGGACCAGCAGCGTAACATCCATGCTGCAAGAACTAGGATGGGAACCCCTTGAATCACGGCGAAACAGGCAGAGGCTAATCTTCATGTACAAGATCGTTCATGGCACTGTGGACATACCTCCAGATAAATTGCTCAAGAAAGGATCCACCAAAATAAGATCACATCACCGACACAAATTTGCTCACCTCGGCACCTAATCTGACCCATACAAGTTCAGTTTCTTCCCGTCAACCATTCCTGCCTGGAACTCCCTGCCTGCAACAGCAGCAGAGGCTCCCTCCTTAGTATCATCCAAGAGGGAGCTCAACAAAATCCCAGATTAGACCCCTCCCCAACTAGCCTCGTGGTAAATGAAGGATAGGGTTGGGCCGGTGGTCTTGACCTGGGGGTCGCTACGATTACCGGATAAGCCTCTCCAGATACCAGGCTAGGCTAGCTGCCCCCCCCCCCCCCCCGCGTTTTTTTCCGCAACACGCTGCCCTGGAGCTGAACTCAGGGGTTGGCGGCTGGGGCGCTGAGGTTATTTTAGATCCTCTGCTATCTTTTTGTTGCCCCTGATAGACCTGTTTTCTTTTCATCTTACGCCTCTGCGCACACAGATCAATAATAGTAAAAAAAAAAAAAGAAAACAAATGACAGCTGACCTTCCAAATTGAAGACTGAGAAATTGAAGGGTATTTCAAGTAGGGCGATACGTTATGTGACACATTTGAAAAGCTTCATATGCTTTTACTGGTTTTCATCAAATGTCAAGGACGAATTATGCGTCATGTGACACATTTGAAAAGCTTCATATGCTTTTACTGGTTTTCATCAAATGTCAAGGACGAATTATGAATTTCGTGCAAATCTGCTGTCTTCCAATTCGACCACAAAAAAAAGAGAAAAAAAAAGAAAAAAAAAAGAACGAAAGGGGAACAGGGATGGGGGGGGGGGGGGGGGGGGGGTTTCCAACGGAAGGATTCGTCAAGCAGCATGCCAGGCGGGCTTTAAATGCCAAAGGCAGGTATGTTCACAAAGGAACGGTAGATTTTGTTGGATGGCGTGTATACACTCTTGGTGACGAATGTGCATAGTCAATGTTAAGATGTGCGAAGAGTCATGGGTAGCTGTAGTGAGAACTGTGCACCCAGCGTGGTGTCATTTGTGGACGTTGGGAGCCGTATGTGGATGTAAGATGTTATGTGTAGAAGTCGAGAAACTCATAAGTAGTCGTAATGAGTCAGGTACAGAGCTGAGGAGCAATGTTTTGTTGTCCAGAGAGTCATGCACAGATGTATGGCGCCATGTACAGAGATGAAGAGTCACGTGTAGAAATTATACCAAGACGGTTATGTGTAGATGTTGAGAGAGCTATTTGTAGATGTTCGGGGGAGGGGGGGGGGGGGGCATGTACAGATGGATAGAGTCACGTGTAGTAGTCGAGTCGTTTGTAGGTGTAGGGAGCCATCATGTGTACATGTGAGAAGTCATGTGTAGATGTTGAGAAAGTCATGTGTGGGTGTAGTGGAAGTGGGGAGTTGTTTGTAGATGTGGGGAGAATCGTGTGTAAATATGGAGAGAATATAGAATGCAGATATGGCGAAGCGTGTGTAGATATAGGAAACGGTAATGTGAAGAAGAATCTTGTACACTGCTTTGTGAGGCTTCATGTGTAGATATGGGGAGAGTCGTATGTAGATGTGTGAAGAGTTAATGAAGAGAATCATCTGTTGACGTGATGAGAGTCGTGTTAATACGGGGAATTATGTGTAAATGTGAAGTGACTCAAATATGTAGTTGTGGGGTCACATGTTAATGCGGAAAGGTTCATGGGTGTGTGAGAATCGTCCCTTGTGGCCAGATAAGGGCAGAGTCATCTACAGATGTAAGGAGCCATGTGTGGATGTGAGGAGAGTCATGTGTAAACGCAAGGAGAGTCATATGCAGATGTGGGAAGAGTCATGTGTAGATGTGAGGAGAGTCATATGCAGATGTGAGGAGAATAATCTGGAGAAGAGGGAGAAAGTCCTTCGGAGATATGAAGAGAGTCATCAGAAGATACGAGGAGAGTCATCGAGTTCAGGAGAGTCATCTGTACTTCTGTAGATGTTGGAAGTCGTGTGCATGTTGGGAGAGTCATGTGCCATCTGTAAATGAGAGGAGTGTCACCTGTAGACTTGAGGAGAGTCACCCGCAGATGAGAGAAGAGTCATCTGCAGAGGTGAATAGTGTCACCGGTAGATGTGAGGAGAATCATCTGTAGATCACCAGATGTGAGGAGCGTCACCTATAGATGTGAACTGAGTCACCATGTAGATGTGTGAAAACAGTGACCTACACATGTGAGGGGAGTCACTTGTAGATATGAACAGAGTCACCTAGGGATGTGTGAGAACAATCACCTGTATACATGTGAGAAAAGTCACCTATAGATGTGAGAAGAGTCATATGCAGATGTGGGAAGTGTCATGTGTGAATGTGAGGACAGTCATCTGTATATGGAAGTTACTCACTTGCAGAGGTGAGGAGAGTCATCTGTATATATAATTAATTTACGTCTTGATGTGAGAAGACTCATCTGCTGATATTTGTGAAAAGAGTCACCTGTTGATGTGAGGAGGAGAGTCGCATGCAGATGTGAGGAGAGTCACATGTAGATGTCAGGAGAGTCATCTGTAGATGTGTGAGGAAAGATATATGTAGATGTGAGGAGAGTCATCTGTAGACGTTAGAAGAGACATCAGTATATGTGAGAAGAGTCACATGTGGACGTGAGAAGAGACATCTGTGGTTGTAAGGAGAGACATCTGTAGATGTGAGGATAGACATCTGTAGACGTGAGGAGAGACATCTGTAGATGTGAGAAGAGTCATCTGTAGATATTACGAGAGACATCTGTAGATGTGAGGAGAGACATCTGTAGATATTACGAGAGACATCTGTAGATGTGAGAAGAGTCATCTGTAGATATTACGAGAGACATCTGTAGATGTGAGGAGAGACATCTGTAGATGTGAGGAGAGACATCTGTTGATATTACGAGAGACATCTGTAGATGTGAGGAGAGACATCTGTAGATGTGAGGAGAGACATCTGTAGATGTGAGAAGAGTTATCTGTAGATATTATCAGAGACATCTGTAGACGTGAGGAGAGACATCTGTAGATGTGAGAAGAGTCATCTGTAGATATTACGAGAGACATCTGTAGATTTGAGGAGAGACATCTGTACATGTGAGGAAGTACATGTAGATGTGAGGAGAGACATCTGATGTGAGGAAGACATCTGAGTGAGGAGACATCTGTGGATGCGAGGAGAGTCATCTGTATGTGAGGAGAGTCATCTGTAGATGTGAGGAGAGTCATCTGTAGATGTGAGGAGAGTCACATGTAGATGTAAGGAGAGTCATCTGTGGATGTGAGGAGAAGCATCTGTAGATGTGAGGAGAGTCATCTGTAGATGTGAGGAGAGTCACTGTAGATGTAAGGAGAGTCATCTGTGGATGTGAGGAAAGACATCTGTAGATGTGAGGAGAGTCATCTGTGATGTGAGGAGAGTCACATGTAGATGTGAGGAGATCATCTGATGTGAGGAGAGTCATCTGATGTGAGGAGAGTCATCTGTAGATGTGAGGAGAGTCACTGTAGATGTGAGGAGAGTCATCTGATGTGAGGAGAGCATCTGTATGTGAGGAGAGACATCTGTAGATGGTGAGGACAGTCACATGTAGATGTGAGGAGAGTCATCTGATGTGAGGAGAGACATCTGTAGATGTGAGGAGAGACATCTAATGTGAGGAGAGTCATCTGTGGATGTGAGGACAGTCAATGTAGATGTGAGGAGAGACATCTGATGTGAGGAGAGACATCTGTGATGGAGGAGAGTCATCTGTAGATGTGAGGAGAGCATCTGATGTGAGGAGAGAATCATTGAGAGTGAGAGAGAGTCATCTGTAGATGTGAGGAGAGACATCTGATGTGAGGAGAGACATCTGTGGATGTGAGGACAGTCACATGTAGATGTGAGGAGAGTCATATGTGAGGAGAGACATTTGTAGATGTGAGGAGAGACATCTGTAGACATGAGCAGAGTCGTTTGTAGATGTAAGGAGAGTCATCTGTAGATATGAGGAGAGACATCTGTAGATGTGAGGAGAGACATCTGTGGATGTGAGGAGAGTCATCTGTAGATGTGAGGAGAGTCATCTGTAGATGTGGAGAGTCATCTCTAGATATGAGGAGAGACATCTGTAGATGTGAGGAGATTCATCTGTAGTTGTAAGGAGCGTCATCTGTAGATGTGAGGAGAGACATCTGTAGACATGAGCAGAGTCGTTTGTAGATGTAAGGAGAGACATCTGTATATGTGGAGAGTCATCTCTAGATATGAGAAGAGACATCTGTAGATGTGAGGAGAGTCATCTGTAGATGTGAGGAGAGTCATCTGTAGATGTGAAGAGAGTCATCTGTAGATGTGAGGAGAGTCATCTGTAGATGTGAGGAGAGTCGTCAGTAGATGTGAGGAGAGGCATTTGTAGATGTGTATAGAGTCATCTGTAGATGTGGAGAGTCATCTGTACATGTGAGGAGAGACATCTGTAGATGTGAGAAAAGTCATATGTAGATGTGAGGAGATTCATCTGTAGATGTGAGGAGAGTCGTCAGTAGATGTGAGGAGAGGCATCTGTAGATGTGTATAGAGTCATCTGTAGATGTGGAGAGTCATCTGTACATGTGAGGAGAGACATCTGTAGATGTGAGAAAAGTCATATGTAGATGTGAGGAGACTCGTCTGTAGATGAGGAGAGTTATCTGTAAATGTGAGGAGAGACATCTGTAGATTTGAGCAGAGTCGTTTGTAGATGTAAGGAGAAACATCTGTAGAAGTGAGGAGAGTCATCTGTAGTTGTTAGGAGAGTCATCTGTAGATGCGAGGAGAGACATCTGTGGATGTGAGGAGAGTCATCTGTAGATGTGAGGAAAGACATCTGTAGTTGTAAGGAGAGTCATCTGTAGTTGTTAGGAGAGTCATCTGTAGATGCGAGGAGAGACATCTGTGGATGTGAGGAGAGTCATATGTAGATGTGAGGAGAGACATCTGTAGTTGTAAGGAGAGTCATCTGTAGATGTTAGGAAATTCATCTGTAGATGTGCGGAGAGACATCTGTGGATGTGAGAAGAGTCATCTGTAGATGTGAGGAGAGACATCTGTAGTTGTAAGGAGAGTCATCTGTAGATGTGGGGAGATTCATCTGTAGATGTGAGGAGAGACATCTGTGGATGTGAGGAGAGTCATCTGTAGATGTGAGGAGAGACATCTGTAGTTGTAAGGAGAGACATCTGTGGATGTGAGGAGAGACATCTGTAGTTGTAAGGAGAGACATCTATGGATGTGAGGAGAGTCATCTGTAGATGTGAGGAGAGTCATCTGTAGATGTGAGGAGAGTCATCTGTAGATGTAAGGAGAGATATCTGTAGATGTTAGGGGAGTCATCTGTAGATGTGAGGAGAGTCATCTGTAGATGTGAGGAGAGACATCTGTAGATGTAAGGAGAGATATCTGTAGATGTTAGGGAGTCATCTGTAGATGTGAGGAGAGACATCTGTAGATGTTAGGAGAGACATCTGTGGATGTGAGGAGAGACATCTGTATTTATGAGGAGAGTCATCCGTGGATGTGAGGATAGACATTTGTAGATGTGAGAAGAGTCACACATGAATGTTAGAAAAGACACCTGTAGATGTGACAACAGGCACGTGTATGTGGGAAGAGTAATGTATAATCTTAGGGAGAATCACCGCAGATGTGATGTGAGTCATGTATTAATGTGTCGACAGTCATGTGTAGATGTGAGGAGATTCATGTTAATGTAGATGTGAAGAGAGTCATGTATAGATGTAAGGAGAGTCATATGTAGATGCAGAGAGAGCCGTGTGTAGATGTGAGGAGAGTCATATGTCAATGTCGATATCAAGATATGGAAACAGTCATAATGTCAATATTAAGATATGGAAATAGTCATTTGTGATGCAAGGAGAGTCACGTGTAGATGTGGGGAGAGTCGTGTGTAGATGTGAGGAGAGTCATATGTAGATGTGGGGAGAGTCGTGTGTAGATGTGAGGAGAGTCATGTGTAGATGTGGGGAGAGTCGTGTGTAGATGTGAGGAGAGTCATATGTAGATGTGGGGAGAGTCGTGTGTAGATGTGAGGCGAGTCATATGTAGATGTGGGGAGAGTCATATGTAGATGTGGGGAGAGTCGTGTGTAGATGTGAGGAGAGTCATATGTAGATGTGGGGAGAGTCATGTGTAGATGTGAGGCGAGTCATATGTAGATGTGGGGAGAGTCGTGTGTAGATGTGAGGAGAGTCATGTGTAGATGTGGGGAGAGTCGTGTGTAGATGTGAGGAGAGTCATATGTAGATGTGGGGAGAGTCGTGTGTAGATGTGAGGAGAGTCATATGTAGATGTGGGGAGAGTCGTGTGTAGATGTGAGGAGAGTCATATGTAGATGTGGGGAGAGTCGTGTGTAGATGTGAGGAGAGTCATGTGTAGATGTGAGGAGAGTCATGTGTAGATGTGAGGAGAGTCATATGTAGATGTGGGGAGAGTCGTGTGTAGATGTGAGGCGAGTCATATGTAGATGTGGGGAGAGTCGTGTGTAGATGTGAGGAGAGTCATGTGTAGATGTGGGGAGAGTCGTGTGTTAATGTGAGGAGAGTCATATGTAGATGTGGGGAGAGTCGTGTGTAGATGTGAGGAGAGTCATGTGTAGATGTGGGGAGAGTCATGTGTAGATGTGAGGAGAGTCATGTGTAGATGTGGGAAGAGTCATGTGTAGATGTGAGGAGGGTCATGTGTAGATGTGGGGAGAGTCGTGTGTAGATGTGAGGAGAGTCATGTGTAGATGTGAGGAGGGTCATGTGTAGATGTGGGGAGAGTCGTGTGTAGATGTGGGGAGAGTCATGTGTAGATGTGAGGAGGGTCATATGTAGATGTGGGGAGAGTCATGTGTAGATGTGAGGAGAGTCATGTGTAGATGTGGGAGAGTCATGTGTAGATGTGAGGAGGGTCATGTGTAGATGTGGGGAGAGTCATGTGTAAATGCAAGGAGGGTCATATGTAGATGTGGGGAGAGTCATGTGTAGATGTGAGGAGAGTCGTGTGTAGATGTGAGAAGAGTCATATGTAGATGTGGGGAGAGTCATGTGTAGATGTGAGGAGGGTCATATGTAGATGTGGGGAGAGTCGTGTGTAGATGTGAGGAGAGTCATGTGTAGATGTGAGGCGAGTCATATGTAGATGTGGGGAGAGTCATGTGTAGATGTGAGGAGGGTCATGTGTAGATGTGGGGAGAGTCGTGTGTAGATGTGAGGAGAGTCATGTGTAGATGTGGGGAGAGTCATGTGTAGATGTGAGGAGGGTCATGTGTAGATGTGGGGAGAGTCGTGTGTAGATGTAAGGAGAGTCATATGTAGATGTGGGGAGAGTCATGTGTAGATGTGAGGAGGGTCATATGTAGATGTGGGGAGAGTCGTGTGTAGATGTGAGGAGAGTCATATGTAGATGTGGGGAGAGTCGTGTGTTAATGTGAGGAGAGTCATACGTAGATGTGGGGAGAGTCATGTGTAGATGTGAGGAGAGTCACATGTAGATGTGGGGAGAGTTATGTGTAAATGTGAGGAGAGTCATCTGTCGACATCAATATGAAGATATGGAAATAGTCATTCGTGATGTGGGGATAGCCATGTGCAGATGGGAGGAGAGTATTGTCACAATGTGCGGAGGTTCACGCGTAAATATGGAGAAGTCCCTTGTAGATTTGAGGAGAATCACATGCAGATTTGGGGATAGTCACCCACAGATGTGAAGAGGTTCATGTACGCATTGAAGATAGTCAAGTATAAATGTGGGAAGAGTCACCTGTTAATGTGGAAGAGAGTCACCTGTAGATATGAGTCTCTAGATGTGGGGAGAGTCGTGAGTAAATTTGGGAAGAGTCACGCAGAAATGGGCAGTCGCTTGTAGATGTGAGGTGAGTTACATGAAGATGTGAAGTCAAGTATATGCAGGAAAAGTCATACGTTGATGTGGGAAGAATCACATGTAGACAGGGGAAGAATTATACAGATGTGGAAAGAGTCACATGTAGATATGGGAAGAACTATACAGATGTGGGAATAGTCACATGTAGTTATGGGAAGAGTCACATAGATATGTGGGAAGAATCATGTCTAGATGCGAGGTTCTCGAGTTATCTATAGGTGTGGAGAAGGTCATGTGTAGCCGTTAGGAGAGTCATGTGTGGATGTGGCGAGTCATGTGTAGATGTGAAAACTGTGCACATCAGTAGACGCGAAAGGTCGACTCATGTGTAATTCAGAGCAGAATTCTTTACAGATGTGAGGGAGAGTTGTATGACTGCAAATACGATGAAGCATCTGCAAATGTCTGTGGGGTGGGTCAGTCGCTAGATTCAGAGCAGGTGTGAGGAGAGACACTCGGAAAATTTCCTGAGGGTCAGCGCTGTATGGTGACAACGATTATTAGACAAGATCAATGGGATTACTGACACACAAGAAGTCAACACAACGTTGGCTTAAGCAAAATGATACACTTTCTCATGGCAGCAGTGAAACGCAGTGTTGGGGGAAGGGGAGGGGGTTGTCAGTCATTGCATTGTATTGATTTATCAAAACAGATTTCTCTGTATGAAGTTCATCGTGCTGTCACTTGGGAGAGCGTATGTCACGTACCATTGCCCTGCACCATCTGTCTGCATGCCATTGTGTGTGTGTGTGTGTGTGTGTGTGTGTGTGTGTGTGTGTGTGTGTGTGTGTGTTTTGTGTGTGTGTGTGCGTGCGCGCGCGCGCGCGCGCGTATGTGTGTGTGTGTGTGTGTGTGTGTGTGTGTGTTTAACCTACTAAAGTTGATTTTTTTTGTTTTATAGAATTTTGTAAGAAGATAGTTCTCTTGTTGCCATGGGTTCCTATACATGTGACTGCTCATGCATGGAACTTCAGTTTATCGACTCATGAAATATTTGCACTCAGACTACCAACTTCCTGTGTCATTGTTGCTGTTGTTGTTGTTGTCGTACCCTGGCTAAAAGACTCCAGGGATCATCCAAACAGCCGAAGTACTTGAACACTATGGTACAAATGCATCAGCTGGGGATGAGAACATAACGTGTGTGACCGTTTTTGATTACCCCGCCACATGGGCAGCCACACTCCGACTTCGGGGGATTTTGGATACTGATAATGTTATGCTAGGAGCTTGTCACAACTGAAGACAATCCCCACATAACTATGCAGAGCATAACAACATGTTGATGTAGCCTTGGTGTTCTAGCCTATGTCAGTAGGCGAATTGACTACAAGCTGGCTTCTATCTGTTTCTCTTCTGTTTCTGGTACTGGACCAAAATATCTTTTCGACATCCTCCACATCTACATCCCATCCCGTCAACTTCGTTCCTCTGCCGACAGTCGCCTCTTGCGCATTCCTTCTGTCAGAACAAAATCTTTTGGTCAGCGTTTTCTTTCCTTCCAAGGACCAGCTGTCTGGAATACACTTCCCATCAGTGTCAGACACCTACCTTCACCCTTTTCTTTCAAATCTGCCGCCAAAACTAACTTCTTTCATCAGTCGTACCCCCCCCCAATCCACCTTCCGAGTGTCTGAGTGGGTTTTTGCGTGCATGCATGAGTGCCTGGTGGTTGTGTTGCTTGTGCGTGCAGGCCATGTTATGTGAGTGCGTGCGTGCGTGTGTGCGTGTGTGCGAGAGCGTGGGTGTGTGGTCATGTGTGAACACGTGTGCACGTGCGGTCCTGCGCGGGTGAGCGCGCGCGTGCGTGCGTGCGTGCGTGTGCGTGTGTGTGTGTGTGTTGTTGGTAATGTAAAGCGCTTAGAGCCCTAATTTTTAGAGAATAGGCGTTAATAAATTAACATTATTATTATTTAATTGGCCTGACACAGCCTTAAGCCAAGGGTCCTTGTGTCGAAGGAGAGAGAAGACTCATCTCTTAACCCAAGATTTTCTCTTTTCCTTGGTAGGTGCTTAAATTGTTCACTAGACAGCCAAGAGACAGCCTGGGGTATTTATTTGTGTGATTTTTATTTATTTGTTGTTGTTTTTTTGCTCCAGCCACCTATGCCTACCTAGTGTTGACTGGTGTACAATGGGCTAATACAGGATGATTGAAATTACACAGTCGAATTTAATCCACTTAATCAGGACTGGGTGCATCTCTGAATATTGCTGCAGTTTCCAGACCAATGCTGCTGGTGTCTGTATCTCAGATCTATGTAACCGATGCCATGGTGTAGTATGGAAAGAATACAGTACAGCCTAGTCTCTGATGTGATTGAATGCCATAGCATTATTTTCATCCATCATCTACTCTGATTTTGCCGCTCAGTGATTAATCTCCCTATGATGATGGAACACCATGGCATTATGTTCATCCATACAGTCATTGATTCTGTTGTCCTTCACTCCTTGTTCTCACGCTGACAACACTTTTAATTTCTCGTTCATGGCTATGAGTTAAATATTGTAATGCTGGAAAGTTCTTGAGGAATGTTGATGGATGAACTTGCTGGCAATCTATATCTGGAAGTGGTGCTCACTGATACTGATTACATGAATAAGTGTTGTCAGTTGGATACTGATTACATGAATAAGTAATTGTTGTCAGTTGGAGTCTCAGTGTCTTGCCTAATGTAAGATCAGAACAGGTGCCACTGAAGTTGATCTGCTGCAGTGCAGTGCATCTGCTCTAGCGGATTGCCTCATATTAACCTCTTGCTCTCTGTGGACTGTGGACACTGGAACTGTGACAAAACAATATCGGTGTTGCTGTGTTTGAGGACTGAGCCAGAATGAGCAATGTTATAATAATGTCAGTCAAAGGGAAAAGAAGATGAGAAAGCAAGAAACCTTCGGTCAAGTGGTGAATGAACCAGCTGGCAGAGTGCATAATCTTCTAAGTGACTGATCATAACTCCCATAATATACTGTGCTCTCACTTCTAGGTCTGACTTGTCTGTGCTAGAGCCATATGGTTTCAGACATTTCCATGTTTTCATAATAAATAAATATCTGATATGCTTCAAGTGTTCATAATGTGGGCACCTTGATCTTCTAAGTACCAGAGAGAAGAAGAGGAAGGTACATGACATTGCACATTTCTTCACCATGTTTGTGACTTCTGGAATGAAGTTACTTTTCACGTCATTGTGGAAGTTACCTGCAGTGTTGCTGAAGGGATCTGAGCAACAAACTCATAGTATGTATAAATGGCTGAAACTTACTGTGGTTCTTATCTTCCCATTATATTTGGAGTCCATTACATGCTAACCTATCTTGTGCAGGCACAAATATAGGCCTCTGATGGAATTTAAACCTGTGACCTCCCAGCCAGAAACCCATGACACTACCACTGCACAACATTACACATTAGATCAAAGATTGTTGGCAGATATCTACTAGCGAGTGCACTAACTTCATACTCAGTAGCAGCTTTAGCACTTGGAACTTACTGACAGAGGCAGTATTCATAGTGAATGTTTGGCCCATGAGCTTTTGGGCCCAGTTCTTGTGGAATGGTAAGACATGTTGGAGAAAGGCAGGTGTTGCCATCTTTGCACCTGCTCTTGCTACAGCTGTGAATTTTAGAGTGTACATTTTGCTTTGGTGGAAATGTGTGCCATCCCTTGCACATATACCCCATTCTGACTGCTTCCGCAAAGTTTCTCCCAAATTTGTGTTAAGGTGAAATGCTATTAATTGTACCTAGTGTGCATGGTCATCAACAGTACACCTGGGGTTTCTAAAGCAATAGTTCACAAGGTGCAGATATCTACGGGCAAAGGTAGCAATTTGTGTCAAGTAACTCTGTTACAATGATGGTTCATATCTGGTTGAACACCTTTGGCAGATATCAATGGCATGTGCAGTCATTCATGGGCAGAAACTCTGTGTGTATTGCTGAACAATTAAGTAGTGGGGAAAACAAGTGCAGGCTAACAATTCTTCAGTCACTATAGTAATGACTTGGCAAAGATTTGAACTTTTAGAAAAGAAAAAAAAAAATTGAAGATGAAGAAAATGGGGGGAATATATTATAAATATGAGAAACCCTTCACTAGCCACCTGAGGGAACCATCGCAATCCCTCTTGAAGGCACATTTATTTGTATTGCCTGCTCCTAGGCCTTTCATCCGCTGGATCAGACTCATCAGGGAGACACGGCTGATTGTGTCTGTGCTCTTGGTGTCAAATAGAGACACACCACAGTCCATAATTCTGTGGTGTTCTCACCACCAAGGGTTCAAAAGAGAATGCAACAGCACCCCCGGAAGCAGCCAGCGAAGGGTAGCAAAATGGAACAAAATGAAAGTGTGGAGAGGAAAAAAGTTGCTGAAAGACTAAAAGCATTATGCACACAGTATAAGATGTAGGGGACAATCTTTGAGCCTATGCTTGAGGATCCATTCAAGGATACAAGGGAGATCAAAAGATGTGGAACAGTCTGAGTGGTCAGCTCTGCTGTTCAATAACCCAAACATTGTAAGTGGCTAAGAATTGTACAGAACAACCTTTACTTGGATCTCCTAAGAGATGCAATCTCCCACTGATTGACCAAACAATATAATGCTGAACAATTAAGTAGTGGGGGAAAACAAGTGCAGGCTAACAATTCTTCAGTCACTATAGTAATGACTTGGCAAAGATTTGAACTTTTAGAAAAGAAAAAAAAAATTGAAGATGAAGAAAATGGGGGGAATATATTATAAATATGAGAAACCCTTCACTAGCCACCTGAGGGAACCATCGCAATCCCTCTCGAAGGCACATCTATTTGTATTGCCTGCTCCTAGGCCTTTCGTCCGCTGGATCGGACTCATCAGGGAGACACGGCTGATTGTGTCTGTGCTCTTGGTGTCAAATAGAGACACACCACAGTCCATAATTCTGTGGTGTTCTCACCACCAAGGGTTCAAAAGAGAATGCAACAGCACCCCCGAAGCAGCCAGCGAAGGGTAGCAAAATGGAACAAAACGAAAGTGTGGAGAGGAAAAAAGTTGCTGAAAGACTAAAAACTCTGTGTGTATGATGGATTGTACCTGAGAATCTCAAACTGAGAATCTACTGTTCTCACTCTAAAATGATCAAAGAAAAAGTATACAGATGTAAACAATCTGACGCCATATACACTGATAATTCATAAAGAATTTATTACTCATTCAATACAAGTACCATTAGAGTACACATTTAATGTTACAGTATGCTTGCATAGTCATTTGAGTCTAAGGCATATGCACTTCTGAGCACTCAAACCTTGCACACAAACAGAATGGTGGTTATGAATGATCTACAAAATACTGAACACAGCTGGCAACACTTAACACAAGTTAGTCATGGGAACATCTTTCACTCCAGTCTTTGATTGCACATATGTGTGACATCAACTTACACTGAAGTCTCTGTTACAACCTATGTGTGACGTCAACTTGTATTCACAGAATAGCTATGACATCAATGTACAAAATGTTGTCATCAAAAGAATACGGACATAACTCAGAAACTCTTTGATGGCATGCTTGTAAGCAATGATTTGATTCATCCGACTGTCCACTTAATATACTGCAAATGTTTTCTCCAAACATCATGCAGTTCTGATGAAGACAGCACCATCTGACACTGATGTACAGAAAAACCACAACAGCCACACACTATGTTAACAAGCACAAATCTAAAGGCTCTGTTTCAACTGGATGAAGTGTTGGTTTATGAACTTATCTCAACTTACCTGATCTTGAAAATACTACCAAAACATGCCTTTATTCTTAAATGGACAATGTATTAGTTCATGATTTAGGATTCTCAAGTTACTGGAAACCCGTACCAGCAGAGGAAAAAAAGGATCACTCATCATATCTGGCCACCGTTCATGTTTGCATACATAGATGTGACAGTATAAAAGCTCTCTAGACATGAAAAACATTTTTAGGTGTGACCTAAATTTTCACTCTTAGTTAAGAAGTAAACATTTCAACTGGCACAATGACAACAAGATTACAAATTCACCTAACTCTGGAAATAAACAAAAGAAATCTAGGACAAAAAAAAAAAAAAAAAAATTTCTTCAATTGATTTCACAGCCTATTCAAAGCAACTCCAAACTCAGTAGGCTTAATATGATCTAGCTCAGCAGGGTGTCAATGAGGTTTTTTGCTGGGTACAAGGATGTGTTCTCTCCTTTGAGAAAGATCGAATAAAGCAACAATCCATATTTTGTCTGTAGACACACAATGATCTGTGCAAATAAACTAGAGACTGTTGTAAGCCAAGGATCAAGATACAGAAAGTGATGGTTCATTCATTTAAAAACAGACTTTTCACTGGTCTATTATGATTTTTTTCCAGCCATTTTTCTAAACAACAATGACAATACCTATCAAAGTCAGATGCCAGTTAACAAAACAAGGCACAAAATCACCCCATTCATTATCAGAATATCCACAGACCTCTGGGCTGAAGCAAGCTGACATGACATTCCAAACGCCAGACAGTCTGGTTTCAAGGGAAAGAGAGCACTGAAGACACAAACAAATTCAAAGGCTTCTTGCCTTCTTGCATCAGCAGTTGACACTGGGCACTTTGGTATCATTATTCAGTGGTGACTGACAACCTAGAAGTATCCATGAAATAATGAAGTTTGAAATTATACAGTATATTTAGTATACATGAAATGCCTTAGCTGGGATTATTTATAAACTCTCTCTCTCTCATTTAGTCAACTTGTTTTACAAACATGAAATTTGAGATGTCTATGATTACGCTATAATGTGAACATAAACATGCTAATGTTACAAGCTTTAAGAAAAAGAACAAAAAGACACACTCATTTAATATGTATAAGTATTTGGAGTCAGCATAACAAAACTGTACATGCCCACAAAGTGTACTGACATTATTATGTTCATGACATGAATACAGTGATATATGCATAAAGTTCATTCAAGCATTATCATTTTCTTAGATCATTCAAAGTCACGCAGCTCTCCAGCTAAAAAAAAATAAAGCAAACTTTAAAGTACTACACTGGCCTGAAAAACAGAATTCATTTTGACTAAAACAGAATAGATAAAGAATAAAACTGACATTAACTAAGGCCACATGATAAAGAGAATCCACCACCTACAACTAGTACTGTTTGTGTGTGAAAGAACTATCACAGAACTGTGATTGTTTATGCTCAATTATTCAGAAATGTGGTCAGATGTCTCATAAATGCTGAATTGTGAGTGTATATATACATCAGATCCATTATTTCACTTCAGTCAAACAGAGTATAAGTTCTATGTTTGTGCGCTGGCTGTACTGTTCTTCGTCATTGGTCACTGGTGACATGTACATATGTATGAACGGAATCATGGAATTAACCTTGTTTCACTGGGTATAGTTGTTCTCTCACTTTATGATGTATAGCCCTTTTCTTTCCATGGATGGTTATTTCCATCTTTTATTCATCTAATACCACAGAAGTTTCCCTTGTCAATACTTTCCTGTTCTCTTTTTCAGTTTCAGTTTCTTACAGTGCACTGCAATATAAAGCATGCAAATAAAATCCATCTGTGCAGAAAAGTATATGTAAAGTATTCTCAAACATGAAATAATGGCACTTCAGCAGACTTTTCAGTCATCACAGTTCTGCAGAATTCAAAAGAAAAAAAAAATCAATAGTAAAAAACTTGACATAGAAAAGAATGCAGAAAAAAATGAAACCATCACAATTAAAAAAAAAAAAAAAAGCACCTGACTAAAAGATTTTGAAATACCAATGTAAAATAAAAGAAATTAGGAATATATGCAAAATAGGGCAGAGTG
Source organism: Conus canariensis (assembly GCA_033310375.1). Lineage (NCBI taxonomy): Eukaryota > Metazoa > Mollusca > Gastropoda > Neogastropoda > Conidae > Conus > Conus canariensis. The sequence goes on from CM065729.1 coordinate 67,350,743, forward strand.
AAGTGATAGCTAAGAAAACAACTGAAGAAAAGCATACAACCAAGAAAACGCAAACAGAATGGAGAAGCAACCCCGTCCCCCAGACATCAGCACTGGGTTAGGACAAGGCCCTCCGGCAGTGGTATCTTTAACCAGTCTCTCACTGCACCAAGATCATCAGGCGTACTGTGTAGGACTCTAGATGCATACTCTTCCCCTCCACATCCACATCGCTATTGACTGGCTCACAGCGAATCTTCAGGTGGAACTCAGCAGGCTGCGTTACAGGCCGCGTGAACTGTAAGGAGCTGATTCCCCGCCGTTCATGCATGGAGAAGAGTCCCTCCTGATCGCCACTTATGATGGTGTAGCGGGTGTTGTTCTTTAGGGCCACCATGGAGGGAAGAATCTTGATAAGGCGTACTTTGGGCCGTGTCTGTCTCTGTCTGAGTCGCAGAACAATGGTCTGGTTCTCATAGGTTAGCTGTTCGGGGCTGGTGGTTTCTGTCTTGGAGACATTATAGGCAGTCATCTGGAAATGAGATTATCGATGAGAACTCATCTAAAGTATGCTGATTTTAAAATGCAGGATGAACTGAATGGAAAAGATCAATTGTAAATAATGCTATGTTAACAAAAGAGTGTGCATACTGTGATGAAAGTAAACAAACCAATACTGATCAGTTCTAGTTCTGAAATGGTCATATCACTGCATGCAGACCAAACCATATACACTAAATAACACCTACTAAGTTAAGTGGCCATAGTATATATGCTGTGAGTGCCTACTTAATAACACCTCAGTCTGTGCCACAGAGTTTATGCATGTGCATGTATGAATAACAGAAAGTATTATGGTAGGTGGGCAGTTTGTTAAATTGGGCTGTATAAGTGCATGCAGATGGGAACATATATAGGTACTTTGTTTCCAAACTTGGTTTTGGGTTTCAACTCAGATTTCATTGGTACCTAGTTCTGGGTTTACGTTACTTCAGGCTTGATACTAGTTAGCTCTGGTATTAACATGACTTTACTTGAAATGTAATAGAGACACAGGGAACTGATCCTAAGACAGCACCAAGCTAAAGTAAACGTTTTTAGCTGATTTCATACCATTTCTAAACAGGTAAAAAAATTTAGTCATTTCATAACTGCCCCATTTCATACCTGGTGAATATGCCGCCAGTAGTAATACGGGTCTGCGCTGCGTCTTGCTCGGATGACCTCTCCTGCAGGCATGGCTTTCTCCTTCAGAATCTGGTGGTGGAACTGACTCACCAGCCCCTCCAGGTCCTCTGCATCCTCCACCATCACCAGCTCTGCCACACTTCGCTTGGATCGGCCAGTGTAGGGCTTGGCAAGGGGCAGATCACCAAAGTCGTGGTCACAGTTGTAGCATCCTTCGCCAGCAGGGAGTTCTCCCCTTGATGGGCTGGGTTCATGAGGCAGCTGAACTCCTGGTGGGTACTGGTCTATTGAGGGGTTGCTGGCCATGCAGTGTCTGTCAGAACAGACAGAAACATGGACATGATGTCATTGTGCTGTGCTGTCTTCAATGTCACAGCAAGACTCTTAGTAACAAGGACATGATCTAATATTGATGATTGCAACCCCCAAATTTCTATGCTAAGGAGATGAATAAGAGCTGCAGTATATATATACAGGCAACTACAATATTCTCTGAATTGAAATAGTTATGTCTGAAATGCGATTTTCCAATTATCTTCTTTTTTTTTCTTGCATTGATGTTGTCACATGAGCGTCCAGATACTTGCTAAGGATGCTATTCTATTCAGACCACAAAAAAAAAAAGAAAGAAAAAGGGCAAAAAACAATGCTGTGGTGAGAATGTGCCAGTAGGTTTAGAGCAAATGCCAGGTACAAAAGAGTTCCATACATCTATATACTCAAAATCCCAATCCTTTAATTTCAGAAAAACACAGCGCCCTCAGCAAAGCGGAATCTGCGAGGAAGAGGAAGAGCAAAAAGAAGAAGACACAAGAGCGCTTCTTCAGAGACCCCTTCCAGTTTGCCAGAACACTGTTCGAGCAGCCAAAATCTGGGACCCTAAGTGTGGACAAAGGAGTTCTTGAGCAGCATCTGAGGAAAACATACTCTGACCCACAGAGCAAAGCACCATTCGACATTCAAGGTCTGGTGTGGCCAACCAACCCTGAGGAACAGTTCAATGGCAAGCCTCCAACGTTGGCGGAAATCAAGAAGGTGGTCGACAAAGCCAGAGCCAAATCATCACCAGGGCCAAACGGAATACCTTACCAGCTTTACAAGAAATGTCCCAAGGTGCTGGAGTGGCTCCACAAGCTGCTGCGATCGGCTTGGAGAAACCAGAAGATCAGCGGCCAGTGGATGACGGCAGATGGTGTGTACATCCCCAAAGAGCAAAACTCAAGTGACATCAGCCAGTTCAGGCCAATATCACTACTGAACGTCGAAGGGAAAATCTTCTTCTCTGTCATGGCAGCAAGGCTGACCAAGTACCTGATGGAAAACAAGTACTTGGATGTGTCAGTCCAGAAAGGTGGCATCCCAGGCGTGGCTGGCTGTGTAGAACACGCCACAATGATCTGGGACGCAATCCAAAAAGCAAAAACAGAAAAGAGAGACCTGGACGTAGTGTGGCTTGATCTGGCAAACGCATATGGATCTGTGCCCCATGAGATGATACAGTTGGCTCTTGAGATGTACCATGTGCCAAAGAACATCCGCGACATGCTCAAGAAGTACTTCAATGGCTTCTCAATGCGGTTCTCTACCAAGGAGTACACAACAGACTGGATCAACTTGGAAGTGGGTATTGCAATGGGCTGTGCAATTTCCCCAATACTGTTCGTGCTGGCAATGGAACTCATCTTGAAAGCAGCAACAAACAACGCGAGACAAACAGACCTTGGCGATGGATACAAGATGCCTCCTCTCAAGGCCTTCATGGATGACACTACAGTGATTTCATCCAGAGAAGACGAGACACGTCATGTGCTGGAGAGGCTGGACGACATAGTTGCCTCATCCAGAATGAAGTTCAAGCCAAAGAAATCACGGAGTCTCTCACTGAGGAAAGGAAAAGTGGCCGGATCTGTGGTCTTCAGTGTTGCCAACCAGGCCATTCCAACAGTCACAGAAGAACCAGTCAAGAGCCTTGGAAGATGGTATGATGATACGCTGAAAGACACACAAAGAGCAAAAGAAACCAAGCAGATGGCGGAGGAAGGCTTGGAGACCATTGACCAGTGTGGGCTCCCTGGCAAATACAAGGTCTGGTGTCTGCAGTTCATGCTGATACCAAAGCTGCTATGGCCTCTGATGATATACGACATCTGCACCAGCATAGTGGAGGCAATGGAAGCCAAAATCAACAAGTTCACAAGGAAATGGCTTGGTGTCCCACCCTGTCTGACTGATATAGCGCTGTACTGTCGCAGCAAAGCTGAAACTACCACTGAAATCCATCCTGGAGGAATACAAAGCAGGGAAGATCAGACTTCAAAGCATGCTGGAGGACTCAGGAGACAAGGTGGTAGAAGCAATCAAGCCCCAGCTGAAGACAGGCAGAAAATGGAAAGTTCAAGAGGCGATGGATTCTGCAAAAGAAAGTCTCAAGATCAGAGAAATAACAGGACACACACAGACCAACAGACAAGGACTGGGGGTGACCAAAACTGAATGGTGGTCAAAGGCCAGAGGAAAAGCCAAAAGAGACATGATGATTCAGGAGATGAGGAAAGAAGAAGACCAAAAAAGACTCCAAAAAGCAGTCCAGCAGAGCCAGCAAGGGCAATGGACAACGTGGGAGAATGCACTCCAAAGAAGTCTCACTTGGAATGACATTTGGCACATGGCCCCTCTCAGGATCAGCTTCATTCTCAGATCTGCATATGACCTTCTGCCCTCAAATGCAAACCTGGTGAAGTGGGGGAAAACAGACGATCCTGCATGCCCCCTCTGCCATGAAAAACAAACAGTGGAGCATGTCCTAAGCTCATGTAAAGTAGCCCTGGCTCAAGGAAGGTACACATGGAGGCACAACCAAGTGCTCAAAGAGATTGTACAAGTAGTCTGGGCTAGTACCAACACCACAAAAGGGAAAATCAGGACTCCAAAAGCACCCGCAACATTCTTCACGGCAGGAGGCAGCAAATCATGGCCAAGAACAACAGTGCCACTCGAAACATGCAGGCAGAGTCTGCTGGATGGGGCAGATGACTGGGAGTGCACTGCAGACCTCCCAGAATGGAAGAGTCACCCAGAGATCATCAGCAAGAGTGGCATGAGACCAGACATAGTAGTCCACTCTCAGTCAACCAAGCAGCTGATCATGATCGAGCTCACGGTGCCATATGAGAACAGAATGGAGGCAGCTCAAATCTACAAGACTGAAAAGTATGCTGATCTGGCAAACAGCCTGAGGAGAGAAGGCTATCAGGTCAAAGTCCTCACTGCAGAAATTGGAGCTAGGGGGTTTGTAGGAACGTCTGCATACAGCCTCATGAAACAGCTCTCAGTTGCAGGGAAGGAAAAAAACAGAGCCCTGAAAGCAATGGCAGAAGCGGCAGAGAGGTGTTCAAGCTGGATCTGGTCAAGGAGGAACAAAAGTGAACTTCATAAGGCTTAATTTCCCTACAAATATCAGGTGTCCCTGTGGCTCAGTGGTTAAAGCGCGAGTCATTGAGTGGAAAATGAGCATGTCCAGAGGGTCATGGGTTCGAATCCCAGCCATGGCTCGTCCCAAGATGGGAAAAAAAAAAGGGGCAGCAGAGGGACATCCGGAGTCATGAACCGGGTGTGGCCCAACCCCCCTAGAGTGTCAGGAGATAAGGGCCGAAACACTTGCTTGAAGGGGGCTTCTCTTCTGAGGACTCTCTGCTGCCACGCTCTCCACGAGTTTCTTTCTACAGGTACACCCTACCTAACAGTACTTTCTATTTTCTTTAAAACGTTATCTGAATTTAACAGAGAAATTTTCACTTCTAGTGGAAACTGGGTCACAGTGTTAGTCCCAAAGAGTGGCAGTGTTAAAAGCCTGAAGAAGTCTTACCCTTGTCCTACAGGTACATATCCAGTAGGACAGCCACAGGTGAAGCCACCATCCCCGCCTGAAGGGGAACATCCAAACAGACAGGGACTGCCCCCGCAGGCGTTCTGGTCTGAACACACACACACACCACAACCAAAATGCCTACAATTTACACACCTTTTATGATGAATGCCAGCAATGTCGGTGTTTTGTAAGCTATTGCTCTGCTTACTATTCCTCACAAGCTGCCAACATAGAATTACGAATCTTATGCACAAACTCTCTCAAGTTCAACTGCTAACATCATCAGTGAATGACATATTGCCTTGAATTGTTTCTTTTGCTGTTTTCTTTCTTTCTTTCTTTCTCTCTCTCTCTCATAAACACACATTTGAGCACTCATGCATTAATGCACCTTAGGACCTTCGAATAGTTATGTGCATCCAACAAGATTTTCTTAAAATGTGAATGTGTGAGACTTAAATACAAATCTATTTTCTACAGAAAAAAGAAAAAAAAAAGCATCCAGTAAACTATAGCAACAGCACTCAATGGAAGTCATATCGTCACACACTCATATTCTCACATGCTCCATTGCTTTCTTTAACCCGGGTCCCTCAGTTCAATGAGACAGCAAATTAATGCTTTGCCAATCATTGCTATATGCTTAATGTCAGCAATGTCACTTAACTTGTAACAGCAAAGTTGCAAAGCGAGAGGACTGCAGGCGGAAATCTAAACAAATCTTAAATAAATGTTAGCGAACCGCCCAGAGAACGTAGACAAACGAGTCACAAGACGAAACACTTGTGACTCGTTTGTCCACATTCTCTGGGTGGTTCGCTAACATTTATTTAAGATTTGTAACAGCAAAGTTATTTTAAGACAGTGTTATAAGTAAATAAAATGTGAGGGTGGTGGTGGCATGAATTTTTCCTTTGTGACCCTGTATTCATGTGTGCAACTGACCCATGATGTTTTATGTGTACATGACATGTCATTTGATATGAGCGTTTACCTAAATGTCAGTCCATGATCACTATATTGCTAACTTAGTCTTAAATGAGATAGAAGGAATCATCACCAGTTTGGAATAGTGCTAGCATTGCAAAAAGCATCAAAACAGCAGTGAACATAAGTTGCGCATGTGTATATATGACATGACATCTGAAAATTACACTGAATATGAAGATCTTGGGATGAGCAATGTTTGTCCAAAATTATAAAAGTGTGTTTCATGACATATTGTGTGTACACTGAATATCAAACATCTGTGTATTGAATGTCCACACCTAAGAACTGGAACGCAATTGTCTACTCAAGTTGCAACATTTTTCAATGGCCTATAATTTTTTAAGCTTGTAACAAAGGCCATATACCTACCATTCTCTTCATTCCAATTGTTTGACTTGGAGTCACTCAGCAAAACTTTCACAACCATGTGACTGTATGGAGATAAATAAATCGTCAACACTCTTCACATTGTTGATGACTTGGCATAAGGACAGTGATCACATACATCTGTTTCTTTGCACACTTTCTGTGTACTCTTACTACCTTACTAGATCCATACATAATTTCTGTAAAAACATGCCAATAATCAAACCACAATTATTGTGGATTCAGGCTCAACTGATGCCTGGCTGATCAGTTTGAATGTAGGAGGAACAGATGAGAAACACAGGAGGCACTCAGACAGCCTACATGCCATACATGAGCACCCTGTTGGCTGTGGGAGAGAACTTACCCATGCAGGCGAGTTGATCGAGATCAAAGTTCATCCCATCACCGCACTCACAGTTATAACTGCCTGGAATGTTGACACACACAGCCAGCCCACACACATAGTCCTCTGCACACTCGTTGTCATCTGAAAACATCATTGTTGTCCCGTTTTAAAAAATCATTACTGTCACCTGAAAACACTGTTACTGTCAATCCAAAAAAAAAAAAAAAAAAAAATCAATGCCGTCTGAAACTTCACCATAAGAAACTGAAAACATCATAGTCAACACTGTCATCAGAAAATGTCATCACTGTTATCTAAAAATATCAACATTATCATCTGAAAACAACTGTCACTTGAAATGGTGTGGACAAAAAAAGGCTCTGAGAAACCACTGTCTTCTAAAAACATCATCACTGTCATTATGAAAATGATCACAATCATTTGAAAATATGATCTTTGTCACATGTAAACATCCTCATTGTCACATGCAAACATCATTACTGTTGTTGGTAAACATCCTCAATGTGACATGTACCCATCTGTAGGCTTGGAGGTGGTAGGTTTGAGTCCCCTCAGAGGCATGTGCGTGTGATATTGTTCAGCCATGGCTGTTGAAGTGTGCTAAGGCCTCAATTGGGAAGACTGGAACAACATAATCGATTTTCATCCACTCAATAGCCGCATCTTTGACAGCACTGCATAAATTTCCTGACTAATGCTATACATGTCTGTCTCTGTCATGCCTGATTTGAGCTGGAATATGTTATGAAAATAAACAGAAGAGTTTAACCCTGCCATCAGCCTTGGACTAGAATGAAAGTAACAACATCACCCTCATCCTTACAAATCATCAATGAAAAGTCTTAAACTAGCCCTTTATGCCCTGTCCTCACAGTGACCTCAGTTTTGATTTCATCTCCACATCCATTCCCATTAGTGTCAGAGGCATAAACACTGGAACATTCACGAGGACTGTCATTAAACAGATGGAGGGGTGCCCTCTGGTGGGGCAAACACAATCATACTGGCTTTGTGACTGTGCAAATATGATTGTTTGTGGGGGCTCAGTTGGTGGTGTCTTGCATGTTCTGGATCAGAACAGACACTATTGAATGGCTTGGCAGCAGTGCAGTGTCGCCTCTGGTGGGTTGCTCCCTGTGGTCTACCAGAACAGGGACAGACAGGACGGTCTAAGGTGGCTGTGCCAGAGGTGAATGGAATGCAGCTTGAGAATCATAATAAAGAGAACATACTGAAGAACACAGGAAAAAAGTTTTTTTTTTGGTTTTTTTTTTAAATTTTTATTTTTATTTTTTTTTGCTGTCCCAACCTCTGCGCCACCTCAGAGGCAGTGCACCCACGCCGCTCATTCCGACACCCCGTCCACAGCCACAGCCCGGTCGGCCCCGCCGCAGCCCCGGCACCGGCAATCCACAGGGAGCAGTCAATGTCAAGTCGTCAAGAGGCAACCCACCGGAGGAGACACTGCACTGCTGCCGAGTCACTTCGGTGGTGTTCAGTGGCGCCTGTTCTGATCTAACATACGCAGGACACCACCTACTAAGCCCCCTACTGACGACAATAATTGCTTAGTCGCGGAGCCGGCGTGAGTGAGCTCTCCCTCCGGAGGGCGCCACCACGTCCGCCCAACGACAGCTCCCATGGACTCTCCGATACCGGCGACCCCGACGGAACCAAACCAAGGCCACAGACGTGGAGAGGACATCGAAATTGAGGTCACCATGAGAGCAGGGCATGAAGGGCCACAGAATTTGAGACATTTTTTTTTTAATGCTGATCGATGAGAATGAGGATGATTAAGATGATGCTACGGATTTCCATTTCGGTCTGAGACTACATGACAGGGCTGTACTCTACGCTTCCTTTCATAATATATCCTGGCGTCAACCAGGCCCAAGAGATACGGACACCTGCAGTGTTGGTCAGGAAATTTGAGCAACACTCTCAGAAACGCATCCATTAAGTGGATGAAACTCGACTGTGTGGTCCCAGTCTTCCCAACTGAGTCCGCAGCAACTCAACTCTGGGTAGGAGCCGGTCGGGGCAGAAAAACCCACATGACTTCTGATGGGATTCGAACCCACGACCTCCCAGCCGAGAGTCTGCGACGCTGACCACTTCGCCATGGCGGCTGGTCCAGGAAAAAAGTATTTGTTGACAAAAAGAAACAGTTCACAAACAGATCAAGGTAGGTATACATTGTCTGTTGGATAGGGTTTTGCTTTGGATGTGTATGAAAAAATTCCATAAGTTTGGAGTCCAAGGATAGTCCAAACTGTGCAAGAAGCTTCCAGAAATTGTTTCTAAAATGTTCCATGCTTTTTTGTTTGGATGCAATGCATCATGATTCCTGATTTTTAGTAAACTCCTAGGTATACTATGACTCTAATGTTTTAAAATATTCCATGTTTGTTGATTAGCCGTGCAGCCACATATTTTCTTGAACTTTTGATCTCATTAATCATAAATAATCAGGAATGGGGGTCTCTGAGAGAGAACGATCTTAGAGAGTGATCCAAGCGAGTGACCAGGAAGAGGCTGATGAATGTTGCAAGAGCTGAAGGACATAATTCTGTTCTGGGGCAGTTTTGATGGTCATGTGTAAACTGACTGGTAAATCATCTGCTGGAAGGGAAAGAAGACTTTGAACTTGTTACCATGGTCACCTTTCAAGTGTCTGGATGTGATTCAACATGAGATTAAACCAGCTCTTGTCACTTCATCCCAGTTAGCGTCCCACACATCCACAAAAGAGTCAGAGAACAGGAATTTGATTGTTTGCCCCATCACAGACTGATACAAGTCATGATACTCACCAGTATATTGTGATACTGCTCATACTGTGAAATTACCAAATGACTGACAAAAGTATTTGTTGAAACAAGACAGACTATAATGTACAGTCAATCACATTTACTAGTATTCTGAACATATAATGTGATGTTGCAACAAGACACTAACCAAGAGACTGATGAAGATGTCACTGAAGAATTCCGTTAGATACAAATGAACTCACTCACCAACACAGAACATTCTGTGAGGACCAACTTAACATTACTTGGCTTAGACCTTGAGCTCTGTCAGTGTTAATACCAGCTGGACCCTACATCAACCTGTTGTTCTCAAGTAAGTACAACGTGGGGACTGTCTTCAGGGATAGTAAGCTCCTCTGTTCTTCTGAAATTGAGTTAAATCCTTGGAATGGCTAATTATGCTTTTTTTCCACTCCATCAAATGAATACAGTGAGTGACCTGATGTTTGCTTGAGAAAGTGTACATATACAGGTATTCACAGCCTCCCTCACACAGTAGTCAGTTGAGGAATTTAAACAAACTCACTCACCCATACACTGGCCAAAGTGTTCAGTGAATCCAGGTAGACAGATACATGTGTAGCTGCCAAGCGTGTTCTCGCACTCTCCTTCACATTTCCCATCTTCACATTCATCCTGGTCTGCAACACACACACACACACACACACACACACACACACACGTACACACACACATACACACACACATACACACCACAAAAATGATTCAGGATTTCAATAACGTGACCAATTTCAAGACATGGAGAATTTCAGAGAAGGCAAATAGTAACGTAACTTGATTTTATAAAACAGCTACTTCAGTAAAGAAAGTGAAGTGTGTGAATTACCATGAATTCAAAGAACACCTGATGAAAAATTACAAGTTTACTTCGTTTTAATCGTTTTGCCAACAGAAAATGAAATAAATAAATATCCACACATGTCTGTGCATGCTGTGTGCATGCATAAGTGTGTGTGTGTGTGTGTGTGTGGAGACAAAAGACACCTACCAATACATCTGGTTCCTGTCTTGTCTCTCTTGTATCCTCGAGGACACACACACTCATAGCTGCCTTGAGTGTTGTGACAGGTCCCCACTGGCCCACACAGGTCTGGGGTCTCCACACACTCGTTGATGTCTGTAGCAAGCATCATGTTCATCAACATCATCATCAATACTTCTCGTTGATGTCTGGGACAGTCATTATCACCATTATGTGTATATCAATCCTTTTAATGACCAATTTAAATCTGCTGACATTAAACTTGCACTTTAATGGCCAAACATAAACATTTTTCCAGAAAAAGTTGTCAATTTTTACCCGCTTGCTACAAACCTTCGTACGAATGATGACAATAAATATTTCAGACCAAGCATTTGCCTTTTCACCATCCTCAGGAATGACTACTTCATTCAAAGCGAAGTCTTCTCTCTGAACCATCCAAAAGTGTTTTTTTTAATCACTTTTTTTTTTCATTTGGTAAACCAACTTTGCTAACATCTGGTAATCACTTTCATTCTTGATATCTTTTAGAAATTAATTCCCAGTTTAATCCCTTTTTACTATATTTGACTCTGGCCATCAGCAGGTTCATGTTAAAATGACCTTCGCACAACAAACCCTGGTGGCTGTGATAGGTTCACCTTTGAATCATGTTGCACTTACTTTACCACACCTGGCACCTTTGTATTTTGTTGCACTTACTTTACCACACCTGGCACCTTTGTATTTTGTTGCACTTACTTTACCACACCTGGCACCTTTGTATCATGTTGCACTTACTTTACCACACCTGGCACCTTTGTATTTTGTTGCACTTACTTTACCACACCTAGCACCTTTGTATCATGTTGCACTTACTTTACCACACCTGGCACCTTTGTATCATGTTGCACTTACTTTACCACACCTGGCACCTTTGTATCATGTTGCACTTACTTTACCACACCTAGCACCTTTGTATCATGTTGCACTTACTTTACCACACCTGGCACCTTTGTATTTTGTTGCACTTACTTTACCACACCTAGCACCTTTGTATCATGTTGCACTTACTTTACCACACCTGGCACCTTTGTATTTTGTTGCACTTACTTTACCATAAATGCAACTTTTAGAGTACAGAGTCTGTTTGGGATGTGATCAGTGCCTTCCTCTGTCTGTGCGCCTCATTGTGAGTGCCACTGTTAAATGTTTGCTGCCTATCATAAAAACAATATCTTTGACTATGGATTTTCAATGGCCAACACACCTTCAACGAGAACTCAAACAATTATGTTGATCATGTCACATCCACAACGGAGAAATTCAAGGTTTAAAAAACACAAAATAATTTAAGGTTTTAAAACAATATTGCTGTCAGAATTTCCAATGAAGCATGGCTGGCTGCAAAACAGTTGTGGTCAAAGACAAGTTTGTGTTTAAAGAAATTCATTGAATTATTGTCGAAGTGCTGAGGATAATTCAGATGGTGTACTTTTCATATGACTACACAAAACACATTGCTCTGATAGTAGGTTGGTCACTAAGAACTCACTATTCAATGAATGAAGTCTGCAACTGATAAGAAGCTGCTCAATAATCATCATCAAGTGTCATGCAACATTTCCATGTTGCACTATGAAGTATTGCCTGATTTGTTTCCTGTTCCCAGCTGAACGCTCTGGAAATTGCCACCTGATGCATGATCCCTCACACACAGATAAAGACAGATTCCAGGTCCTGTGTGCATTTCATTTGGCATTATGTAACAGACTTGTTCATCAGACCTGAAAATGACCTAGAAATGAGGGGAACTCGTTATATTAGATGAAAAGTGCATGTGCATTGTGTTAGTGGCTAAAATCTGTGCAATCTGGTGCATCCTAGACATCATTGATATAGATATCTGCGATACACCCCTTCCTCAGCAATTACATTTTTTCCAGCTAAAAATATTTTTTGGATGTGTGATGTGGGAGTTGGGATAGAGGGGATTGTGGTGGCAGTGAATGAGTTTCCAGAGGCAGGATTCTTCCAAACAGAGGAGGATTTGACCTGATATATGGCTGTTTGTTATGATCTCAACATATTGGCAGCCATATTGCCTGTACAGTATGCAGTTATTTGATATGTTATCACCTATTTGTCAGGTCTGCTGTTGGCTGTTGTCCATCCAGTTTGCCCACACTGTGGTACATCAGTGCTGTTATCATTGGTTGTTTTCTGTCCAGTTTGCCTACACTTTGGTATGTCAGTGCTGTTATCATTGGTTGTTTTCTGTCCTTTTTGCCTACACTTTGGTATGACAGTGCCGTTATCATTGGCTATTGTCTGTCCAGTTCGCCAACACTGTGCCGTTATCATTGGCTATTGTCTGTCCAGTTCGCCAACACAGTGCCGTTATCATTGGCTATTGTCTGTCCAGTTTGCCAACACAGTGCTGCTATCATTGGCTGTTGTCTGTCCAGTTTGCCAACACAGTGCTGCTATCATTGGCTGTTGTCTGTCCAGTTTGCCAGCACAGTGCTGCTATCATTGGCTGTTGTCTGTCCAGTTTGCCAGCACAGTGCTGCTATCATTGGCTATTGTCTGTCCAGTTTGCCAGCACAGTGCCGTTATCATTGGCTATTGTCTGTCCAGTTTGCCAGCACAGTGCCGCTATCATTGGCTGTTGTCTGTCCAGTTTGCCAGCACAGTGCCGCTATCATTGGCTATTGTCTGTCCAGTTTGCCAGCACAGTGCCGCTATCATTGGCTGTTGTCTGTCCAGTTTGCCAGCACAGTGCCGCTATCATTGGCTATTGTCTGTCCAGTTTGCCAGCACAGTGCTGCTATCATTGGCTATTGTCTGTCCAGTTTGCCAGCACAGTGCCGCTATCATTGGCTGTTGTCTGTCCAGTTTGCCAGCACAGTGCTGCTATCATTGGCTGTTGTCTGTCCAGTTTGCCAGCACAGTGCTGCTATCATTGGCTATTGTCTGTCCAGTTTGTCAGTACTTTGGTAAGTCAGCGCTGCTATCAGTAGCTCAGCTAGTTGCCATGTTAATCAATGCTTGTCCAGGAATTGTATGGTATGTGACTCAAATCATGCCTCGTGGGCACCTCATTTCATACCTGTGCACTGTCCTCGGGGTCCTTTCCTGAAGCCAGGTGAACACTCACATTCAAAACTACCAGGTGTGTTCACACAGGTGTACTGACAGTTGTGGCGCATCATTGTACATTCATCCAGATCTGTACACAGTGTAACAGCTTCAGTCAAGTTTGGAAAGAAGGCATTTTGTTAAGTTCACTCACTGCAACGTCACATTGTTGTTGAATGTAAAAAAGATAGTAGTATTAGACTTTGAACAGTGATCAGAACATTTTCAAAATGAAAAAAAAAATCCTCTCTCCATCTGAAAACATATCTAAGATTGTGTGTGTGTGTGTGTGTGTGTGTGTGTGTGTGTGTGTGTGTGTGTGAGTGAGTGAGTGAGTGAGTGAGTGTGTGTGTGTGTGTGTGTGTGTGTGTGTGAGTGTATGTGTGCGTGTGTGTGTGTGAGTGTAAGAGAGAGAAAGAGAGAGAGAGAGTGTGTGTGTGTAAGAAAGAGAGAGAAAGAGAGAGAGATAGAGTGTGTGTGTGTGTGTGTGTGTGTGTGTGTGTGTGTGTGTGTGTGTGCATGACCGTGTGTGCGTGTTCTTCTTTTTGAGGATATCGGAGCTCAACACCCTATAGAAAGATTTCTGCCAACAAAAGTCATGATAAAGACGACAAACTTCTCCCTGACCTCACTACATGGACATCATGTAAGGGGGAATGCACAAAGCAAACAGACCTCTACAGGTGGTCTGGTCCATGTTGAGAACATATCCAGGTGGACAGCCACACACAAAGCTGCCCAAGGTGTTGGAACAGGTGAACTCACACACCTTGGGACGTTGCTGACACTCGTCCACATCTGAAATATTACAGCATCAGAAATACATCACACCATTGCATTCTTCCCATTCAGATGTGTATCAGAACATCATGACACCCTTTGGAGTTAGTCATCGCATCATGTCCTCCCCCGCCCCCATTCACATACAGCCAATATATGATCAATACAGCCAATCATTGTTCAGTGGCAGCATCCTCCCACACCATCCACTTCATTTATATCAAATTCTAAATGAAATCAATCGGTAACAAGTACAGTTGATACTTCATTTACCATACAGCATATGGAACAAGTACTGTTTCAGTCTTGAGTTAAAGTGTTTAAATGTAGGCAAGATAATCCAAGTACAGTTGGACATATTTCAATCCTGTCTATGGAGTTACTGTATTTAAAGTTATGATTGTCTTCTTATGCAGGTAACAAGCTGATAGTCATTGTTTTTCCTCAAATGTCTTGTGAAAAAAAAGCCTTTGATTTCCTGTACTTAGCATTTAATTCACCTCTACTGTGAGTTCCTACCCAACAGGATCATTTCTAGTCTTCTCACCGAGACAAAGGCAAGGAATTTGAGTCTCATGTAGGACATCTACATACATCAGAGAAATTATCAAGCACATGGGAAAAAAAGACACTACAAAGTTAGGCATTTACTGGCAGCACAACACATTTTGGACTGAACTCTATTCTGACCATTACCCTTTACCTCTGATGTTCACTTTGACTGTGATTCACATTGCGCCCAAAAACAATTACTATACTGAATGGATTGAAGATCAGGTGTTAGATTAAACATGTAAGCTTTTCTATCAAGTCAGTCATGATCTTGATTTTTTTTTTACCTCAGATGCTGACTACTACTATGTAATCTTAATTCTCACCATTACTAAATATTGTTTAGTTTCATGAAGACTTGAACAAGACCAAACATCCATCACGCCTGTAGGCTTTATCCGCCATGTTTTGATCTTGACATTAAATTTCTGACTCTTATTTCCTGTAAGTATCATGGTTAATCAATATACCACGTATAAAAAAAACAAAAAAGAAGAAAAAAAAAAAAAGAAAAAAAAAAACCGAAGCAAGATGTGACATGTTATTTCCACAAGCTTTTTCTCTTGTTGGTGTATCATGACTGGACATCACTTTTCACTTGAAAATGTGTCCTTAAACCTATAACTGGAACAGTCTTTTACACATCTACCACCAAACTCGCCCTGATTTCTCCACTTGTAGTCTGTTGGGCTATAGAAAATTTATCTGTAAACTGAATCCTGACAAATACTTTTATTCATAATTTTATAACAGCTTCTACCACAATGCCACAGTTAATTTTGCCATGGTCATGGACACGCTCACACATGCATGATCTACCATAAACAATCCCCTAACCCATCTCTTAACCCTCAAGTTAGTCTCATAACTAGTGTTCCACCCACAGCACTCACCAACACATCGTTTGCCGCTGAGATCAGTCTTGTATCCAGTGTTACACACACAGCGGTAGGAGCCCATGGTGTTCAGGCAGCGGCCATTCTCACAGGCACCAGGCATTCGGGAGCACTCATCGATGTCTATACAGATGACAACATTCGTCACAATCCTGATGCTATTTTACTTTTGAAAGATTACACAATATGATTTTTTTTTAATTCTTGATTTTTACTGTTTCAGTTGCAAACAATTCCATATAAAAAAAAAGCACCTGAGAGAAAAAGAAAAATCCAGCAATACCTTCAATAAAATCTGTGTTGATTTGATGTATGGCCATTTCAAAATGTATCTTTTTAGTATTTTGACATGCACATATTAGCTCTTTTCCTATGCTAAATGCTTATCAATGAGTGCACTGTGCAAGGATATCCATCCTAGCTAGATTTCAGACACACACACACACACCTTTACCCTCACCAAAGTAAAAAAACAGTGTTGTAGAAGTGAACCCACTTGCTTTCCTTTATCAACATAGAGTGGATAGAAGCAGACCCTGACACCTACCTTACAATATAAGATTGTGGACAGAAGTGGACCCAGACTCTTCTACTTCCCCCTTACCAACATGAAGACTGTGTGACAGAAGAGAACCTTACCTTTTCCATCACTAACACAAAGACTATAATGGAAGTACACTCAGAAGCTTATCTTTCGCATTACCAACGTGAAGACTGTGTAGTAGACGAGAACCCAGAGACTTATTTTTCTCCTCACTAACATGATTACTATGATACATGTGGACTCAGACACTCACCTTTCCCATTATCAACATGAAAATGTGTGGTAGAAATGGGCCCAGAAATTTATGTACTTTTCCTCTTACCAACATGAAGACTGTATGACAAACATGGACAAAGACACTTATGTTTCCTCTTACCAACATAAAGAAGTTGACAGAGATTCAAACATTTCCATTTACCTTTTGCCTGACCAGCATGAAGAGTATGATCGAAGAGGACCTAGACACTTACCTTTGCCCAGGCAAATGTAGAATCTGATAGATGTAGACCCCCAAACTTACTTTTCCCCTTATCTATATTAAGACTTTTACAGAAGTAGACCCAGACATTTACCTTTCCCTTTACCTACATGAAGACTCATAAAAATGGACCCAGACATTTACCTTTCCCTTTACCTACATGAAGACTGTTTTACAGAAGTGGACCCAGTCATTTACCTTTCCCCTTACCAATATGAAGACTAATAAAAATAGACCCAGACATTTACCTTTCCCTTTACCTACAATAAGACTGTGATAAGAATGGACCCAGACATTTACCTTTCCCCTTTACTTCATGAAGACTGTGATAAAAATGGACCCAGACATTTACCTTTTCCCTTTCCAACATGAAGACTGTGATAAAAATGGACCCAGACATTTACCTTACCCCTTTACTACATGAAAACTGATAAAAATGGACCCAGACATTTATCTTTCCCTTTGGACCCAGACATTTATCTTTCCCTTTACCAACATGAAGACTGTGTGACAGAAGAGGATCAAGCACTTACCTTCTCCCTTCCAACACAAATCCTTGTCAGTATGGAGACTTTGACTGAAGTGGATCAAGACACTTTTCCTCCTGACCAACACAAAAAAAATGATACAATTGGACCCAGACATCAACCTTTCTCTTGAGCCAAGAGCAGCCACTGTGTCAGAAGTGGACCCAGACAGTGAGACATTTACCTTTCCCCTCAGGGGTGAGGCCAGGACCCATAGGACACAGCCTCTGGAAAGCCGCTGCAACAGTCAACGTCCAAAATATTATGTTCACAACATTGCTGTACATGCATGTGTACACCTAAGCAGCTGAACCTATCAAGCAGTAGATGCCGTAAAGGTGACAAATCAGTTGAATTCACAACATTGCCTTTTGGGTGAAAGGGAGCTGTGGGGAATGGAAACAGTAATATGAGCTACGGTATTGTGATTTACTAACTTGTCTTTCTTTAAACTCTCATATTCTGCTCTTCTACTGGCTATATTCCTGCACAACTCAATTCCATGTCTCCATACACAGCCATGTCCAGGTCGTCTGGCAAAATTCATAGTGCCAGCAGTCCAAAAGGGAGGTAGGAATGATAGGTTATGTCGCTACCTATCAGGGGAGACACAATGTCAGCATTTTTTAATGATGCTTGATCCGATCCAACTTATGGTGGACACAACCAGCTAAGCCCCATACTGATTTTACTCATTGTGGAGATCTTGTTGTAGCCGGGTGCTAACAGTGTATATTTCTTGGTCACCCATCGTAGACGAGATATTGTGTTCATGAGTTATCTTCCCCCTTACCTCCCTTGGTTGAATCTCATTTTTATTGTGTAAATTCTGTAAATCATGAATACCTCAGAACCTACATAGTTGTGTATACGTTGCTGAAGTCACAAAAATTAATGTATCCTATTCACTACAATCGTGTTGGACTGAGAAGCCCATATTTTCGCTAAAACTGGTATTTCGACCAAATTAATCTTGGCGCCATTTTGAATTGTCCGACGAACAAACTGTAAATAATTTCTGATTTCACAAAAAGTATGAGAGAAGCCAAAGAATCCATGAATGCGCATTAAAAGTAAAGTCATAAGCTCTCATTTCGTATATCGCATGCCTATGATCTTTTCTGTACAAACTTGCGACTATACAAAATGACTGACAGCGCCGGTCCCTTGAGCAAGTCGCCTTCTTTGTTTATTGTCGGAGTTTTGATCTAAATTGTCATTTTATGAAATTCGGACTTCCCAATCGAAATCTTTTTAATAACTCCATTTCTATGATAGAAGCAAGCGAAAATATATAAAAATTATCATCTGATGGACCATTTCAACGGAATAACGCTTTACCGAAGATCGTGTTCGAAGCACATGGCGCCGGCCATGTGACGATAAAGCAAGTTGTGTTTTCTATCAAACTTTAAACGCAAAGTTCTCCGCTTGGACGGCATTTTGGATAATGAAATTTATATGTATAAAAAGAGCGAGGTGCCAGCTTTTTATTCATTACAAAATTATTTCGCACTGTTTAGTATTTTTCATCGAAATAAAGGAAACTATGACGTAAGCTCGTTAAAAGTGGATTCATTCTTGGACTTTAATCACCAATAACTTTATACAGCCACAGAATTGTCAAATATGACTTATTGCATTTTATTCCTTGGGTTCTGAGGTTTTCATCGATGTCAGATATGTATGGATACTTTGAACGGACGGCGAGCTAGACAACGCTGAAGCTGCGACAGATAGCACAAATTTTGTCATTTGCCGTCTCGCGAGGCTCATTTTGCGCGCGGCGCTGCGTTGTCTTCTTTGCGGTCTGGTCAAGCTGTATATAAGTGGGAGCGCTGGGTGAGTGCGATCAGTGTTCCCTGGTGTGAGCGATCAGCGTGAGAGGAGAAATAAAGGAAGGAGAACTCTGCTTTGTCCTGTGTGTCTTTTTGACATGGCTGCTGTCCCTTGGCTCCTGCACCTTACCACCATCTGCCTGTCTTCACCTGCACACCCCTTACCCCTCCACACCATCACATTGTACTAGCATGTGTAAGCATTTGCTTCCAGAGGGTACCATTACACCTACCCACGACAATTTATAATGCTTTTAATGTGTCTGTTTCAATATAAGAATCTGAAGTTCACCACCCTCTCATTTTAAAAGCACACTCTTCTGAAAACTTTCAGCAAACTGACTGATGCACAAATACATAGAGATACACATGCAGGTACAAAAACACCCCCTCTTTCTTTCTATCTGGCGTAACTATCATCTCCAAATTGTGTCATTTACTATACTTTTAAAAATCATAATGGTCTGTCAGCTAAGAAATGGCCCACAGATGTCCACTGATCTTAAGACGCAACTGCTTCAAGTTTGACCAAATATATGTTGTGACTGTCAGTTACCATGTGACATTTGATTTCATGAGATTTAGAACTGTGGTAGAGGTACTCAGATGTAAAGTAAAGGCTAGATGCTAGATGAGACATTTAACACTGGTTCTGATTAAAAGTCATACACATGAATGTCAACTGAACGAGCCTTTCAAAACTAAGAGAGAGAGAGAGAGAGAAGGTGAAGACCAGACCAGAGTTGAGCCGAGGACATCGTTCACAAGCTCTGCCCCAGGCGCTGGCCAAGGCACAGCAGCAGTCAGCTTTGGTCAGGCGGGTCAAACCTGGAGTCAGTACACACCGTCCTCCCACCAGCTCGAGGTAACAGTAACCATGACGACGATCTATGGAGAAAAAAAAGACAGGTGAAACAGTGGGTACCATATTTAATGTGACTGGCAGTAATCAAAAACTAAAACCTGAAAAACAATAACAACAAATTTTAATGAAAATATTTCCGATCCACTGAAAACATTTCATTAATGTCTCTGGTTTGATAATTTCATTGAAAAAAAAACAAACACACACACACAAAACAGCAACAATTTGAGTATTTTGATCTCTCACACAACAGTCAGAAGCCTGGGGCATTTACAGATACCAGAATAGAAAAATGAATACAATTTAATTGTAAAAAATTGTAACTGCTCTTTCTATGTCTGACCATCCCCTTTTTTGTCTAAATCCTTTTTTACCTATCAGTCTGTCTGAATCCGCCTGTAAGCCATTTTCCATTAAATATTGATTCAAATGTATCTGCCCGTTGAGGGTGACTCTTCATTATGTTCTCTTCTAGATTATTTGGGATGGGTTGAGCATGGCAATGTGGCATTTTGAGCTGTCTGCTGCAGTTTGAGCCTAACATGTTTCAAAAGAAATAAGTCTATTCACCTCATATCAAGACTAAGTGGCAAAAATAGTCAACGTTAGGGGTAAAGGACAGTCTAACATAACTATGGAAATTATTGCAACCTAGGCACTACTGAACTAACAACACATAGATCTGATGAAAACGTGGTGAGAGGGCTATAAAGTTGACATTCATGTTCTAATCATTCCAGAGCAGGTAAATAACAACAATGCTCAATCATAAACAACAACACACAAACACAGGCACAGTAAACTATATCCATCATGATATTCTCATTTAAAAACAATGAGGTGCAATGTGGACTGGGGGGGAATTCACTGTGTGTGTGTGTGTGTGTGTGTGTGTGTGTGTAAAAAAGCATATTTGGTGTATTTGAGTGGTAACTGACCAAAGCAAGCTTTTCCATCCTCCGAGACCTCATAGCCAGGGTTGCAGTCACAACGGAAGCCACCCTGGGTGTTGTAACAACGTCCATTCTGACAGATGTTTGGCACTGTGCGGCACTCGTCTATGTCTGTGGATGAGAACAGCGCAGAGTAGAACTCCCACACAAAGACCTTCTGAATGAAGATAATTTCTCTCAAAAATTGTTTCTCTGGAACATTTCTCCTTGTATATACTAGTAGGTTTATTTGTTGATAAACAATTCATTCCTTTAAACACTGTTTTCTTTTTTTACTAGGTTTATCTGCTCATAAAAAAGCTTTCGGTTTAACACTTTTTTCTTTTCTTTTAAACATTTTCCCTCTTTCTACACAACTAGGTCTTTCTCCTAATGCAAACTCTCTCCGTTTAACTCTTACCAGTTTGCTCCATTGATACCCAATGTCTGTTACTAAAGCAATGTCCTCAGAACCTTTCCATTTATTGCTACAGTCTCAGCAGTCACAAATATTTTCTGTGGGTTAGAGTCTGTAGACTGCTTTTACCAGATTAAAATCTAAATATATGGGTCCACACTTTGATACAGAGTATTATAAATATTCATGCATAACTTCCATTTTACAATCTGTAAACTATCATTATCCAATTCTGTTAAAAACAGAGCACAAAAAATGCCCAAACATGTAAGCAATTACAGGCATTTTTTTCTGGAGTATTTTTTCTCTTTGTCTAGACTAGATTTACCTCTAAATTGAAACTTTATCCATTTTAGATCTATTTTCTATGGATTTCTGGACATCATTTTTAAAGGTGCCATTATATTCATGACAATTTTTACTTGCTCTCTAATCTTCAACATTGAAAACAGCAATGGTGGAACACAGTTTGCATGTAAACTTGCACGTGAAGGATCAATGTTGGCTGAATAAAATCATACAATAAAAAATTGACGAACTAGATGGAACAGATACAAACACCTTTGAAGCATGTGGTCTAAAATCAGTCATAAACTGTGCTGATGGAAATTTGAAGAAAGTAATTTATAAACTCTCATTAACTTGTGTATGTCGCAATCATCTAAATACTCCCAATTACTTCCAGCTCCCATTTTTTTCCAACTTATCATCCTTCTGTTCTTGTTGAATAAAGCTTTAAACACATAAATACACAAAAACTAAGTCACCTCATTAATTGCCTGGACCACTGGTTAAATTAGGGTTGGCATAAATAGGCAACAGATGTCAAAAACACAAAGTAAACAACAGAAAGAAGAATGCAAGTAACAAAGAGGAGACTAACCAAGACACTCATCAGCTCCACGTTGCACAAACCCTTCAGGACAGACACAGAGGAAGGAACCCACTGTGTTCTTACAGGCATAGCGGCACTTGTTGACAGGGGTGCTGCATTCATCCACATCTGTCATCATCATCATCAATATCATTAGTACCCTCATTATTAACATAAGGCTTGTTGATTAGGATGCTGGATTCACCCACATCTGTCATCATCATCATCATCAATATCATTAGTACCCTCATTATTAGCATAAGGCTTGTGATTAGGATGCGGATTCACCACATCTGTCATCATCATCATCATAATATCATTAGTACCTCATATTAGCATAAGGCTTGTGTTAGATGCGGATCACCCACATCTGTCATCATCATCTCACAATATCATGTACCCTCATTATTAGCATAAGGCTTGTTGATTAGGATGCGGGATTCACCCACATCTGTCATCATCATCATCATATCATTAGTACCCTCATTATTAGCATAAGGCTTGTTGATTAGGATTGCTGGATTCACCCACATCTGTCATCATCATCATCAATATCATTAGTACCCTCATTATTAGCATAAGGCTTGTTGATTAGGATGCGGATTCACCCACATCTGTCATCATCATCATCATATATCATTAGTACCCTCATTATTAGCATAAGGCTTGTTGATTAGGATGCGGATTCACCCACATCTGTCATCATCAATCATCAATATCATTAGTACCCTCATTATTGCATAAGGCTTGTTGATTAGGATGCGGATTCACCCACATCTGTCATCATCATCATCATCAATATCATTAGTACCTCATTATTAGCAAAGGCTTGTGATTAGGATGCGGGATTCACCCCACTGTCATCATCATCATCATCAATATCATTAGTACCCTCATTATTAGCATAAGGCTTGTTGATTAGGATGCGGATTCACCCACATCTGTCTATCATCATCATCAATATCATTAGTACCCTCATTATTAGCATAAGGCTTGTTGATTAGGATGCGGGATCACCACATCTGTCATCATCTCATCATCAATATCATTAGTACCCTCATTATTAGCATAAGGCTTGTTGATTAGGATGCGGGATTCACCCACATCTGTCATCATCATCATCATCATATCATTAGTACCCTCATTATTAGCATAAGGCTTGTTGATTAGGATGCGGGATTCACCCACATCTGTCATTCATCATCATCAATATCATTAGTACCCTCATTATTAGCATAAGGCTTGTTGATTAGGTGCGGATTCACCCACATCTGTCATCATCATCTCATCATATCATTAGTACCCTCATTATTAGCATAAGGCTTGTTGATTAGGATGCGGATTCACCCACATCTGTCATCATCATCATCATCAATTCATTAGTACCTCATTATTAGCATAAGCTTGTTGATTAGGATGCGGGATTCACCCACATCTGTATCATCATCATCATCAATATCATTAGTACCCTCATTATTAGCATAAGGCTTGTTGATTGGATGCGGGATTCACCCACATCTGTCATCATCATCATATCAATTCATTGTACCCTCATATTAGCATAAGGCTTGTGATTAGGATGCGGGATTCACCCAATCTGTCATCATCTCATCATCATATCATTAGTCCTCATTATTAGCATAAGGCTTGTTGTTAGGATGCGGGATTCACCCACATCTGTCATCATCATCATCATATATCATTGTACCCTCATTTTAGCATAAGGCTTGTTGATTAGGAGCGGGATTCACCCACATCTGTCATCATCATCATCATCAATATCTTAGTACCCTCATTATTAGCATAAGGCTTGTGATTAGGATGCGGGATTCACCACATCTGTCACTCATCTCATCAATATCATTAGTACCCTCATTATTCATAAGGCTTGTTGATTAGGATGCGGGATTCACCCACATCTGATCATCATCATCATCAATATCATTAGTACCCTCATTATTACATAAGGCTTGTTGATTAGGATGCGGGATTCACCCACATCTGTCATCATCATCATCATCAATATCATTAGTACCCTCATTATTAGCATAAGGCTTGTTGATTAGGATGCGGATTCACCCACATCTGTCATCATCATCATCAATATCATTAGTACCCTCATTATTAGCATAAGGCTTGTTGATTAGGATGCGGGATTCACCCACATCTGTCATCATCATCATCATCATATCATTAGTACCCTCATTATTAGCATAAGGCTTGTTGATTAGGATGCGGGATTCACCCACATCTGTCATCATCATCATCAATATCATTAGTACCCTCATTATTAGCATAAGGCTTGTTGATTAGGATGCGGGATTCACCCACATCTGTCATTCATCATCATCAATATCATTAGTACCCTCATTATTAGCATAAGGCTTGTTGATTAGGATGCGGGATTCACCCACATCTGTCATCATCATCATCATCAATATCATTAGTACCCTCATTATTAACATAAGGCTTGTTGATTAGGATGCGGGATTCACCCACATCTGTCATCATCATCATCAATATCATTAGTACCCTCATTATTAGCATAAGGCTGTTGATTAGGATGCGGGATTCACCCACATCTGTCATCATCATCATCAATATCATTAGTACCCTCATTATTAGCATAAGGCTGTTGATTAGGATGCGGGATTCACCCACATCTGTCATCATCATCATCAATATCATTAGTACCCTCATTATTAGCATAAGGCTTGTTGATTAGGATGCGGGATTCACCCACATCTGTCATCATCATCATCATCAATATCATTAGTACCCTCATTATTAGCATAAGGCTTGTTGATTAGGATGCGGGATTCACCCACATCTGTCATCATCATCATCATCAATATCATTAGTACCCTCATTATTAGCATAAGGCTTGTTGATTAGGATGCGGGATTCACCCACATCTGTCATCATCATCATCATCAATATCATTAGTACCCTCATTATTAGCATAAGGCTTGTTGATTAGGATGCGGGATTCACCCACATCTGTCATCATCATCATCATCAATATCATTAGTACCCTCATTATTAGCATAGGCTTGTTGATTAGGATGCGGGATTCACCCACATCTGTCATCATCATCATCATCAATATCATTAGTACCTCTTTTAGCATAAGGCTTGTTGATTAGGATGCGGGATTCACCCACATCTGTCATCATCATCATCATCAATATCATTAGTACCCTCATTATTAGCATAAGGCTTGTTGATTAGGATGCGGGATTCACCCACCATCTGTCATCATCATCATCATCAATATCATTAGTACCCTCATTATTAGCATAAGGCTTGTTGATTAGGATGCGGGATTCACCCACATCTGTCATCATCATCATCATCAATATCATTAGTACCCTCATTATTAGCATAAGGCTTGTTGATTAGGATGCGGGATTCACCCACATCTGTCATCATCATCATCATCAATATCATTAGTACCCTCATTATTAGCATAAGGCTTGTTGATTAGGATGCGGGATTCACCCACATCTGTCATCATCATCATCAATATCATTAGTACCCTCATTATTAACATAAGGCTTGTTGATTAGGATGCGGGATTCACCCACATCTGTCATCATCATCATCAATATCATTAGTACCCTCATTATTAACATAAGGCTTGTTGATTAGGATGCGGGATTCACCCACATCTGTCATCATCATCATCAATATCATTAGTACCCTCATTATTAACATAAGGCCTGTTGATTAGGATGCGGGATTCACCCACATCTGTCATCATCATCATCAATATCATTAGTACCCTCATTATTAACATAAGGCCTGTTGATTAGGATGCGGGATTCACCCACATCTGTCATCATCATCATCAATATCATTAGTACCCTCATTATTAACATAAGGCCTGTTGATTAGGATGCGGGATTCACCCACATCTGTCATCATCATCATCAATATCATTAGTACCCTCATTATTAGCATAAGGCCTGTTGATTAGGATGCGGGATTCACCCACATCTGTCATCATCATCATCAATATCATTAGTACCCTCATTATTAGCATAAGGCCTGTTGATTAGGATGCTGGATTCACCCACATCTGTCATCATCATCATCAATATCATTAGTACCCTCATTATTAACATAAGGCCTGTTGATTAGGATGCTGGATTCACCCACATCTGTCATCATCATCAATATCATTAGTACCCTCATTATTAACATAAGGCTTGTTGATTAGGATGCTGGATTCACCCACATCTGTCATCATCATCATCAATATCATTAGTACCCTCATTATTAACATAAGGCTTGTTGATTAGGATGCTGGATTCACCCACATCTGTCATCATCATCATCAATATCATTAGTACCCTCATTATTAACATAAGGCTTGTTGATTAGGATGCTGGATTCATCCACATCTGTCATCATCATCATCAATATCATTAGTACCCTCATTATTAACATAAGGCTTGTTGATTAGGATGCTGGATTCATCCACATCTGTCATCATCATCATCAATATCATTAGTACCCTCATTATTAACATAAGGCTTGTTGATTAGGATGCTGGATTCACCCACATCTGTCATTATCACCACCCTTATCAAAAGTCTGTGTTTTTTTTTTCAGGCATAGCAACAGCCCTTGATGCAGATGCAGAAGAAATTGCTACAAATAAAGAAATACAAGTCTGTAATCATAACAGTCAAACAACACAGAAGCTGTGCTAGTCAGACCTTTATAATGTCAGCAGGTGCCTTGCAACTCAGGGCCAGGCACAGTTGAAAGTGCTCTATGTAAATACATGCATGTCATGAAAGTCAAACTGAACAGGAAATCACCATGGTCAAACTTTCACAGAGCTGGCATTTACCTTGTAACTCTTAGGACAAACACAGTGGAAAATCA
>CM065729.1:67385539-67458039 GCA_033310375.1 Conus canariensis
GGACGCCCAAACTGTTTACAGCTCCGGGTCTGGAATGCAGCCACGGCCTCGCCCGGACCTGTGTCGCCCAGACCCCCGACAGTCGACCTCCCCCGATCGGCCGTCGTACACTCCCCTAGGGGTACTGGACGTTGGGGGGCAGACTTATTCCGCCCCCCCTTTGGGCAGCGTCCACGGTCCCGTTCCTCCGGGGGGGGGGGATCTACCCGCGGGACCACGGGTGTCCTGCGTGATCAGGCCATGGCACCGCAGCCACTCCTATCCGCATGCAAGCGGGTAGGGGGCTCGGTAGCCATGTCCTCCACCACTCCCCCTCTCGAACAAGGGGGCCCCGTCGATCACACCAAGGAGCTGTACAGGGAAGTGCACTTGCCGGAGGGGATGCGTCATGACACGCTCTCTCGCTACCCCCCCCCCCCCCCTCCTGGTGTTGCAGGACACCCCGGCCCCTGAGGAAATTCTGCCCCAGGGCCACCACAGCCCGCTTGTCTCCTCGGGGACCGGTGGCTCTATGCCCCCGAGAGCAATCAGTGGCTACGGTCTGATCTGCACCAGGACCTACTTTTTGGTCGGGTGTGGTACCCGGCCTCTAACAGCTGGCTCGACCTTGGTCCTCCCCCCCTCAGTCCGTCCGCCGACCATAGAGCCACGGCAACATACTTAGCCAGTACAGTTATTATCATATTATTGTCAGAAGACAACAAACTATATAGGTTATGATTTTCTGTTGCAGTAATATTGAAAAGTTGAGACTTCTGTCTGATATCGTTTTAAGCTGCATAATAGAATATAAAGTGATCTTCATTTTCTCTCATACCATCTGTACACATTACACACAAATCTACAACGCCTTTGGGATTAAACCATCTTTTGTTTGCATTTAGTCCAAAGTGTCCTACTTCTAAATCTAGCAAGCATATCCCTGTGCCATTTATTGGTAAATTTCTGACAGAGAGAGAGAGAGAGAGAGAGAGAGAGAGAGAGAGAGAGAGAGGACTGAAGAAGAGAGAGAGAGAGAGAGAGAGAGAGGACTGAAGAGAGAGAGAGAGAGAGAGAGAGAGAGAGAGAGAGAGAGAGAGAAGACTGAAGAGAATCATTAAACAAGTAAAACTGAAACCACCAATGGAGAAGACAAACACATACAGAGAGAGAGAGAGAGAGAGAGAGAGAGAGAGAGAGAGAGAGAAAACGAGAGACAAAGAAAGAGAGACAGAGAATGAGAGACTGAGAAAGAGAAAGAAAGAGAGAGAGAGAAAGAGAGAGACAGAATACCATAATTGCCATTATCATTATTCTAGTAAAGTGAATCACAAACTTACGATCTCCAGGCTTAGGACAGCGCTGACACTGTCTTGGGGTGGCACCCCAGGCCTCTCCATTGGTGCAGCAGCACTGGGGCTTGGTGAGCCTGCCTGAACGGGGGTTGGTGCAGAACCCTAACTCATTTTGTGGCCGCCTGCCTTGCCTTGGTCTCTGTCGTCGTCTGCCTTCCTTCAGTTGGAACCCGTTGTAACAAATGCCCTCACGTGTGTCTGTCAGAGTCAAAAAAGGTGTGATGTCCCGGTAACTGATTTGGTACTGACTTCTGCTACTTGAACTACTAAATATCCTCATATCTGTATGACGATGAAGTCATATATATTCCACATGGTCTGCTGGTTTTACACAAAGAAAGCTGCATGAAGTTTAAATGCAGTACAAAATTATTGAGCATTTTAGCTTAACATTTTACTGTTCATGAACATTTATTTTACTTCTTAGATTCCCAGACAGGAAGCTACCAGAACCCAAAGAAAGGGACATGGATGTAAAAGATAAGGGGAATGATACAATTATGGGAGAGAGTGAGACCAATAAAAGAAGAGAGAGAGAGATGATGATGATGATGATATAGCCGGGTGCTAAAAGTGTATATTTCTTGGTCACCCGTCATAGACGAGATATTTTGTTCATGAGTTATCCTCCCGTTACCTCCCTTGATCGATTGATCTCATTTTTGTTGTGTAAATTCTTTAAATCATGAATACCTCAGAACCTACATAGTTGTGTATACGTCGCTGAAGTCACAAAAATTAATGTATCCTATTCACTATCATCGTGATGGACTGAGAAGCCCATGTTTTCCCTAAAACTGGTATTTCAACCAAATTAATCTTGGCGCCATTTTGAATTGTCCGACGAACAAACCGTTGATAAATTCTTGATTTCACAAAAAGTATGAGAGAAGCCAAAGAATCCATGAATGCGCATTAAAAGTAAAGTCTGTAAGCTCTCATTTCGTATATCGCATGCCTATGATCTTTTCTGTACAAGCTTGTGACTATACGAAATGACTGACGGCGCCGGTCGCTTGAGCGAGTCGCCTTCTTTGTTTATTGTCGAGTTTTGAATATAATTGTCATTTTATTAAATTCGGACTTCCCAATCGAAATCTTTTTAATTACTCCATTTCTATGATGGAAGCAACTGAAAATATATAAAAACTATCATCCGATGGACCATTTCAACGGAACAACGCTTTATCGAAGATCGTGTTCGAAGCACATGGCGCCGGCCATGTGACGATAAAGCAAGTTGTGTTTTCTATCAAACTTTAAATGCAAAGTTCTCCGCTTGGACGGCATCTTGGATAATGAAATTTATATGTATATAAAAGAGCGAGATGCCAGCTTTTTATTCATTACAAACTTATTTCATGCTGTTTGGTATTTTTCATCGAAATAGAGGAAAATGTGACGTAAGCTCCTTAAAAGTGGGTTCATTCTCGGGCTTTAATTACCAATAACTTTACACAGCCACAGAATTGTCAAATATGACTTATTGCGTTTATTCCTTGGGTTCTGAGGTTTTCATCGATATGAAATATGTTTGGATACTTTGAACGGATGGCGAGCTCGACAACGCAGAAGCTGCGGCAGATAGCACAAATTTTGTCATTTGCCGTCTCGCGAGGTTCATTTTGCGCGCGGCGCTGCGTTGTCTTCTTTGCGGTCCAGGCAAGCTGTATATATTTGGGGCGCGGCAGTGTTGCCGAGGATCAGTGTAGCCTAGAGTGTAGCCTAGAGCGTTGCCTAGAGTGTGTTCTTAGTGCTGAGAGAGAGAGAGAGAGAGAGAGAGAGAGAGAGAGAGTTCCCAGGCAGTGTTCCTGGTTTGAGCTCTTTGCTATGGAAGGAGAATAAAGAAGAAAAACTCCACGTCGTCCTCTTGTGTCTTCTTGACTGGCTGCTGTCCCTTGGTTCCTGCACCTATCACCATCTGCCTGTCTTCACCTGCACACCCCTTACCCCTCCACACCATCACAATGATAATCT
Organism: Conus canariensis; assembly: GCA_033310375.1. NCBI lineage: Eukaryota > Metazoa > Mollusca > Gastropoda > Neogastropoda > Conidae > Conus > Conus canariensis. Next base: position 67,388,851 of record CM065729.1, read on the forward strand.
TTATTTCCAAGGGTAACTGATAAGCAAACACATGCTTTTTTTCATCCGGCCCTTGCCCCATTAAGGGACTAAGTATGACTAGCGACTAAGACTTACAAAACTTTTAACAAACACACATATCTCCACAACATTAAAAAGTTCATCCATTAACATTTAAGGCGTAGATGACTTTAAAAGGAAAAAAGAAACGATTGAAACAAAAAACAAGCATAAAGAAATTGATTACAAAGAAGAAAAGAATCAGCACACAGAGATATGGAATAAGCAATCCTCCTATCGAAGGGGGGGGGGGGGGGGGGGAGAGTTACATTCCTTTTGTAAAAAATTAACATACAACAAAATTACGATCTTACGACTTGAGAGAGAGAGAGAGAGAGAGAGAGAGAGAGAGAGAGATAGAGAGAGTGCAGCTGAAGATGAGAAACAATGAAATTTTCTTTAGAATTTTACATATATACAATCCCCCCAATATATCTATCAGCTCTTCATCCCAGCAACTAGCAGCAATCACAAGCTAATTGTTAAGCATTATGTAACTGACACACACACACCCTTGGCAGAAAGTATTGGGGAGATTTAATCAAAAACACAGGGTTATACAGGTCTTGTCATCCAGAGCGCAAATCAAGCTAGTGGCACACTGGCAAACACACACACACGCACACACACACACACACACACACTTACAAAGTACCGATACACACGCACGCACGCGCACGCACACACACAAATACACACACACACACAGAGTGGAAATAAAGCTGGCCAGACAGACTACACACACACACACACATACGTACACACACACACACACACACATACACACACACATACATGCACATGGTTGGGAATGCATGAATACAGACGTGTACACACACACATTCTGTAAGCCTGGTTATCCACAGTGGAGATGAATCCAGCAGAACAGGTACAGAAGAAACCTCCCTTTTCTCTCTCTTTATCCTTCTCATTTGATACACAAACAGAAACACACATGCATACCCACCTATGCAGGCCATGCCATCCATGGTAGATATAAACCCAGCAGGGCAGACACAGAGGAAACCTCCTTCAGTGTTCTCACAGCGACCACTGTAACAAGCCCCCTCCACCTCCCGACATTCGTCAATGTCTGAAACAAACATCAATATCACAACAAAATACTATCAAATCAGTTCTAATTGACCCTTCCCTAAAATTAAGGCACAGAGGTCAACAAAAAAAGGATGATACATGTATACGTTCAGACACATACTCTTGTCAGAGAGAGACACATCTTTTCTTGCATTTGTACAGGCGCTGGATTAAGTCACTTTCTCTATGCACATGGTGACATACATTATCTGAAAGACAGATCACAGTTCTGACTCAGAGGCAGTACTCACCGACACACTCGTCTCTGACCCGGGAGAGGCGGTAGCCATCTTTACATTCACACAGGTAAGAGCCCTCCACATTCTGACACATGCCCCGCCGGCATGCCCGGGCATCTTGGGCACATTCATCAATGTCTGAAACACATTCCTGGATTGCTCTTATGGTCTGTGGAATGTTTAATGAACACTTGGCATGTCTTGTGACAAATCCCTTCACTCCTATGCCCTATTTGAACTGAATTTTTGTGCATCGTCACAATACTGACCCCAATTCCTTCTATGTAATACTTTTGATGGGAGAAAGCAAGCATGAAATAATGACACAAATTTGATATTTCACAAAGATCCCCCCCAATGACATTACTCTTACTTTAATCAAAGTATTTGAACAGCATTATGTAAGTACATAACCTTTAAGTATGAATATATTTCCATATCTTTGATAGCTGGCTGACATGAAATATTGGGCCCTTTGTGTGTGTGTGTGTGTGTGTGTGTGTGTGTGTGTGTGTGTGTGTGTGTGTGTATGTGTGTGTGTGTGTGTGTGTGTGTGTTTGTGAATGCATGTGTGTGTGTGTGTGTGTGTGTGTGTGTGTGTGTGTGTGTGTGTGTTTGTGAATGCATGTGTGTGTGTTTGTGTGTGTGAGAGTGGGAGAGGGGATAAGGAAAGAGTACACAAGCTATGCATGATGTTCTAGAATGAACTGAACGGAAATATATTTGACAATAAATACATAGGTGTGAAAGATTATGATGAATGTGGCTAAAAACTGATAAACCAAACTTTATCTTTAGTATTTTCCTTGGAGACTAAACACACATAAGTGTAAGCAATAGATACTTCATCTTATTCCTTATCTAACAAAGTATAAACAATAGATGATAAATCTTTCTCGTTATCTGTCGTCATGCATTATTGTATAAGTAAAGTGATTTTAAACATTTGCTTGACACATACAATGCAGACAAACACCTTCACAAGAATTCAAAAGTATGCACTGTATAAGAAATGCATGTACCCAAATACTTACACTAAACTGTCACACACACAAACATCTCAAAAATACACTGGTGCCCATACACACATGCATGTACATGTACACACACACACACACACACACACTCTCTCTCTCTCTCTCACACAAATACACATGCATGCCTACACATGCACACATACACATGCGCATGCACACATACGCACTAACACATACACACACATACACCAACAGATGCACACGCATACACATACATACACCCACAGAGTCTATTATGGATACAGACAGGCACACTATACACAGGTTTCCACAGGAACATTCCAACACATCAAAACAAAGGTATTCACTAACACAAAGATGGTGACAGTACCTATGCATATGTTGCTTGGAGTCAGGATGTATCCTCGTTGACACTGGCAGGTAAAACTACCCTGGGTGTTGATACATCGCCCATTCTCACACACCCCCAACATGGTGCGACACTCGTTAATGTCTGAAATCAAACCTCATATATTCAAATTTCAGGCAAAACCGTAAGCTCAGAAACAGGTAAAAACCACATGTCAAACAACAGGTGAAATTACAGATAAAACCACATATCAAATTACTGATAGGATATTGGTCAGATTACACATCAAGCTACTGGTAAAACCAAGCAAAACTATAGGTAAAGCCACAGGTAAATTTACAGAAAAATAAGTCAAAGTTCAAGTCAAACTGCAGGTAAAACCACTGGTAAAACTACAAGTAAAACAACATGTAAAGCCTCTAGTAAATTGCCAAATCTACAAGTAAAACAACCAGTAAAACCATAGTAACATTAGCTAAAAAGAAATATTCTCTGGAAAAATAACAGATAAAATTACTAGCAAAACCATGCTGAAACTACAGATAAAACTATGTGCTAAACTGGTTTTAAAACTACAGTTAAAACTGTAGGTCAAATTACAGCAGGTTAAATTACTTCTAGCATCAATACACATCAAAGTACTATAGTTAATACTGTTGACAAAAACTTTAGGTAGCACTGCAGATAAAACTACACAAGTCGAACTCCAAGCAAAGCTGCCTTGACGTTAACATGTAGACCATTTCCATCCTGCACAACGCTCACACCCTCTCTCCTTCACCAACCAGAGTGTGACATTTCTCAATGCCTGAAACTGTCATAAACCAAATCACAGAGAAAAGTACAGATCAAAGTGCCCTGGATGTTGACATCCACCCCCATCCCCTCTTCACTCCACCCCCCACCTCACTTCATCCTCTCCTCCCCATCCCTGTTCCCCCTCCCACACCCCAATCTGCAACATTGAACAATGTCTGAAATCATCCATGTTATCCTGCATTTTATTCACTTCCACAAAACTTCAGTGACAAAGTGATAAAAACAGCGATGCTCAACTTTGTACGCAGTTAACCTTCACCAGACATTGCTCTTGATTAGACAGTCCAGATGTTTCAAGTCCTCCAGTATTCATACAGTCTACACAGGCTTTACTGCCTGTTTCTACTGTGTTTATCCCTGTTCACAGACTGTGGGTCCCGCTTCCTGGTGGCTCCATTTTTGTCAAAGATTCCTCAAGATATTATACTTTGACAGACGATGCAGGCCCATCTGGACCCATACTGAATGTGCTGCAGTGTCCAATTACTTCCCTTTAAAGTATGGCTCCACCAGGAACTGTGCTTCACTGAAAATGGATGATTCAAATGACACAACCAATTATTTCTTTCCTTTTCAATGCACAATGACAGAACTGATTATTCCTTTCCTTTTTAATGCAAAGACACCAAAACTTACAGACAAAGACTAAATAAGTGTTCTTGAAATATACCAAAAATTTCATCACGATGGTTCTGACAGTTCAAGATCTATAAAGATTTTTTAATGTGACTAGGTACAGGGACACCCGAGGACCATGACACAGGTTAAAAACATCTTAGCACTTACATGTATTACCTCATCACTAACCAACAAGCAAAGAAAGAAAAGAAAATCATATACCTTCACATTCTCCAGTGTCTGTCAGTCTGAAGCCTGGGTTACAATGACAGCGATAGCTGCCTGCCATGTTGTCACATGATCCATTCCGACACAGACCAGGACGCGCAATACACTCATCCATGTCTGCCCACACCACACACACTCAGAGTCAGCAAACTGTAGAGTCATTAGCAATCTCCATTTTCACGACAAACCTCCATATGCTTGGAATGACCTCCCTCTGATGTGGAATGCTCACTTCATCTTGTTCAGTGACTAACTAATTTCACTGTCTTCTGGAGGGGGAGTAAACAGCTGGTGTCCTGTGTGCCCTGGATCAGGAAAAGGCACCCCGAATGGCAGCAGTACAGCGTCTTCTCTAGTAATTAGCCTCAACAAGAACTGATGCTGATATCTGGACTTTATTGTTGTACATGACTGAAAAGAGAGGGCGGCAAAAAACCCTTAATTGCTGAAGTATTCATCATGGCACACAAACAAAGTGATTTCACTGGCAAATGATGAGGGTACCATACTTGGACTGACAGAGTAGGCAGGAAAGGACTCACTGACACAGCTGCTCCTTTTGGCAAGGAGGTAGTTAACTCTAGGTGATAGACACTATACAGCTGTTCCGATGATTCACACACATACATCCACCGTATACAACTCACCCACACAGGTAGTCCTGTCAGCAGAGAGGTGGTAACCAGGGCGACAGATACAGCTGAAGCTGCCTTGAAGGTTCACACACTGTCCGTTCAGACATATGCCGGCGATCTCCTCACATTCATTCACATCTGCAAAATACACAGCACGCCAATGCGTTTATAAAGAGAAAACACTATTTAATTTTCAAGTTATCTTTTGCTGCAAAAATCTTTTACGAGTTCTTTATCAAAATTCTTCCTAAAAATCAATAAACAATGTGGACTCTAAAGAATCATCAAGTTTAATTACCTTTCAGGATTGTGTATGATTAACATATAAACACATGAGGTCTACCCTATTTACCTTGAAGAATTCTTTATGCTAGATGATGCACTTTGAAGTTCTCTTACATGCAACCTGACAAAACTGACTGATTGTGTTTTTCCCTAATCTGTACACACACACACACACACACACACACACACACACATACACACACAAAACAGATTTTTGCCATAAAAAGGGACAATAATATTTAGGCACCTTTAATCATCAAGGGGAGAAAAAGTAGACCCAAAAAAACTCCTGAAAAAAAAAAGGAATCCACACGAAGATATATGCAAGTAAGTGTACAACAACTAGAAAGATTGTGCATACCTCTGCATCGTCGGCCGTCAGGCAGAATCCTATAGCCATCTGGACAGTCACAGGTGTAACTGCCTGGCATGTTGAGACACTGTGCATTCCCAATACAGGGACCGGGCTGACGCTGACACTCATCCTCATCTGACACACACACACATGTAGCATCACTGCATCTGTAGTTGCTTCAGAAATGACTTCACTCCCAACCACCATACTGAAAAGTGACCAAATGATATTTTTGGTAGCTTCCTCTTCTTGGTATGGGTTCACTTATTATTAACAGGCGACATACCTCTAAAGCAGATATTTTCCCCTAAGATCACTTACTCAGTCTATTTCCAAGTGTGCAACCATAAAAAAAATTATGCATGTGTGTGAGCGTGTGTGTGCATGTGCGTGCGTGTGTGTGTGTGTGTGTGTGTGTGTGTGCGCGCACATGTTTATGTGTGCATGTGTGATTGATGCGGCGGAGTGAGGAAAGGAAGGAGTGGTAATGTGTTGTGATGGGTAGGTGTGTGTGTGTGTGTGTGTGTGTGTGTGTGTGCATGTGTATGTGAGCATGTGCATTTAAGCATTTGAGTGTTTGCACACCTGTGTGCGTGTGTCAAAGTGTGTATGTGTGTGCAGGAGGGGTAGGGGGGTGAGGGTAGAAGGTGGGATACACGTGAGGCCTGCTGAAGGAGGAGTGGGAGAAGGCAAGTAGAGGTTGTATATGTAGTGCGTTGGTGTGTGGTATAAATGAGTGTGTGTGTGTGTGTGTGTGTGTGTGTGTGTGTGTGTGTGTGTGTGTGTGTGCATGTGTGTGTGTGTGCATACATGTGTGCACACCAGTGTTTAGCCCCCGCAAACACATACCAGCATGCATGTGTTTGTTGTTCAGGTACATGTGTGCATGCTTGAGAGAGAGAGAGAGAGAGAGAGAGAGAGAGAGAGAGAGAGAGAGAGAGAGACAGAGAGAGGAGCGAGTGTGTGTGTGTGTGTGTTTGTGTGCATGAGTGTGCATATATATATATATATGTGTGTGTGTGTGTGTGTGTGTGTGTGTGTGTGTGTGTGTGTGTTTCCCATGCCAAACACACACACACACACACACACTTACCATACACACATACTGTCTCTCACTGACTGTTTCTAGTGCACACACACACACATGCACACAGACATACTTAAACATGGTTTTATTGCTGTATTGGGATGTTGCTCTACTCAAATGTAGCCATACTGGATTTGCTTAGCTAGAAGTTTCTCTAATGGATGCCACTGAAGTGGAATGACACCCTCCTCTTTTTTCCCCTCATCCTGCCTTTCCCCAGTCTCTGTTTCTTTATTGTTTCAAATGCATCCACCACTTCTAACAAACTTCATAAAGGGTACATATAAGGACAAAACCTTTTCAGTTTATATTTTTGCTAAATTTCTCATGACTTACATGGACAAAGGTAAGAAGAATATACATACAGGGGGAACTATGACTGGCTATACACTTCCTACCATTTATCCTCTTCACCCACTAACGCAAAGAAAACAAGAAACAAAGTTTCAGAAAGACTGAGCAGATGAGAATCAGAGACCAACATTTAAGTAGCCCAGTGCATTAGCAAATTATGGAGAATGAGTTCCTGATGAAAAATGACAGTAATCTGTTTACCATCGCAGCTCTGGGTGACAGGGCTGTAGACAAAGCCAGGGAAGCATCGGCAGCGGAAACTGCCCCGAGTGTCAATACACTGGCCGTTACGACAGAGGTCAGGGTTGATCTCACATTCATTCACATCTGGAAAACAACAATATTCATTATTTGAAACTCTTTATTTTCACTCATTCCCTTCCTTTCCTTGGTAGTATTACATCTCCAGTGATATTTGAATCTCGTTTGGCAAGAACTCAAGAAAGCAACTCTACAATTGTTAATGCTATAAACATTTAGAAAAAAATAGAAGAAAAAATCATTCAGTAGGGCTGTTTACTCAGTCTAATATGCCAGCATACCCCCGACAAACATTTTCATCAACAACAAAATGTCAGCACCCAATTTCATAGTGATGACAATAACATCAATCTTTCATTCATATCACACTTATTTCAAATTTCTAAGATGTACAATTGTTGGTGTCTATCTCCCAAACTGTGTGATGAAATAAATGCATTGTTGCAGAAAGACACAATGATTCACATCAACTACATCAGTTATCAGTGCTTTTAAATATACCACCTCCCTCCCATTTCCATGAGATTTGTGTATAATGCTGCTCTGTATACTGTATTCTGTTGTACTAATAGTTTCAACATCTATGCAACAGTCAGGTTGCTCTTCCAATAGACAGTGACACCCCCCCCCCCCCAGAGTATGAGAGAAAAGATTTTTGTTTGTTTGTTTGTGAGCTCCCTTCTCTCTTGATGTTTCTCCCAATGGACAGTGATTCTCCAAAGCACAGGACCACAAATTTTGTTTCTGTTTTCTTCTCCCTAAGTACATTTTTTCTTACCTGCCAAAAGGAATTTTCAGCATAGAATTTGACTCTCTTGTTGCCATGGGTTTTTTCATAGGCACTAAAAGTAAGCTGAACAAGGCAACTTGATAAATTGTCTCAGTTAAAAGATCAGCACTCAGCCCTCCACGAGTGGTCTGGTGGAGAGTTCTAGGAAATGACACAGATGTTCGCTTACCTGTGATAGTGATGGGTCCATCTTCACACAGTCGTCTGTATGCCCCTACAACAGCCACAAACACAGATATCTGGATGTTCTCTTTTAATAATAATGATAATAATGTTAATTTATATAGCGCCTATTCTCTAAAAATTAGGGCTCTAAGTGCTTTACATTACCAACAACACAGACACACATACACACAGACACACACACATACGCGCACCTGCGCAGGACCGCACGCGTACACGTGCTCACGCATGACCACACACCCATGCTCTCAGACACCCGCACACACGCACTCACATCAACACGGCCTGCACGTACAAGCAACACAACCACCATTTGACAATAATGCTATCACACAGTCTAAATGTGTGTTGTGTGTGTGTGTGCGTGTGTGTGTACGTGCGTGTGTGCACACATGCGTGCGTGTGTGCATGAGTGCGTGTATGAGTGCATGTGTACATTTATATCATTCACATGACATCATTATAATTCAAAACATTATCATGATATTTTCACATAATGATTGAATGTGGGCATAATATAAAATGGTCACACTCATTTACGCTTGTAGCTACAAAGGTCTGAATTTGGTACTCACAATTAAATATAGATAAACACAACCACAGAATCATGTGGTTTTGGATAACACAGAACCATAGCTACCACTAGCTTTCATTTCAATTACAAATGTTTGGTGAAGTGAACAAATGACATTCATTTAACAACCAATACATAGTTACATGAAAGGTAAATTAAATAAAATCAACCCAAACAACTGAATGTCATTCATACTGAAAGCAGGAGTTCTTGGACTTGTGCCATCTAATGACTTCATTATTTCTGTTGAAATATAGTGCAAAAAAATTGTAGAAATTTTGAGAGATATAGAATGAAATTGTAGGCAAATTCTTTTCAAAGCCAGCAATACATTTGACAATAATGCTATCACACTCAGTCTAGATGTGTGTGTGTGCGTGCGTGTGTGTGTGTGTGTGTGTGTGTGTGTGTGTGTGTGTGTGTGTGTGTGTGTGTGTGTGTGTGCACACACATGCGTGCATGTGTGCATGAGTGCGTGTGTGCATGCATGTGTGTGTGTGTGAATATGTGCATGTGTGAATGAGTACTGTTCATTTATTTTCTTTTTCACCCTTTCCGATGGAAAAAGGAAAGAGATAGAAAGATAAAATAAAAGGATAAATTCTGAGGAGACACAGAACTGACTTGTTCCCCTGGCAGGGCAGACTCTGCAGGGGATGCCCCAAGCAACGCCAAACAGACAGCAGCACTGGAACTCAGACACGTCTATAGTAAGGGCATCCTCTGGCTCACACACCGTGGCATAGGGTGGCAAGCTGGTGTTGCGATAGTCACGGAAACAACGGCTTTTCCGCATGTCTGCAAGCATCAACACCCTGGTAGCTTCATAACAGATCCAATGTCAGACATGAAGACATGCACCTGATTTTCTGGGGATTGCATGTTTGAGACCACTGGGCATGTTGGAGGATGACATCCCAAGAGCTGACCATATGGTCCAGAAGGACAGGATGGCTGAACTGGTCACACCACTCTATCTTGTTGCACCTAACTACAGACAGCTGGTGTGATAGATCAAATGGTTAGATAGCTGGACTCACAATTTCAGGATCTGAGCTCTAACTATGGCAACAATCTTAGCATATCTCAGCACTCAATACACAGCCCACCAGGGCTGTCAACACAAAGAGAAAGAGAAAATTCCTGTCCTGAAGAAGGCAACACATACAACCGAGCTGTCAATAACATCTCTAACATGAAATCTTTATCTCTCCTTTCCTTTGCTTCCCTGCACCTCTCCTCATACACCCATTGCTAATGCCCCTCTGCCCTCATGTTTTCCTTCTCGTTTAAGTATTCATGACTGAAAGGTAATATGTTAATACTGATGCATCAAAATCTGCATCATGAGCATACTCTTGACAATTTGTACGATGCAATAATTTGACATGCATTCATGACTTCTGATTTTGTTTGATGTATCCATTTTTGATCTCAGACAGATAACATATGACTTTCAGCATTATGGAAAGTACATGAGATCTGCAAAAATAATTCTATGTTTTGGCACAGATCTATTACTGTTGACACAAGTTAGAATGATACATTTGCTGTTTCAGTTAATATGGTTTTACTTGCTTAAGTCATCATAATTCATGAGCTCATCTTGTTCAGTTAGCTACATTTGGCAATATATATATATATGCAAGTTCTATATTTAGTAATGTTCCTGATTATATGTACACCTCTGCTTGCAGAAATCACATAAAAATGGTCAACTTGGTATTTGTGAAAATATTTTAATAAATCTTTCACTAATGTCAAAATCAATAATTGTAACAGAATGTTAAGTACAAGACAATGTCAATTTGTATTACTGAAAATATTGCTGAAAATACTCATCTTTACATAACATGTAAAAGGCTTTGCCACTTGGCGACAGGCATGGGTTGGCTGCAAAGACCTTATCCACATTTATCATTCCACAATGTTTGGTTAAGCTAGAACCTGTGATGGCCTAGAAAAATCCAATTTTACAGCTTACCATGAACACATACAAGCACACACACATAAATACACAAATATATATAAACAAGTGTAACAGGTAATTAGACAAGACTCACTTTACCACACCTGTGAGGCATAAAGTGATATAAGTAAAAATCTACTCTGGATACTGAGAGTAAATGGACAAAAACCATGATGATAAAAGGAAGTCAGACAGACAGAGGTGTAAGAAATACTGACCCATGCATGTGACACCATCAGGCATCATGATATGACCATCAGGACAGATACAACTGTAGGTGCCATCCTTGTTGATACAGCTGCCGATACCACAGATAGCCCGCTGCTCCACACACTCGTTGATGTCTGCAATCATCAAGTATCAACATCAAAGATCACTGGCTACCATGGAGCAATGGCAAGTGATGCTGGTTTGTAAGCTGTGAATAGAGGCCTCATCAGAGGTATTCATTCATGTGATTTCTTGCCCCTGGGCAGCCCCAGCCCAGAGTTTAATTATATTATGGGATCAAATGCAAAGACCAGAACCACAGCATGTCTAAAGGTATTGCTTAAAGTTCCAGACCAACACTGAAGCTGTCCTTATCTCTTGAATTCAGTTGAAGCTGGGATATACCATGCAAGGAAACATACACTACAAGCTCTGTTTTGTAGTGTTTGGATCAGAATGGAACACAAAAGCATCATCTACATCATAATCATTGATTCCATTTTTTCATAAGAAACAGTCTCAAATTCTGTGGTTTTATAAGCCCTGATCTTGTGGCCTCCTCAGTTTGTAGGTCTTCTCCATGTTTATGCCTGTGGTGAGTTTATGTCAAAATGAGCAAGTTCACGGGGACTGCCCCTTAATGGATATGGTGGCACCCCCCAGAACAGGACACTCACCCACACTAGTTAAACAATTATTGCCATCTGTGTGGGGCTTAGGTGATTTCCTGTACATGTTGGATTAGAACAGCCACCACTGAACACCACTTAAGTGACTCGGTAGAGATCCAGTGTCTCCTCTGGTAGGTTGTCGTATGACGACCTGATATTGATTTCTCCCTGAGGACTGCAGCACTGAGACTGCAATAGGATGAGCATGGGTGTGGCTGTGTATAGGCACAGCTGAAATGAGTGGCATGGGAGAAACGCCATTAGTGAAAACCGAAAATATCCCCACTCACAATTTATCATAATGTGACAGTCATGTTGACGCAGCAAAGAACAAATGAATTCCCATTCAGATCATCCCTATAATAGTCAAAGATCACATTGCTTACAACAAAAGAATATTTTTGTTAGTCTCATGAAATCACATTCATCAGAAAAAACAAAAATCACCAAAGCGAGAGTCAGGGTAAGGGGGAGGGGTTTAATTAGTAAAGAATAAAACTGCCAAGAGACTCAAGCAGACAATTTTATTTTTCTCTCAGAAATTCATTGTAAAAGTCGTTAGGTTAGGCTGTAACGGGTCAAAACAGGCAGGGTTTGTTCGGCAGAGGTTAAGAATAGTATCAAAGTGCAAGAGAAATGATCTGTCACAGAAGTTTTGGTTGTTGTGAGTTAGAGGGAATCATCATTCGGACGGGTGTTAGCGGAGAATCCAGTGTACCACGGATCCTGCCTTGCCCTGCTCCATGCAGTCACTGACGTCTGCAGTCATCATAAATAACATCAACACATCATCAGTTGCTCACAGAGGATACTACACACCCTGGCTTGCTTCATACAATGATGATGTTTGAAACCAATCAACTTCAACAAGCTGCCTGGCTTCGCTTACTTGAGACTTATTCCCAGAATAAAAATGTACACTTAGTGGAAGCTTTCTTTTTAAAAGCTTCTTCACATTTTTCAGAAGAAAAATAAGCACAATCCTCCCTCTTAAAAATTACAAACAAACCCCTCCATTCTCAATCTCCCCCAAACTATCCAGACAGAGATTTGCCATATTAATGTGAAATCTACTCATTTAAAGAAAAATGGCAAAGGCAGACATATACACAAATATAAATGAACTGATTTACAGTTTGTGAACCTACAGAGAGGAATGATGATCAATCAATGCAATAAACAGATAAGACTGACAAACAGAGATATAGAAAAAAACTGAGAGACACACATGTACTGAGGCATGTACTGATAACTTAAGACAAAGAGCATGCACTGATAACTTAAGACAAAGAACTTGCCAGACACACCCACTGGTGCATACTGACTGACATGCTGATGAACGAAGACAGACAGATCAGCAGACAGGAGTGTACTGACCAATACATCGATGCATTTCTTCATCCATGCGGTAACCCTCGGGACAGCGGCACAGGTAGGAACCGAAGGTGTTCTGGCACTCTCCTCCCTCACAGATCCCTTTCACCTCCTCACACTCATTGATGTCTGCCAGTACAGCAATGCTTTTGTCTTAAGTTTTACATCTTTCCACCAATAGTAACTTCAGATGATTAAAAAAGCATAGGTAGAGAGAATACATATACTGTACACAATATGTTTATACACACATACTCTCTCTCTCTCTTGTGGTCCTCCACCTTCCCTATGTCTTTCACCTTCTAACATTCATTTTCTGTTAGTACATAACAGACATGTGCAGTGCACTGCAGTTGGTCAGTCACACACAAAACACACACACACACACACACAAGCTTACCTCACTCACTTTACTTCTAACCTTTCCCATGTCCTTCACCTCTTTACATTCTCTGATGTCTCACAATGCAGGGAGGTGTGCACATGGACACCCAAAAGACAGACACACATATATATACCAACATCCCCAACCACACACGCAGATATCGTTCACTTCTCACTATTGTCATATCTATTAAACACATGTACAAACATAAATGTATACACTCTCCCTTCTACACATGCATTTGTTTACGAACACCATGCAATTTCTTTCTTTCAAACATTTCTTCTTTTTTCATTCTCTTTCACATATACACACAAATAGAGGCATGTGCCTGCACGCATTCTCTCTTTCAGTCTCCCTCACATGCACATATACATGTGTATGCACAAATATTGTACGTTCCCTTTCTCTTTCTCTCTCTCTCACACACACACACACACACACTGACAACTGATGGTGATGCCTACCTTCCAATACCAATGTGATCCGGTTGGGACGGAATCCAGAGCCTCCAGGACACAGGTTACTGCGTTCCACTGTTTGGACAGAAAAAACGAAGAGCATACAAACAACAGAAATTAACGTATGATATATGCAGGTAATGCTTCTGATCGATCTTCTTTTCCTTCATCCAGTCTTTCTAACAAAAGATACCAAAAGTATGGAAGAGGACTCTGTGTATTCATGTGAGCAACAGAAAAAGAAGGAAATCATACAAATATCAGTAACTGAGGCATATTCTTCTATCATTAATCTTATGCCTTGACCGATTTTGAATTGATGTCATGGTCTCCCAACATGATGGAAAACAACATTTCAGACAAGGACACACTATCTGTGTGCCAACATCATGGTCTGCACCTAGGAACATACGCTTTTGTTATTCGCTTGTCAAATGTTATTTTCCTGGCTTTGCACCGGATCCTCATCTTTTCCCTCCCTCCACTGCCCTGTGAAGGTCTACTCCTTTCCTGACCCAGACTTTCCTGCTCACACCTTCTGCCCCCACATATGCTGATGCAGTTCTTCCAGGCAGCACTTATTCCACATATCATCATTGGAACCCCCCACTATCCTACTACTAATGTCTGAATCATCAGCAAGATAATGGTGGACACTAAACGAAAGACAGCAGATGAGCTGTAGAGACACAGACACTCAAAATACTGACCCTACAAGCAACACTGTGAAACTGGATTAAGTTTCATGGTGCTATTTTCAGTTATCCTTATAGAGACACAGATGATAGACAAGACCAGCAGGGCTTTGCCTGCCTGCAGGGTGAATAGAGAAGCGACTTAACAGCTGGCAGATACGGGATGCCTCACAGTCAGAATGCTCATTTCCATTGTTACCAATCATCTGGAGACAACTTCAAGAGTCAGAGGTGAAGCGAGAACAGCAGGTTTCTACTGAACACATTCTTCACCTGGCTACTGTTACATCGTTGTGTTTCTCATGGTCCCTAAGCCAAGTAGAACTCCCACCTATCCCAAACCTTAAGAAGACCTAACAGACAACCACAAAAACACAAATTCAAAACAAAGGAACACACAGGCAATTTTTATATATGCAAAACAAAATGAATATTTGCATCTACATAATAGCGCACAGAAATCTACAAAGCTTCATTATTAAAATCAACTAGAATCTGTATCTTCACCCTGACAATATAACAATTAAATTTCAATTAGTATTTCGATGACAGTAACAGAGTCTGCTACCACCACTTCACACACACCAAGATCTAACAGGAATTATCAAAACTCATTTTATCACAGTGAAATAATTCAAATTTCATAACCATCAGACCCTTATCAAGGTAAACTTTGTATCTGAAGCGTTACACTTTGCCAAAAAAAAAATCATTACAAAATACACAAATGCAGGAATATCAGCATCCAGACTAAGCTAAAAGGTGCTGCTTCATCAACACATGGGGCAAAAATAATTCTTTTTCATATTCATTTTTACCATCCAATAGGATGTATCTTTATATAATTATGTATCTATCTGTATCTCTTAATTATTGGTTTCCTCCTCTTTTTGTTCTTATTTCAGGCATATTCCATTGCTTCTACAGCACAAATAAAAACTGCACTGTTAGGATAGACATTCAAATTCCACTTTCATGTCTCCCAGTCCAGTTTGCTTTCTTTGATGGAAACTAAAATCTACAACCCCCTATACCCCCCCCCCCCCCAACCCCCCCTTTCTCAGTGTATACCAGTCAGCTTCCTGAAATGAAAAGTAAATTTTCACATGCACAAAAATCATTAAATCGCTATTTCCCACCTCTGTGACTGACGGTCAGTGGGACAATGAAATATGAATGAACAACAAGTAAAAATTACCTGTGCCATTTTTGGGACAGGGTTCACAGAATCCTGGCACCTCACCCCATCCCAATCCCACAGTGCAGCAGCAGGTGGCATGAGACACAGAAGTGGCAATCTCATCATTGCACACCCCTATTCGACCCGAGTCATAGGATGGCACATGCATATAGCAGTTCCCCACTCGCTTATCTGAAATCACCAGCAGCCAAGGTTTTCCAAACATAAAACTGTTGATTTTAATGAGACATGAGGAAATTATCATTCTGCACAAAATTCAGGTCTGACAACAATGGAAATAAAATCTGCTTTGGATACTTCATTTTCTTACCAACCAACTGCAATCCAGTCAGAACTGTGAAACATTATGGATATCAAATCAAACATTCAGACAGCATGCATGTAATAAGCAAGATGAAAACAACACATATTTTCATGCATTCTTGCGCATGTTTCAGTCATGTCTTGTCTACACTTTTCATACATTGTCTATTTGTTGGCTGTCAAGTTATATGTGCATGAGAGAGAGAGAGAGAGAGAGAGAGAGAGAGAGAGAGAGAGAAAGAGAGAGGAGGGAGAAAGAGAGAGTGTGTATGTGTGTACTTGTGTGTGTGTGTGTGTGTGAGTGCATATGCATGTGTGCATGCATGTGTCCATGAGTGCTTGCAAGCAGAGTGAGAGTGTGTCGTGTGTGTGTGTGTGTGTGTGTGTGTGTGTGTGTGGTGTGTGTGTGTGTGTGTGTGTGCATGCAAGTGCGTGTGCATGTATATGTGAGATTTCATATGGAACAAAAACCATGTGCACTGGAACAATTTCAGTTCACTTCATGATGATCAAAATGACTGGGGATGATACTGATATAACAATATAGATCTCCACTCTGTGGAAAGGCCTGCACAGCATACTATTCATCATCAACAAGGCCCAAAAGATGCTGAATAACTATAGTGATAATTGATTTCAAAACTGTGTGTAACCAAGATTAGAAATGTAGAATACCATATACACCAAAAACAAAAATGGCCCTTGAAAGAGTGCAGATTTCTACAAACATTTAACAGTCATTCGCTAATTGGATCTAAATTTCAATCCAGACTGGCACCAGATTTTACAAGTTTGCTGAAATTAATACATTTAATAAGCATTTTTTTCTCATTGAGATCCTTTTATTCTTTTCAAAGAAATTTATTAAAATGTTTTCAAGTGAAATATCTTGCAATTTTAAAAGACAGTGAACAAAATGCCTATATCCATCATTTGATCCAATATTTATAATGCTGGTAGGGCCACTCTCACAAAGGGTGGTCATGTACAGGGGAAAGTAAGGTGTGCATACTGACCTACATAGCAAGTGCCAGTGAGACTTCTCTCACAAAGAATAACAGTGTACACATCAGGGCTGAAAGTGTTACTAACCTACACATCCAGTGTTGGTGGGATAGCTCTCACAGAGGGTAACTCTGTACACAGCAGGGCAAGGTATGTGTACTGATCTACACAGCCAATGCTGATGACTCTGCTCTCACAGACGAAACCATGTATAACTATGTATATGGGAGAGAGTGGGCTGTGTGTACTGACATACACAACCAATGCTGTGTGGGTCATTCTGACAAAGAGTAATTATGCACAGGGAAGAGTAAGGTGTGTGTAAGATCATTCACAGCCAGTATCGATGGGTTGTTCTTATAAAGGGTAATCATGTACAGGATAGAGAGCTAGAGAGGTGTATGTACTGACCTATGCATCCAGTGCCAGTGGGGTTGCTCTCAAAGTTGGGAGGACACTGACACAGGTAGCTGCCCTGCTGGTTGATGCATGTCCCATACTGACAATTGTCTGGATTCCGACACTCATCAATGTCTGTACACAAGCAGTACAACACCGTTCCTGTTACATTGATAGTATTGTTTGACAAAAAACACAAACACACGCATGCATGCACGCACACATGCACACACACACACACCAAGCAAACTAATCTGCACACACACACACACACTCTCTACCTCCCCACCACTCCCATTTAGAATTACTGAAGGACTGTTTAAGAACCTTATTTGATGTTTACACTGATTTTTGTTTTCTCTGTCAACGATATTAAGTTGGTATACGCTTTAGGCTTACACTCCTCTAGTTTCAATTAGATATCTTTTAAATATCTAAATCGTAAACACATACACTCACATATAAACATGTACACAACCATTCAACTATGTACGTAAGACTGCGCACTCACAGCTTTTTTCTGCTGTCAAGTAATATTTAAGTAAAAAAAACACTCAAGAAGAAACCCACAAACAGACTTATACAAATAACCTCCTGAAATATTATATTTTTAAACACTTAGTAGTACATGGCAAACACACACAGACACAGACACAGACCCACACTCACACACACACACACACCCACTGACCTGTACAGTTGCCCCCAGTAATGTCCAGCTTGTAGCCCTGCCTACACACACACCGGAACATGCCGAACACGTTCTCACACTGACCATTCACACACAGGTTGGGGAACATCTCACATTCGTTGATGTCTGAAATACACAGCACATGAATAAAAAACACTAATGCAGATATCTCTCAAAATTGTTTGTCAATGAATAAAAATACACATTTTTATTTTGGAATTTCAGGCAACAGGTACACAAACAGTACTCTTTGCTTGATAAAGAGAATTTCTTTAAAAAAAAAGAATGCTGTTGACAGCACTGCAGCTGAAACTTCCATAAATACTTTCAAAATATACAGCATGCAGCAGTTTATACTGATATATTGTACAAAAGAATCATATTACTCTATTTTCTTCAATGGAAATTCTGTTTCAGTTTCATCAAGGAGGTGTCACTGGATGCGGACTGGTCCATATGCTCTCTACCAGATCTGCCAAGTTTAAAGCCCACATTACACAGGATTTACAGCTGACAGATAAATGATTCCCTGACAAGATGAAAGGATTTAGGACGAGGGTCCCATGGATACAACTTAACAGATATCTGACCTGTGCATTGGCCCACTGTGCTGGTCAGTCCTTGGATACCTACCTAACACTGTCTGTGCCACTACTATCATTATAAGTGTGTGTGTTTGTGTGTGTGAGTACATGTGTACATGAGCGTGTGCGCAAGTGTGTAGGCACTGGCCCATGTGTATGTGCCAGTGTACGCAGTGTGGTTCTGAGAATGTTCAAGTGCTCTAAAATATGCCTTCACTTGTTCTACCTTGTGTCTGACCTGCACTGAAGGAAGGTTAAGCAGGTAACATACAGTTTCAATTGGTGCATCCTTCATAGTTCCCAATGTCAACCTCATTGTTTCATTTTGAATTCTTTTTCGTTTAAGAATATTGCTCTGGAACAGTATTGTAAGCCCTAATCCATTTCACACTGAGTACAACTGCGTGATACAGTTGGTAGAGATTGCCTTTAGGTGCCATAGCTTTCATGGCAGACAGGCTCCTTTTGCATTAAATACAATATTCTCAACAAGTTTTCTAAATGTCAGCATTTTATCAAATCCTGTACCAAGTAGTATAGGCTGTCAGTTGATTCTATTCATATGTTCAAAAGAAAAGATGAGAAGGGAACATATGTACCACCAACATGGATCATGAGGACAGGGATGCGGCATGCTATAGGTTACTCACCGACGCAGGCCCTCTCATCCTCAGTGGGAGCAAAGCCCATGTCACACTCACAACGGTAACCTCCGGGGAAGTTGAAGCAGTTACCATTCTCACAGATACCCCGCTGCTGACTGCACTCATCAATATCTAGAGGAATATGCAGAAAAAAGCTGTGAGAGTATGGTGAAAAAAAGAGTGACAAGCACATCCAAACACATAATGACTCAGATAAACACACCAACAAATCTTCAACCAAACAGCTTAAAGGACACCATCACTGCCAATGATGGACACCATCACCTCTCAGAGTACAATAACAGTAAATCGTTGGATTCTATACTCATCCACAATATTGACAAATACTTAAATACAAGTCATGTTTCATATGTAATCCACGCATTACTGTTGTTGCAGTTATAATCGCTCAGTCTTTCCCAGATCACTGATATTTGTCTGATGTTAAAATTTTGGTTCAATATGTTAGAATATATGGACTTGTGGGTAGTAAAACAAGATGCAAAGCATATAAGCGTACTCCCAATCTATCTTGAATATGTGTGAGATACTCCATAAAGAGGAAAAACTGTTTTGGGCCGTTATAGCCATTAGTAATAGCTATTCTGGTAAACATGGGCCATCATTTGCGACCCATAATGAACATACCTTCAAATTTTCAGAAAGATCGGCCAAATACTTTCTGAGTATTTTCCATAAAGAAGATAACTGTTATGGGCCATTATAGCCATTAGTAACAGTTATAACAGTAAAATAACACATCCGGCATGATCCGTGACCCATAATGAACATACCTACAAATTTTCAGAAAGATCGGCCAAATACTTTCTGAGATATTCCATAAAAATGAAATACTGTTCTGGGCCGTTACAGCCGTTAGTAACGGCTATAATGGTAAAATAAAACATCGAGCATGATCCGTGATCCATAATGAACATACCTACAAATTTTCAGAAAGATCGGCCAAGTACTTTCTAAGATATTCCATAAAGAAAAACCGTTATGGGCCGTTATAGCTATTAGTAACAGCTATAATGGTAACAGAAAACACTGGGCATGATCCGTGACCCATAATGAACATACCTACAAATGTTCAGAAAGATCAGCCAAGCACTTTCTAAGATATTCCATAAAAAAGAAAAACCGTTATGGGCCCTTAGAGCCGTTAGTAATGGATATAATGGTAAAATAAAACATTGGGCATCATCCGTGACCCATAATGAACATACCTTCAAATTTTCAGAAAGATCGGCCAAGTACTTTCCAAGATATTCCATAAAGAAAAAAACAACGTTATGGGCTGTTATAGCTGTTAGTAGCGGCTATAACAGTTAAAATAACACATCGGGCATCATCCATGGCCCATAATGAACATACCTAAAAATTTTCAGAAAGATTGGCCAAGTACTTTCTGAGATATTCTATAAAGAAGAAAAACCGTTATGGGCCGTAATGGCCATTAGTAACAGCTATAACGGTAAAATAACACAACGGGCATCATCTGTGACCCATAATGAACATGCCTACAAACTTTCAGAAAGATTGGCCAAGTACTTTTTGAGATACTACATAAAGAAGAAAAAAAATGTTATGGGCCATTATGGCCGTTAATAATGGCTATAATGGTAAAATAAAACATCGGGCATGATCCGTGACCCATAAGGAGCATACCTACAAATTTTCAGAAAGATTGGCCAAGTACTTTCTAAGATATTCCATAAAACAGAAAAATCGTTATGGACCATAATAGCTGTTAGTAACGGCTATAATGGTAAAATAAAACACCGAGCATGATCCGTGACCCATAATGAACATGCCTACAAATTTTCAGAAAGATCGGCTAAGTACTTTCTAAGATATTCCATAAGAAGAAAAACTGTTATGGGCCGTTATAGCCATTAGTAACAGCTATAACAGTATAAGAAAACATTGGGCATGATCCGTGACCCATAATGAACATACCTACAAATTTTCAGAAAAACTGTTATGGGCCATTATAGCCATTAGTAACGGATATGACGGTAAAATAACACATCAGGCATCATCCATGACCCATAATGAACATGCCTACAAATTTTCAGAGAGATCGACCAAGTACTTTCTGAGATATTCCCAAAAGAAGGAAAACCGTTATGGGCCGTTAGCAATGGCCTTAATGGTAAAATAACACATCGGGCATCATCCGTGACCTATAATGAACATACCTATAAACTTTCACAAAAGATCGGCCCGGTAGTTTTGTCTGGAGCGAGTGGAACACATTTTGACCATGGACAGATGGACGGACGGACGGACGGACGGACGGACAGACAGACAGACAGACACACACACACACACACACAGAGACAGCATTTCTTCGTTCCCACTGTAAAGTACTCCCTGTTCTATAAGAACTTGGAGTACAAAAAGTGATATATAAGATAGGGTGACTGATTTATCAAGTTCAGATGAGAATGTGTTTTGTGGAGTCAGTTATCATCTGCTACAAACTATGAGAAGACTTAAACAAAACAGCTGCATTGAATCAACAGGCATCAAGGTGTATTATGTCATCTTTTTTTTCTGGTTCATAAATATGTTCCATTATCAAAAAGAAATGTCCACACATTACCTCTGCATTCAAACCCATCTCCTGTGAATCCCTCATCACAGATGCAGCGGAAACTGCCAGGAAAGTTGACACAGCCTGCATCTCTGTCACAGCCTCCATTGTCCCGCACACACTCGTTGACATCTGACAACCAGCAATGTAAGACAACATTCATCAAATCAACACACACAAAAACAAACCACACGACACACTTTCCCAGGAAATGCACAATCTTTTGGCCAGTTTGACAGCCTTTGTTAAAAGGAAAACATGAGAGAAAGATTGGTATCTGAACAGGAATTTTAGTACTAAAAATAGTCTTACTATATATATACTTACCTGTCCAAGCAAATGCCATCTTCCCACCTGGCATGGAAGAATGCCATATTATCAGGATTCCCCACCAAAAAAACACAAAATTTGGGAGAGCAGGGAGCTAACTTCGTTGCAATCCCAGATTAGCCAGTCCTTAGTGAATTCACATCTTGTGCCATACCAGAACTAGCTCAGTTTTTGCACCTTTTCTCAAGAAAGCGGGGAGGTGGGAAGGTATTCTAATGTTTGGACAGGTAAGTATATTGTAAAACTACTTTTAGTCGTAAAATTCTTTTTTCTCACACTTACCTGTCCAGACAAAGGCCTGAATATCAAAAAGGATAGTGGGAGCATGCTCATCTGAAACACTGAGGCACTCTACTGGTCATGCCATAAAAAGAGTGGACAAGGAACCTGACTGTCCTCTACAGTATGTCTTCAGTGCTCTGACAAGACAGTTAACCTGCTCCACCTTTGATTGCCTGGGCCTGGGATAGGGCAACGAAGGGGCCAGCAGAGGCAAGGTCACCGTCAGAGGCTGTTCTACGGTACTGAACTCTAGGTTTGGAATGATGAGCACGTTGAGAGTGTGACTGAGCTATTCTCATGCCACTACAAGGACCATGAGTTCCTGGAGAAGGCATGAACCTCACTCATTCTAAAGGCCAAAGCTAAAAAGCTAATCTTTGAGGTAAGGTTTTCCAGTGCATTTGGCAAGTGGCTCGAAGTCACTGGAAGGTAGATATTCTTAGACCAGTGGTAGATTCCACATGGGCACTGACTATGTCTCATAGATCCTAACAAGCAGTATGCAATGAGGTCTGCTGGAAATGGATCATGGCTAATATCAAGGTCTCTTCCCATAAATCTGAAGGTTTTCGCACCCTGTAAGGGTACTCATCTTCCTTCCTTTTGCTGTTTAAGTCCTCCAAGAAGTGAGCCACATCTTGAACTTCAGCATTTGCCGAACAAATAACAGCCTGATTACACCATTTAGAGAAGACCTACTTACTGTCATATGCCTTCAAGGTAGACAATCCTTGCCCAGGCATATTTTCCATGCATGAAGGGCAGAAACTTCTCTCAACAAAGAGATATCACCTGACATGCAGAGAGACAGACACAGGAGTCTGCATGCCATCTCTTTAACCTGGGCTAAAGCAACAAATCCCATCTGTCTGGCAGTGACATGGGTACAGTTAGTAGGAGATTAAAGTGTGACTGAAGTCCAGAAGGTGAACCAGGTTAAAAGCTGTAAGGAAGTACATGCCCAGTTTAACAAAGGTCTGAGTGGGAATTATGTCCCACTCTTCCAGGTTCACCATAAAGCCCAGAGAAATGAGAGTTTGTTCAAGAATGAAAAGGTTCTTGGCAAGAACTAACGGACTTTGATTCTTGGAGAAGGATGTCCAGATAATTCAATGACATGGAGATGGTCCTTTTCCTGACAACAGCCATGACTGTGTCCATTACACTGGTAAATAACCAAAGACTGAGAGACAGGCTAAAGGGAAGATCTTTGAAGGAGAAGACCTTTCCCTGAAAGGCAAAACGGAGGTACATTTGGGATGCAGAGTGAATTGGAACTTGAAAGCGTGCACTGGAGAGGTCAAGATTCATGGCCTGATCTCCAGGAATGTTGGAAACACACAATTTGTGCACTATCTCCACAGTAAATTTTGGAGGAGCAATACAGAGGTTCAGTCTGCCGAGGTGATAGTTGATCTCCATTTTCTGTTTAAAAACCTGGTGGACAGGGAAGAGGTACCTCCATTATTGCTCCCTTTTTGTGAATTTACCTAATCCACAAGAAATGCAGCCTTGGAGGGTCTGACGGAATGTTGGTCCAAACTGAGTACAATGTTGAAAGGGGGAAGAGAGATTGATATGAAAATCTTAAGGCCTTCCTTTACCATTTAGAGTACCTAGTCATCTGACATGATAACCTCTAACTGAGGCTGAAAGGCCAAAGGTGACCCTACACAGGAATTGACTTCAAAGGAAGACAGCCATTGTCTTGAACATGGTTGTGAACACAGCCCTTACTTGAGGGTCATGAGTAGGCAGTTCAAAAGAGAATGACTTTTAAGACTGCTTGGATTGTTGACCATGAAAGAAACCATGTCAAAAGGTGGGGGAGGTAGGCAGAGAAAGAGCACTGGGTTCAAAGAAGTGTGAAGCAGGAGAGATAACAGACTCATGAAACCTCTCAGAAATTTTACAAAGGGAATCCCCAAAAGGGGCAAGGCCCTGACCAGGAGTTTGTCTCACAGATGTCCTAATATCCACCACTCCCATGGACATACCCCAACAGTCTGTCTCTCCAGATCAAGGAAAACCGAGCTGACTCATGCAGTGATGACAATAGACCAACAGAAGCAGAACCTTCAGCCAGGTACACAATCATCTGTAAATTGTTGTCACAAATAGTACCTAACTTCAGAGGACAAAAGTGGGATAGAAAGGACAACTCCAGGAAAGATCATGATAGACCAAATAATCCATGGACCGGCCCACCAGGCTGAGAGAAGCTAGAGGGAATCTAACTGACCGGGGAATAACCAAAAAGGATCAATGGCACAGGTTCGGCTTAGTGCTCTTAACCCGTTGACTGCCCTTGCACGAACCGTGTGTGCCGCACATCGAACGGCATTCGAGGTAATTTCATTATCAAAATGTGGCGATTTAAAGAAGGGAGGCAAGGAGAAAAAAATGGTTTAAATGGTTGTAGGGACCCTAAAGGACGGTTTCTTCCCTTTCACGGGTCACTGACTGACCGGCTCGTGTCCATTCGGACGGTAACTTCGGCAAGGTTCGGCTGAGTCATTCTCGGTTCAAGATGGCGAGTTGAGCAGGCAGTTTGTTCAGGCGCGTGCCATTTTCAAACAATCTAATGCTCTTGAAGTGCTTCCAGAAGTTATTCGAGACCATGAAAGCGATGATGAAGACTTCAGAGAAGTGGAACGAAGCGATTCGGAGGAGGAAGAAAGTGATCACAATCAACACCACCCTTTGCTATCGGAGATTGGTGTTGATCCCCGACTTCGAACCGAGCGATACCGGCGCAAGTGGGGCCGAATCGGAGAGTGACGAGCCGATTCCGTCTACGTCAACTGTCCCCTCCCTCCTTTTGTGACAGGTCGGGGTGGGAGTCGAGGAAGCGGAGGGGATTCAGGACAATGGCGTGGGTCCAGTGTGAGGGGGCGTGGCAGAGGAAGAGGGCATGGCACTCGTCAGTCTGAACTTGTTTCAGAATGGACAGATGCCAGTGCTGATCGCCCAAATCCCGACATTTCTTTCACTGGTGATCCGGGTATCAAGGCGAACACTGACAATTTCAAGCCTGTGGATTTCATGGAGTTGTTTTTGTGGTGTGTGTGTGTGTGTGTGTGTGTGTGTGTGTGTGTGTGTGCGTGTGCGTGTGTGTGTATGTGTGTGTGTGTGTGTGTGGTGTTTGTGCATGGTGTGTGTGTGTGTGTGTGTGTGTGTGTGTGTGTGTGTGTGTGTGTGTGAGAGAGAGAGAGAGAGAGAGAGAGAGAGAGAGAGAGAGAGAGAGAGAGCAGTGCTTGTGCATGGTGTGGGTATACATTGTGTGTGTGTGTGTGTGTGTGTGTGTGGTGTTTATGCATGGTGTGTGTGTGTGTGTGGTGGTGCCTTTGCATGTGGTGCTTGTGTGTGTGTGTGTGTGTGTGTGTGTGTGTGTGTGTGTGTGTACATGTGTGTGTGTGTGTGTGTGTGTGTGTGTGTGTGTGTGTGTGTCTTTTGAATATGGTGCTAGTACACTGTGTGTGTGTGTGTGTGTGTGTGTGTGTGTGTGTGTGTGTGTGTGTGTGTGTACCCAACTGTGTGTCAGTCAACTATAATTGGCATTTATTGGCAGTAGTGTGTGATCCTGAGCCTTCTGTCCATAGGTTCTGTGGTGTGGTGTATTCTCTGCGACACCAGTGTATTTTTCAGTTGTTAGTGTGTTTTCAACATTTGTGGTGTGGCCTTTTGTAGCTCAGTCCTATCTTTAGTAGACTTTTTTTCATTTTTTGGTGTGGTTGGTTTTGCAATGTTTTATGTATTACCTTCTGTGGTGATGGCTTTTTATCAATCACATTTAGTTCATGAGTGAACCAAACTACAAATGTGAAAGAAAACAGAGAATAATTGGAAGTTACACTGAGTGTTGTTATTGTTATTTCATCTCTGCTAAACAAGACCAATTCTCAAGAGACTTGCAAGATGTGCAGACTGATGCTGTGGATAATGTGTAATTCCCGTCTTCTTTCCCGCTTTACCTGGACTGGAGTGCCTCCTATGATATGGGTTGCTAAACATTTTAAGCATTATCAAGCTTTATTTTGAATACAGTTGTTTGTCCTGAAGTTCAAAGGATACTAACACCAGTTTTTGTGGTATTTCATTGTGATTTTAGTGCTATAGTTTTGTTTATGTTCTGAAAGTGTCTGTTTTTCAAACAAATTATATATTATTATATATATTTTTGGTCTACTCATTACAAACAAAATCAAACTATTGTGATATCTGACTGTAGCCAAGGATATAACAAGAAGATTTCCCAAGTATCTAAGATTTATGTCAAGAATTGAAAGAGCAGTGGGCATATTAGTGAACCTACCTAAGAAAACAAAATTGTGTCCCTTGATACCTGGATTGTACTGTACCCCAGAAATACATAGATTTATAATATAAAACAACAATTGTGGGCTGTAAATTCACTACCAAATATTTACACAGGTGTTCAGTAAACACTAAAACCACTTTTTGCTGGGTTTGTATGTTTTTTGTTTTGCTGCTGTGGGGTTTTGTATGCTTGCAAAGTATAATTTTTTTTTAAGTTGAATTATAAGATTATTTATTATACTCAGAATAAACAAAATCAAATATCATTTGCAAATATTATAGCCCTGGGTATCAGAAGAAAACATGCCAAAAATCTAAGAGATATCTGCACAAATAAATGAGCATTGATCAAATTAGTGAACCTACCGCAAAAAGTCAAATTTTGCTCCGGCACACAGAAGTACAAAACTGATACAAAATAGCGGCAATTAAGGGGTGAATGCCAAGTGCCATGTGTGTATGCCTATTGATGGGGAGATGTTCTGGATAAACAGCCCTGACACGTGGAAAACCAGAAAGGGCGCACCATGAATTAACCAATAATTGGTTGACTGAATCCTGAAACTGGAGAACTTTCTTGGATGACAGAGGAGCGCAAACAACTTCATTTGAAACAGTCTTCAAAAATGAAGAAGAGTCAAAATATGGAGTGGGTAGAGTGTCTTTAACTCTTTCATCCCTACAACCCGGTTTTCCGGTTTGCAGAAATCCTACCCTTCCTTCCTGCAGCCCGGAAAACCGGGCAGCACAAAATTCTTCCTTTCCTTCCTGCAGCCGGGAAAATCGGTTCTCACGGTAAGTGCTTTGAACTTCGCGCGAGTTGCGTCATCGGTACACGTCATGACCGGGTCGCTTGCACGGCAGTGTTTATGAATGGAATGGATGCCAGACGGCCTCTACAGTGTGGGAAAGTGGTCGCCGCTCTATTCTGGCAGGTTTGCTACTGCATACGTGGCAGTTCTCATTTACCTTTCTTTTTTTTCTCTCTAAATCCAGGAATGAAGGGAATACTCGTATTATAGGAATCTAGAAACAAGAGGAAGTAATGGTTCACAGAAAAGTAGGAATGAAAGAGTTAATCACCAACCGAGCACTGTTAACAGCTGTTTTAGTGCGAGAAGACTCAGTATTTGAAATAGCAACAGCATCACCATCAATGTCCCAAAAGTCCTCTTCCTCATCACCTGAGACATGTTACCTACATTCTCACCTAACATCCCTTCATTGTGACGGTCAGAAAGCATCCAATTCTCCTAACCAGTATCCACTAAGGCTTGCCCTTTAGCAACAGAACCCCCCTTGGATGAATGCCTATTCAACAGCTTTACAAATGTGTGCAACATAAGTGGCAAACACACTCAGACGACCCACAGAGGTTAATACTCCACACCACTCCTCTTCAGTAACAAGGTGCCTAGCGGTTACGAGCATGGAGCAGGAGGGAGGGAAGATGCTGGCCTGTCTCAGCTGGACTCAGTGCTGTGTTGGAGTGGTGTGGTACAAAGAGGCGGCCAGTTCTCTTGCCAAAACTGGTGGACCTTCATTGACACTGAAGCGAATGTTGAAACCATACATCAGACACTATGTCACACAGACCAATTCTCGCATGAGTTGCAGGCCATAAACGTAGAGCAGTTTGAGCTTCTTGATGCAGGTTTCATGCGAATCATGGAGAGAACATCATTTGCAGCAGGAGCAACAAACACGAGAGGTCAACAAAGTAGCAAGTTTCAAAGCCGACTTGGGAGACACCAAGGTGAATGACCTAGTGGATGACTGTTGTTGCAATAAAGCTGTGACACAATGTAACTTTGGGGTATTTTCAGCCAAAATTTCCACCTGAGAAGCTACAAAATCAGACGCTTCACCAACCAAGGGGAAAGCTAACCAACGGTTGAATGTGGGAATCCATGACAATGAAACGAAGTCTGAAAAATCAAAGAGCCGAAAGAGACAAGTTCTCCATCAAACAAAGGACAAAACTGAGTTGGTTCTAATATGGCTCAATGTTGTGAACTCACATAGGGAGATCATTCTGGCTGGCCTATCTGGGACTGACAGGAAGTTAGCTCCCTGTTCTAATTTTTTCCCCTTTTTTTTTAGGATCCTGATAATGTGGTATTGTTCCATGCCAAGTGGGAATAAGGCATTTGTTTAAACAGGTAAGTATGTGTGTATGTCATTCACTTGCCAAATGACAAATCCATAACAGCAAATCATACTGGATAACATTCATGACAACTGAAAACATTCATTAACAAAAACATTCATTAACACCTGATAAGTCTCAGACATCTAAAAACAAACATCTAACAAACAGGCAGATCATTTGGCATTTGCTGACACCTGACATCATCAATCAATCTCTGACAACAGGCATTGCAGTGTGACATTTATTGATATCTGAAAAAATTCATTAATATCGAAAAACATTTACGGACACCTGAGGAGAGTCACTGAGAAATCTGTAGGATTAACACAGGCCTGTTTCCTGCTTCCTGACCTGCTAGCATTGTCACTGACCTCTGCAGGTGAGCCCATCCCCTGTGAAGCCAGGTTTACAGTCACACTTGTATGACCCTAGTGTGTTGATGCAGCCGGCGTTCACATCACAGCTGGACTGGTCAGTCTCGCACTCATTGTCATCTGCACACCAGTCACACTTACAATCATTATAAAATGAAAACAGAAACAATTACAATAAAAATACGGCAGCAAAAACAATAGTGAGAACAACAACTAACATAACAGTAATCAGCATTATCACTGGCTTTCAAGCAAGTTTCATAGCATTGCTCCAGCACTGCCCATTTCAACTCCAACAGACACAACCACATACAGGTTAGTTTGTGTCCAACTCAAGCACCAAAGGTCCGCAGCTGACACAACAAGTTGCCATAAAGCCAAATGCCAGAGACCTTGTACCGTAGTCAAGTCATGATTGATGTGTCTATTTTGATTCAAAACTGATAGAGTCACTAACTACTAGGCCGTCTACTGACCAAAAGAATTGTTTAGTTATGCATTCAGACTGACTCGGCGTTATCTGTGGAGTGGATATGGCCACCATATTCCTTTAACAATATTCCCCACAAAACTACCGACAATGAAATATCACTATCATTACCACTATAATTAATATCATCATCATCTCATCTCCACCATCATGAGAAGGTAACTGCATGCAAACATGCATTCCTGTGCCTACACACAAAGACATGCATGTGCACACTCCCACATTCACACTCACACTGATACCTCTAGTCACTTGGATGTTTGTCCTGGCACTAAATTCACAAACTCTCACACATACACACGCACACACACACACACACACGCACACACTTGCGCGCGTGCACACACACACACACACACACACACCTGTACATCCAGTAGCTCCAATGTCGGTCTTGACACTAAAGCCAATGTCACACTTGCAAATGAAGGAACCATGGGTATTCTGACAGACTCCGTTCAGACAGAGGTTGCGGTTCAAAAAACACTCGTCCACATCTGAAAAGACATGTCTTCCTGATAACTTCCATCACCTTTGTTTGTTTGGGACAAGAAAAGGAGAGAAAAGTAGAAAAAGAAACATAGTGGGGAAAAGGAGAAAGATGAGGAGAAGGGGGAGGAAGGCAAAATAGAAAAGGAGAAAGCAAGCTATGCTTATGAAACACTTTGTAAGATATCATAGTGAATCCAGTATGGTCAAGATCTGACTCATTAATGGTGGCGTAAATCACCTGGCACATCAAAAATAGTGTAGATCATCTGATATGCTGAACATGATACAGATCACCCGAAATATCGAAAGTGCTCTAGATCATCTAACACATTAAAGATAGTGTGGTTTATCAGAGAATTTAAATGTGGTATAGATCATTTGACACATCTCAGATAATATTGATCATCTGACATGATGAAAGTGGAAAAGATCACCTGATGTATTATAAGTAGTACACATCACTTGAAATTCTAGCTCCTTGACTAGCAGAGCTATTGCCCTTTTGAACTCCTCCGTGCTGAAGCAAAAGCTGAATTTCTATTTGACCTCTCTGCTGTGTGAACAGGTCAAGGACAACAAAAAAGCAAAAAATGAGCACCTAATTCAATGCTCTTCTTTTACTTTGCCCTCCAAATGGCCACTGAGTGAACGAAATGCTTGCATCATGAACCCCCCACTCCACCCCACACGCACACACACTTTGTCTCCCCCTACCATGTTAATGACCACAAATTAAGCCCCCTACTCACACGCCAATTCAAGATAAACAACCACTGCACATGTCAATCTGCTGTCAATAAACTTGGCTCCATACCCAAAAATCTTTTAAAAAAAACAAACCCAAAGCCCACCTACTTTGAGTACACAAGCGTTATGAAACTTGTAATCAGACAGCCACTGTCTCATAGTCAATGTTTGACCATGACCGATGAGGGTGGATGGAGACTCCACCACAAATAGAAATTCACCTTGCTGCTGTTGGATCTCATTGATCATCTTGGAATGCTCTTTAGTTCATTGAGAAATGGTGTGATGAAACTGCTGTATAAGAGATATGTACTGTGGTATCTGACAATACAAACACTATGATGTACTGAGGCAGTCAAGATGTTAAAGATCTAGACATTTGACAAATACCAGATGAGATGCTAAAGATGATATAAATCATCTGAAACATACCAAATTGTGACAGAAAACTAAAGTTAATTCTTGTTCATTCTCACATTCTTTCTTCTTCATTATCTGAAGGTAATTATAAGGCTGTTTAATCTTTTGCTAACTAATTCCGTGAAAGGCGTTCTTCTCCATCAACTCAGTCCTTTTGGGACAAATTGTTTAGTTTTTGTTTGTTTTTTCCTAATAATTCAGGACTGCGGTATGAATACTTAATGCTTTTCAACTGGAACATTTTCAACAATTCAAAATTACTGAAAAAAAAAAACCCATTGATAAATTTGCTACAAGACAAACCAGCCACCAAAACAAAAAGCTCACAATACAGGAAGTAGAACGTAGTAAGGCAGTGATGAATTCAACATACCCAGACACCTCTTCTGGTCAGGGGCAGGGGTCAGTCCCCCTTGACACACACAGCGGTAAGACCCTGGCAGGTTGTCACAGCGACCCCCATCACAGATGTCCGGCTGTTCCTTACACTCGTCCACATCTGTGAAACAACACGCATGAAGACAATGCTTACAATGACATGACACCTCTTAACCATTCAAACCCTTCTGAGTTTACAGCCTGGGCAGCCTGTCATGCTTTGTCTGTTTGGGCTGTTCTGCTTGAACAGAAGGGGGCTTCTAAAATAAACTCTAATATTTAACAAATACATTACCTATAAGCTATCAATTTCATGTGATTATTCCAAAACGATGATGACTTTTGATGCCCTGACAAACACAAAACAATATTTCATTCTTTTTATAACTCTGTTCGCTATGAGAGCATAAAAAAAGCACACACTTATTGTTCAAATTACATCTCGAAATTCAGCATGCTTATACGGAAGGAAGTTCTGTGCATATTACCTCCCTTTCATCACAAAAATTCTACGCATGCCAGTCAATGGACAAGTTTTGCTGTGGTGCAGCCATGATTGAAATCCAAAGTCATACAAAACATAAAAACATGACACAAATGGGTTAACTGCAACAATGTTTACATCTGTCTTTGACAATCTCGATGTGCAACTTTGTTGACAGTGCTGTCCCATTGGGACTTTTCCATCATGGGTATGACAAAGTTGAGCAAACTCTAGATCTGTACAGTGTTTGCAATTGATATACTTACTTCATGGTACCTTACTTATGCTAATATCCCACTTCTGATACCATCTTATAGGTGCATGTATTTGTTCTAGGCTATTTGTTACACTGGTGTCTCCGACAGATTGTCTTTGAGATCTTGCTAACCATTGTTCTACACTCCACTGGCCTCACTCTGGATGGTAAAAGGGGGAGTCACTGCTATGGAAGATACGCCACTCGTGGTGCTACTGTTGATCTGATCAACTCTATCGAATGTTACAGAATGAACAGTAAACAAGTGGGGTATTTTCTGCTCCCATAAGAAAACCTAACACAGAGTAACTTTTATTCAAGACTGGCACAGCCTTTTAAGCTTGAATAAAGTCAGACAAATACATAGACAAACAATCTAATAGTGGGGGAAAAGACAAGCGCAGGCCAACAACTGAACTGTCTTCATAGTAATGACTTGGCAAAGATTTGGACTTGGGGGGGGGGGGGGGGGGGGGGGGAGTTTGAAGATGGAGAAACTGGGAACATGAAATTAAGAAAATATGTTACAGATATGAAAACTCTTCACTAGCTGCATAAGGGAACCATCGCAATCCCTTTTAAAGGCAGATATACTTGTATTGCCTGCTCCAAGGTCTTTCGTTCACTTGGTCAGAACTCATCACGGAGACACGGCTGGTTGTGTCTGCACTCCTGGCGTCAAATACAGACACACCACAGTCCATAATACTGTGGTGTTCTCACCACCAAGGATGCAAAAAAGAATCCAATAGCACCCCCAAAACAGCCAGCGAAGAGTAGTAAATGAAACCAAACGAAAGTGTGGGGAGGAAAAAAGTTGCTGAAAAACTGAAGACATTATGCAAATAGTATAAAATGTAGGGGACAATCTTTGAGCCTACGCTTGAGGATCCACCCAAAGATGCAAGGGAGATCAAAAGACAAACACACAGACGGACAGAAACAAATACAAATAACCTCAATTGAATCAAAACAAAATCGGAAATGAAATGAGGCAGGGAACAGTAAACGATAAACAGTAAACAAGTGGGGTATTTTCTGCTCCCATAAGAAAACCTAACACAGAGTAACTTTTATTCAAGACTGGCACAGCCTTTTAAGCTCGAATAAAGTCAGACAAATACATAGACAAACAATCTAATAGTGGGGGAAAAAAACAAGCGCAGGCCAACAACTGACCTGTCTTCATAATAATGACTTGGCAAAGATTTGAACTTAAGGAGAGGGGGGGGGGGGGGGGGGGGGGGAGTTTGAAGATGGAGAAACTGGGAACATGAAATTAAGAAAATATGTTACAGATATGAAAACTCTTCACTAGCTGCATAAGGGAACCATCGCAATCCCTTTTAAAGGCAGATATATTTGTATTGCCTGCTCCGAGGCCTTTCGTCCGCTGGGTCAGAACTCATCAGGGAGACACGGCTGGTTGTGTCTGCGCTCCTGGCGTCAAATACAGACACACCACAGTCCATAATACTGTGGTGTTCTCACCACCATGGATGCAAAAAAGAATCCAACAGCACCCCCAAAACAGCCAGCGAAGAGTAGTAAATGAAACCAAACGAAAGTGTGGGGAGGAAAAAAGTTGCTGAAAAACTAAAGACATTATGCAAATAGTATAAAATGTAGGGGACAATCTTTGAGCCTACGCTTGAGGATCCACCCAAAGATGCAAGGGAGATCAAAAGACAAACACACAGATGGACAGAAACAAATACAAATAACCTCAATTGAATCAAAACAAAATCGGAAATGAAATGAGGCAGGGAACAGTAAACGATAAACAGTAAACAAGTGGGGTATTTTCTGCTCCCATAAGAAAACCTAACACAGAGTAACTTTTATTCAAGACTGGCACAGCCTTTTAAGCTTGAATAAAGTCAGACAAATACATAGACAAACAATCCAATAGTGGGGGAAAAAACAAGCGCAGGCCAACAACTGACCTGTCTTCATAATAATGACTTGGCAAAGATTTGAACTTAAGGAGGGGGGAGTTTGAAGATGGAGAAACTGGGAACATGAAATTAAGAAAATATGTTACAGATATGAAAACTCTTCACTAGCTGCATAAGGGAACCATCGCAATCCCTTTTAAAGGCAGATATATTTGTATTGCCTGCTCCGAGGCCTTTCGTCCGCTGGGTCAGAACTCATCAGGGAGACATGGCTGGTTGTGTCTGCGCTCCTGGCGTCAAATACAGACACACCACAGTCCATAATACTGTGGTGTTCTCACCACCAAGGATGCAAAAAAGAATCCAATAGCACCCCCAAAACAGCCAGCGAAGAGTAGTAAATGAAACCAAACGAAAGTGCGGGGAGGAAAAAAGTTGCTGAAAAACTGAAGACATTATGCAAATAGTATAAAATGTAGGGGACAATCTTTGAGCCTACGCTTGAGGATCCACCCAAAGATGCAAGGGAGATCAAAAGACAAACACACAGACGGACAGAAACAAATACAAATAACCTCAATTGAATCAAAACAAAATCGGAAATGAAATGAGGCAGGGAACAGTAAACGATAAACAGTAAACAAGTGGGGTATTTTCTGCTCCCATAAGAAAACCTAACACAGAGTAACTTTTATTCAAGACTGGCACAGCCTTTTAAGCTTGAATAAAGTCAGACAAATACATAGACAAACAATCCAATAGTGGGGGAAAAAACAAGCGCAGGCCAACTGACCTGTCTTCATAATAATGACTTGGCAAAGATTTGAACTTAAGGAGGGGGGGGGGGGGGGGGGGGGGGGGGAGAAGAAAGATGGAGAAACTGGGAACATGAAATTAAGAAAATATGTTACAGATATGAAAACTCTTCACTAGCTGCATAAGGGAACCATCGCAATCCCTTTTAAAGGCAGATATATTTGTATTGCCTGCTCCGAGGCCTTTCGTCCGCTGGGTCAGAACTCATCAGGGAGACATGGCTGGTTGTGTCTGCGCTCCTGGCGTCAAATACAGACACACCACAGTCCATAATACTGTGGTGTTCTCACCACCAAGGATGCAAAAAAGAATCCAATAGCACCCCCAAAACAGCCAGCGAAGAGTAGTAAATGAAACCAAAGAGTAGTAAATGAAACCAAACGAAAGTGTGGGGAGGAAAAAAGTTGCTGAAAAACTAAAGACATTATGCAAATAGTATAAAATGTAGGGGACAATCTTTGAGCCTACGCTTGAGGATCCACCCAAAGATGCAAGGGAGATCAAAAGACAAACACACAGATGGACAGAAACAAATACAAATAACCTCAATTTAATCAAAACAAAATCGGAAATGAAATGAGGCAGGGAACAGTAAACGATAAACAGTAAACAAGTGGGATATTTTTTGCTCCCATAAGAAAACCTAACACAGAGTAACTTTTATTCAAGACTGGCACAGCCTTTTAAGCTTGAATAAAGTCAGACAAATACATAGACGAACAATCTAATAGTGGGGGAAAAAAACAAGCGCAGGCCAACAATTGAACTGTCTTCATAGTAATGACTTGGCAAAGGAGGGTCAACCAGTCAGAAATGCAGGAAACCAGTGGATGACAGTAAAGAAAAAACACCACTACATACGACAAAACCAGGAAGAGTCAAAAAGAGTGACAACAGAGAAAAAGATATTGCAAGGGATTTCCAGAAGGCAGGGATATACGTGTGTGTGTGTGTGTGTGTGTGTGTGTGTGTGTGTGTGTGTGTGTGTGTGTGTGTGTGTGTATGTACACATGTGAGTGCGTGCATGCATGAGTTCATGTGTGTGCGTGCGTTTACTACATGCATTGTAGTAACGAAGTTATGACAGTACAGTGAACATGAACACTGATTCAATCAACTCTGTACCAGGAGACTTCAAAGCATCACCACCCTAGATGCTGGTATCACAAACAACTCCATTACGTATGATGAAGATCCAACCATGTTTTTGAGTTATTCTGAAGATGGACAGGGATACAGACAAACAAACATAATCCTGAACAATTCCTCTGTCCACACTGTGCTATGGTTGTGTACAGGGTAATGAAATGATGTAGAAACCGATGGCGAAGTGACCAGTTGAAAAAGAAGAGGCAATTATGCACACATATAGAACATGCGTTTCTGAAGTCAAAAACCAAAATATAGTTTTCTTTCTCTTTATGTATACATGTTCACACAAATGTACTCGTGCATGGAAATACATACATACATACAACCAACACCTATCATATTCAACTGCTCATTCACAACACACATGCAAACACACACACACACGTACACACACACACACACACTGACCAACACAGGATCGTCCATCAGGCAGCAGGAGGTATCCACTGTCACAGCTACAGCTGAAGCTGCCAGGAGTGTTGATGCAAACTGACTGACACTGACCGTTGTTGTCATCACACTCATTGTTGTCTGAAATGTACACAATCATCACACCCTTCACCTTAACTCATGTTGCAATGTCAATGAAAAGGTTGTACTGTACCCTCTGTTTCAAGTGGATTGGATGTGACTGAGGGCATGCATAGATTTGGAAAGGATCTGGTCATAGTGTGCCGGGTTGGGTTATACAGTTTTGTACTCTGTTGGTGTGGTATTGCATTGCACTGAGTAATGCTAGACTCAGCACTTGTGTTGTTCCCAGCTGTGCTTTGTATTGTGTTGCATTCTTCTTGCAATGCTAGACTCCTTTATTTTTTTATGTGTGTTGTGTAGTACCTAAGTGTGTTATGTAAAGAAAATTTACTGTGCTGCATTTAAGTTTACTGCATTGTGAATGCAGCGTTACTATTTACAGCAAATATACAGAAATGAATCACAAGTACCATTCAAAATCAAACCGCAGTAACAACTTACTTTCTGGTAAGTCAGCTGAAACATGACTAGAAACCATTATGTCTTTAGCAAGCACCTGAAACTTAACAACATAAAAGTTTAGTACTTTTCTAGCCTTATTCTTCAAATATACTTCTGTCAATCAAGATCTTAGTAGTGAGTGGAAGAGGTAACTACACACAGTGACTCAATTCATCAGGCAAATAGCTAGGGTTATATAGTACATGAAAAACACTCACCCACACACAGACTTGAGATCTGAACTCATTGGGCATATATGTTACAATTAAACAGTCAATGAAGAACAGTAATGTAAACATGTGTAGGCTTGAACTGGTTAGACCTGTAGCCAAGGTTACTATACAAGAACACTCACCCACACACATGGATTTGAGCTCATTGGGCATGTAGCCAGGGTTACAGATGCACTGGTAGCCTCCCATGAAGTTCTCACAGTGACCGTTGGAACAGATGCTGCTGCTGGAACCACACTCATCAATGTCTGAAAAAACAGTCAAGACATGTTTCAGTCAGTAAAGCAGACTATGGCAGAGGAAATCCAACTAGCAATCCTGCTTTGAAAGCCATGCACATCTTTCTTTTTTGCCTGCACAGTCAAATAACTTTTTCCATTATAGTCACAATAGTTATAAAAATTCTCTACACATAAGTCAAAAGTCTGCTCCTACAAGACATAGAGGCTTAGATGTTCAAACCACTGCTGTTTGTCTACCCATTAGCTGTCATACAGTACACCAAAAGCACAAACAATGAACTAGCAGAGTTCTCTGGAAAAAAAGGACTAGATCTGTTTCTAAACAATTAACCTGCTGCCCAATGATAAGACTATTCAATCCCAATATAAAAACCAGTCTCATTGTATTAAGCAAAGACCCTGAGCACAACAAAGAAATCCATCAAGAGTGTGCAGACATTCATCAACAGTGCCTCAGAAAAACCCTCAAGATCTGCTGGCCAAACATCACTGGTACCATCAATCTCTGGCACAAAACACACCAGCTACAAGCTGATGGTGAGATCAACAGAAGACTGGGCTGACTGGACATACTCAGGGAAGATGCATAAAAAAGAAGACATGCCTTGCAGTGGAACTCCCAAGGCAAGCAGAAATGAGGATGATCAAAAACCCTCTGGTGCCAGGACCTGGAGCAGGCACCAGACTAATCAAACACGTCTGTTGACAGCTGGACAGGAAGGTGTGGTAGACTGTTGTTGACAGGAGTGATGAGTGATCTTTGTTCCTACATGCTTTACTTGATATGTGAACCCAACTATACCAACAACAGAAAAAAAATGTGTTTTTGTCTCATCACAGAAAGGACATTTATTTGAAGATCCTGGTCTCATTTACACTTTTTAAAATAATAAAATCAGAGACTGCATTGCAGTTTTCTGCATCTACATAAACTGTACAACAGTATCATGTGAACTATAAAACTATAAAGCAGTACTGTGTGATCTACACAACAGTATTATGCAGGTCAATGCAGCATATATATGTATAACAGCACTACATGATCAGCGTAACAGCAGTATGTGATCTTTACAGCACTGTCCGCAGGGAGTCAGCTGATGTAGCTCTAGAAGCAGACACTCATTTCTCTCCATCTCTCTCTGTCTCTAAATATGTATGTATATAAGCAATGTGTGGAATCTGTCATGAGTGCTGATGGTCTTCAGACCTCTTTATCTTAAAACTGCAATTGGTGTATTTTTCAACAAAACTGAGTGTATTTTCTACAAAGAGTGCATACACAATTCCAAATCCTTGCAAAAGCCGGAATGGGAAGGGGACAGGGAGGTATTCCTTCTCACCTGCCATCACACTACAAAGGCTTCTTCTGAATTATCTGATCTTGCATTAATTATGGGCAAAAAAGGTTGTTTCTCACACAAATTACATTAAAACCCAATTTAGCAGCATGTTTTGGTACTAATTCATGCCTTCTCACCAGTTTTTTCAATGATTCAGAACATGTTGTTGAAACTGCAGACACAGCCGGAGGCGATTTCACGCACGGAAGTTAGCAAGAGTTGTCGCTCTTTGATCAGAGCTCCAGGATGGTCAACGATTGCAGGTGCAATTACTACTGAAGAAGTCCTTTCTAGAATTTTTTTTGGACATATTTCTTTTGGTTTATTGTATTTGTCAATTTTTGCCAAATATGTGTACAAAATACAGCGAAATTGTACGGGTAAACAGGTCTGGGTCTTACATCTAGAGGAACATCTCTGAACTGGATTTTTAAGGAGTCCTCTGTACAAAACTTATGTCTCATGTCATGCAAATCCAAATACTAAATAAATAGGTGATTAATGCTGAGTGGTTCATAGTTTGTAAAATGCTGAGTGGTTCATCATTTGTAAAACAACATTTGCACAATACCAGTACAGTGTAATATAGGTAAATGGCATAACAACAGTGAGTGACCTTTGCAGGACTGTCCATCGGGAGCCAGTTCATGACCATCTGGACACTGACATTCATAGCTGCCCTCTGTGTTGACGCAGTTTCCACCCAGACATAGTGACTTGTGTTCCTTGCATTCATCCACGTCTGTGACACACACACACATATGTCCACAAACACAAAGCAATGCATACCTTTATGTGTATTATATAAGAAACATGCAGAGGAATTATAGAAACTGTCACATAAAATACATAATTCTGTACATGTTTAATTAATCAGCTGGACTCCTTACAATGCATACATCATAATCATGTTATAACCTGTAGAATGTTACAATCACAAAATGTAACTACAATATAATCGATATACATATATTTGAAAGTTTGGAAAAGATAAAAAAAAAAACAAACACAAAAGCAAATTGTAAAAAGTCAAACCTTTTCTTGTTTTCAGTTATGAATATTCTGAATGACACAGAAAGATCTTACAGTATGCATTTTAAAATACCCTTCTTCAGATTTTCCCTGGCACTGGTTAAAACTACAAAAGTAAGAAGTAAGAAAGGCCACCTGACAACACATGTACTGCATAAACAATATACTTACCCACACACATCTGGTTCATCATGACACCCTCAAATCCAGGATCACACTCACAGTGGAATCCGCCAGGGGTGTTGACACATCGACCATTTCCACAGATCTCAGTCATGGAAATACGGCATTCATCAATATCTGAAAACAAAAAAATCACACATTTTGTTCATGTTCACTCTACTTGTCCTAAACATTCTTTTCAAATCAAAGAAATAATATTGCATATATTACATACCACATGATCTTTACACATTACATAGCACATCTATTCTATACACTTTACCATTTTATAAACAAACTCCACATAAGACAGGAATTTTATTTGAAAAACAATTTCACAGAGAACATGCATTTAAACAATAACTTCTCATCTGATGAAAAAGCTGTTCTCCTGCTTAGTCTAATATGTAATTCTTATAAGCTTTTAAGTCAGGGTTCTAGCAAGCCCGCTCAAATGAAGGAGTAAAAAAACAAACCAAAAAAAAAAAGCAGAAAATATTTTATGTAAAACTTAAAAACGGGGTAAAAATAATGATTAGAATCTGCAGAACTTGTTCTTGATCACAAGCGAAAGTATGGCAGCATTTTCACTTTTAAAATGAATAAATTATCAATCACCTGTGGCATGGCAGCATGTTCATTTCTAAAATTAATAAACTATCCATCACCTATGTCCTCCAAAGAAAGTCACATGAGTGTTAGGCACAAAACATGTTAGCTAACAGTTTTTAGATACATGCTGCAATCAGCATCTGATGTGTGTGGCACCGGCTCTGGAAGAAATTCTGCCACACCAGCAGTGATCGTGCTTCTGGTTTGTGTGCTTGTGTGCAAGTATGGCATGTACTGTCTATATTTGAGCATGCTCTTCACTCCAGGTGATACCAACTTCTTCATATATTTTTTAAATGAGGCCAGAGAGATGATGTACAGTATCTGTACAAAACTAGAAAGTCTACTGCGAATATATAGTTATCTATTTCATGAGGAACAATGGTACGGGATCAGGTATTTTAATCCACCCAGATTCACGCAAACAATTGATTCTGATTGAACTAACTGTGCTGTGTGAAAGCAGAATAGAGTAGTTCACATATACAAGGCAGAAAAGTAAGCCAAGGAATCTGGTTTCAAGCTAAACCTGCCATAGAAGTTGGAACAAGGGGATTTAGAGGTTTGTCAGCCTACACTCTCATGAAATAAATCTGGATTTCTGGTGAAAGGACTAGAACCCTAAAGGCAATGGCAGAGGCAACTGAAAAGAGTTCCAGAAGGATCTGATTGAGGAGGAGCAAAAAAGAACTTCATAAAGCTTGGATTTCCCAACATAGAACAGGTGTCCTATAGCAATGTGGGTAAGAAATCCATCTAAAAAGACAACACCTCGAGACACCCACCTATCCAGTAGTTGCTGGTTCAAATCCAAGCAGGGCAAGGAAAAAAATTCTGGCAGCAGATGGGCATCTAAGAATCATGGCCTGGATGCTGCCCAGTCCCCTTAGAGCCTGAGGAGTTCAGGGCTGAAATACTTGTCTGAGGGATGCCTTTCCTCTTAAGACTTTCTGCTGTCAAGCACTCCACAGAGTTTCTCCCTACTACTGTGAAATATGACTTGATTGCATTGTGACATACCAGTGCAGTTTGTGCCCAAATTGTTGACGGCATAGCCTGGGTTACAGTCACACTTGAAGCCCTCCAAGGTGTCCCGGCATCGTCCGTTGGCACACAGTCCCCGGAACATCATACATTCATTCACCTCTGACACTGTATACACCACACATTACAGTCATTTAGTGAAAAGAGAGACAGACAGACAGACAGAGAGAAAGAGACAGAGAGAGAGAGACAGTGAGAGAGACAGAAACACACAGGCAGACAGACAGAGAGAAAGAGACAGAGAGAGAGAGACAGTGAGAGAGACAGAGAGAAACACACAGGCAGACAGACAGAGAGAGAGAGAGAGAGAGAGAGAGAGAGAGAGAGAGAGAGATTAATAATATTCAATGTCATAGGCAGCAGACAAGCAAGATATCCTTCCTTTCCACTGAACAGACTAAGGTACGAGTAATACACTAATACTATGATTACCTAATATATCTAGGTAATGTATCTGATTATTTCTTGTTCTCTGTCTCTCTCAATATCTACATATCTGTGTCTCTTTCTCTCACACACACACACTAATACTATATTACTCAATACATTTATGATTATTTCTTGCTTTCTCTCTCAATATCTAAATCTCTTTATCTCTTTCTCTCACTAATATTATGATTAACCAATACATCTATGAGAGAGAGACAGACAGACAGACAGAGACAGACAGAGAAGAA
This sequence comes from Conus canariensis, assembly GCA_033310375.1. Taxonomy (NCBI): domain Eukaryota; kingdom Metazoa; phylum Mollusca; class Gastropoda; order Neogastropoda; family Conidae; genus Conus; species Conus canariensis. The sequence continues at coordinate 67,431,862 of CM065729.1, forward strand.
AAAAAGGCTCCCTCAACAAAAATGTTTTCAGTGTAATTGTTAAGAAATAAATATTAGAAATTTTGGCCTGTTGCACATATATCAACAATATCACAAAAGGCATTTACACATAAAATATTGTGTATCATTGTACATTTGTGCACTATCAGAACTGTCATACATAACGACGTTTCCACACAAATTCAAGTCACACACACACACACACACACACACACACACACACAAAACACACACACATGTTCTCTCTCTCATATGTGCAAGCATACATCTAACAGAATTTACAGACACACATGCACACACACACATACACACAAACACATGTTCTCTCTCATATGTGCAAGCATACATCTAACAGAATTTACACACACACAAACACACACACACACGCATGCACGCACAAACACACACACACACACACACCATCCAAGTTATTTCTACGAGAATCCAACCTGGCTGTCCTGGTCTGTCAATCCCATCTTCACAGAGATCTGTGTAAGCATCTGCCAAACACACCACCTTGCCAGTTACATGCTAACAGTACTACTGACATCTATGCACAAAGTTATGTACTTATATCATGTGATCATGTGTGACTTTGATACAGACATTTTCACACACCAATTATATCAAATGATCCCTTTGTGGTTGTATTACTGGCATTAACATACATCATGATCAAACATATGTCAATGTACTGCTGATTTGATTTTTTTTTTTTCGTCTGATAACAGAAATGTTGGAAAGGACATCACATTGTATGAACTGATCTTCTCTCACTGTGCAGATGACATTCATCATCATGAAAATATATTCTGAAAGGATTACACTGCTCATTAGAAAACCTTCAGCTAGTCAGAAAATTAATCTGGATTTTTTTTTTTTTTTTTTGTCATCAAATGGACGCCCTGTGGGTTGGGCATAGAATAGACCCACTGCCCTGCCATGCATGTCGTAAGAGGCGACTAAAGCAGGACCACCTCGCCCCGAGGATAAAGGGGTTTGCGCAGGGCTAACAACCCTACCTGTAAAAAAGACCAGTTACAGAAGCATCGATGACAATGAGCCAAAACATTCACCTGGGCAAGGAAGGGTCTCCATCCCGGAGACTTATGACGCAGTGCAGTGAACGCCGAAAAGAAGCTGCAAGGCTGACTCCCATTCTAACATCCAGGACAACAACAAGAGTAACCACATGGTATATCAGGATGATGTACGAAACGGGAAAAACCATCCAAGTTGCCAGAGAGATGAAAAACAACAAGATCGGAGTGCTAGGACTGAGTGAGACAAGGTGGCTACAGTCAGGGCAGCTGAGACTTTCATCTGGAGAACAGCTGCTGTACTCAGGACACACAGAGGATGGAGCCCCCCACACTGAGGGTGTGGCCCTGATGCTGGCACCGGAGGCACAGGGGGCACTCATCGGATGGGAACCTGTCAACTCCCGCATTATCACAGCCAAGTTTACCACAAAGAACAGTGACATCAGGCTGAACATCATCCAGTGCTATGCTCCCACCAATGATGTGGAAGAAGAGAAGAAATATGACTTCTACCAGCAACTACAGACAGTGATAGACAGAAGAGGAGCAAAGGACATAACCACACTGATGGGAGATTTCAATGCCAAGGTTGGAATGGACAACACAGGCTACGAGGACATCATGGGGACACATGGACTGGGACAGATGAATGAGAATGGTGAGCGCTTTGCAGACATGTGCACCCTGAACCAGCTGGTGATAGGAGGAAGCATCTTCCCACACAAGCGCATCCACAAGGCCACATGGAGATCCCCGAATCACGTCACGGAGAACCAGATTGACCACGTCTGCATTAGCCGGAAGTTCAGGAGATCATGGCGGGATGTAGGAGTGATGAGAGGTGCTGACGTGTCATCAGACCACCACCTTCTCTTAACAACAGTGAGACTTCGCCTCAAGAGATTCACCAACACCAACAACACACGGACAAGGTACAATGTCGGACTGCTCAGAAACAGGGACACACAAGCAGCATTCCAGATTGGCCTTTCAAACAGGTTCCAGCCACTACAAGAGCTGATAGAAGATGGTGAGACGGACATCGAGACACAGTGGGAACACTGCAAGAAGCTTTGGCATGACACATGTGAAGAGATCCTTGGCAAGAAGAAGGCCCAGCACAAAGAATGGATCTCTGCCGACACCATCCACAAGCTGGAAACAAGGAGAGAGAAGAAAACTACACTGAACACAAGCCGAACAAGAGCAGCTAAGGCAAAGGCACAGGAAGAGCACACAGCAGCGAACAGAAAAGTAAAACAGAGAAGTAAAGAGGAGCATCAAGAAGGACAAGAGGGACTACTCTGACGACCTGGCCAGTTAAGCAGAGGCAGCAGCTGGACAGGGGAACCTGAAGGACCTGTACCTAGTAACCAAGAAGCTGACGGGCAAGTTCCAGCAGACAGACAAGCCAGTGAAGGACAAGAATGGAAACCCACTGACAACAACTGAGGAACAGCTGAAACGATGGGCAGAACAGTTCGGGGAGCTGCTGAACCGCCCTGCCCCTGATGCACCACCAGACATCCCACCCGCAGAGACAGAACTGCCCATCAGCTGCGACAAACCCTCAAAGGCAGAGATCAAGAAGGCCATCATGACTCTGAAAAATGGGAAGGCTGCAGGGCCGGACGAGATACCAGCAGAAGCCATCAAAGCAGACATAGAGACAGCTGTCAACATGCTATACAGCCTCTTCAACAAGATCTGGGAGGAGGAGGAGCTACCGGCCCAGTGGAAAGAAGGAATCATCATCAAGCTGCCGAAGAAAGGAGACCTCAGGGACTGCAGCAACTACCGAGGGATCATGCTCCTGTCAACGCCAGGCAAGGTTCTCAACAGGGTTCTACTGGAGAGGATGAAAGAGGCTGTCAATCCCAAGCTCCGAGACCAGAAGGCAGGCTTCTGGCAGAACAAATCATGTGCCGACCAGATCGCCAGCCTGCGCATCATCGTGGAGCAGTCACTGGAGAAGAACTCCCCCCTTACATCAACTTCATAGATTATGAGAAGGCCTTCGACAGTGTGGACAGAGAGACGCTGTGGAAGCTGCTGAGGCATTACGGAGTCCCTGAGAAGATCATCTCCCTCATACGGTGCACCTACCAGGACATGAACTGTAGGATTGCCCACACTGGCCAGCTGTCCGAAAGTTTTGAGGTGAAGACCGGAGTTCGGCAGGGGTGCCTGCTGTCGCTGTTCCTCTTCCTCCTGGTCATTGACTGGATCATGAAGACCACTACAACAGGGAGGAACAACGGCATACAGTGGACACTCTGGACACAGCTCAACGACTTCAACTTTGCTGACGACCTGGCACTCCTGTCACACAGCCACAGCCAGATGCAGGACAAGACCACTCGCCTGGAGACGACATCAGCCGGGACAGGGCTCAAGAGTAACAGGAAGAAGACCGAGCTGATGAAAATCAACACCACTGCCAACACATCAGTCACAGTCGGGATGCGAGACATGGCGGACAACACAGACGACGCAACAAAAGATTCAGACATTCTTCAACACCTGTCTAAGGCGCATCTACATATTCCGATGGCAGGAGAAGATCCGAAATGAAGATCTGTGGGAGCGTGCGGGACAGGAACCAGTGACCAAGCAGATACTGCGAAGGAAGTGGGGCTGGATAGGACACACCCTCAGGAAGCCAGCGTCCAGCACCACACACCAAGCCCTGACCTGGGACCCGCAGGGAAAGAGGAAGAGAGGCCGGCCTCGCAACAGCTGGAGGCGAGACACTGAGGCAGAGCTGAAACAACAAGGGACCAACTGGACTGGAATGACCAGAACAGCCAAGAACAGAGTGTGATGGCGAAGGGTCGTCGATGGCCTATGCTCCACCGGGAGCGATGGGCATAATGAATGAATGAATGTCACCAAATGGACATGGAGTTACCATTTGCAAGAGGGTGTTCATTCAAAGTCATACCATGACTAAACAATTATCCTAAGTTGTAAGGGGACTTAGCAGATGGCGTTTGGCATGTGTTGGATCAATATTGCTTCCACTGAACACTGAGGAAGCGACAAAGCAGCACTGCAGTGACTTCTCAGCTGGTTGTCTCATGGTAACCTGATACTGACTGCTCACAGCTCATGCTCTAGCTGCAATGGGACAAACTTTGTTGCCTGTTAATGGGGCAGCTGGAATGAACAGCTTGGGGGTAATGCCACTGTACAATGAGGGTGTGTACACACAAAACAGTGATGAGCAGGTGGGGTGGTTACCTCCAATTTCATTTCTTGTCATTTCAGCTTTTTTCACTTGATCTTATTATATGGAAAAATAAAATTTCACCAAGTAGAAAAGCACAATTTTTTTTTCTCTACAAAAATCTTAGGTAAAAAAAAAGTAGAAATCCACACAGAAATGGACAGCTGATATCCCTGAACATGACCAACATAACCAGAAATTGGGATCAGAACAATAAAATAAGTATCTTACTTCAGGATGTTGTTAAAAAGAAGATAGTGAACAGTTAATAAAATTGTAGCAGCACAAGATGGTTTTTGTTTTGCTCAGTGATGAACTCAATGGCAGACACAGTCTGCTTTCAAAAAAAAAAAAAAGCCATGTGCTGATGAGGAGTATGCTCTTCTCTCCATAGGCAATCACCAAATGCGTCTCTCGTTTCTTCTCCTGATCATACATTGCCAGACTGAGGAAGCAATGTGCTTTCACACACACACACACACACACACACACACACACACACACGCACACACACACACACGCACACGCACACGTACAAACACACATTCACACACACACATATTCACACACACACATGCACATACACACACAAGCACACACACACATGCACACACACACACATGCGCACAAAGAAACCTGAGAGCCATGCATGTAAGTTAAGTAAGAAGGACTCACCTGATGATCTGATGGGACAAGCGATGCAAGGTTCTCCAAATGCCTTGCCGATGTGACAGCAGCAGTCTGTTTTGGTGTATGTTCCCATCAGAGGATATTCACAAGACATGCTGCTGTACCGCTGGTAGCACAAGCTGCGCCTGTTGTCTACAAAAATAATGTATTGCATGCAATAAGCATTCCATGTACCAGTGACACTGAATACACATGAGAATGTTGCATTTTATGTCATACCACATGCTGTGCTTCTATAAAAGTCTCTGAGCCTGTTGTCTGTATTAACAAGAGAGAGGGACAGAGAAGGGGAGGCATGGGAGGAAGTTAGAGAGAGAGAGAGAGAGAGAGAGAGAGAGAGAGAGAGAGAGAGAGAGAGAGAGAGTGAGAGAGACTGACAGTCAGACAGACAGAAAGACAGGAGAGATACTGATATGAAGAGAGGGGAGTAGTGCAAAGCATAAAAAAGAAAAAAAAATGGGGAGGGGGAGAAGTCTGTCTGACCTTCACATTTGTGAACAGAGCACACCACAGAAAAACAACTGACCAACACAACGTCGCCCAGAGCTGTCCAGTGTGAGTCCACTGGGACAGGTGCAGCGAAAAGAGCCCTGTGTGTTGACGCACTGACCACCCCCACGACACAGCCCACTGAACAGCTCACACTCATTGATGTCTGCAAAAATAGACAACAGCGCACAAGTATGCAGTTGTACAAATGAATGGATGCACGTTTGCACGTACCCTTACACAAGTATGTGCATAAGCAAAAGCCAAAGATACATAGCACACAATGCAGCTCACTGACACCAGTGAATATCTGTTAGCCTGCTTTCACCATTCCAGAAGTTTCTTGCCATAGATATGTGAAGAACACCTACCAGTCATACTCTCTACCCTCCTCCCCTTCTGTCCTTACCCCCCCCCCCCCTCCCCTACTCTCTCCCTCTCCATCCTTCTATTTGTTCCATCTTCTTAATCCTAGGAAAAGAATGACAGCACTGATATGAGCTGTACGTAGGCTCATGTGCACAATGTGAGAATTTCTTTCCTTACTTACCGACACATTTGACTCCATTGTTGAAGGAAAATCCTCTTGGACAGTCCACTGAGAACAGTAAAAGTTCACATGTGAGACATACGAAGTAGGTTTGGGGGTCATTCTTTTTATGTATGTGACTCTATAAAAGAAATATACATATGTTCATTTCATCAAACTGTGCAAGACATAAATATTTTTCTTTGATTTCTATGATTCCCACCAACTGTCTCCCCTTATGCCTGCACAGACACAGACACACACACACACATGCAAGCTCACACACACACACACACACACACACACAAAGACTATGCACACATAAACATATCCTTTCACCATCACAGACACTGACGAGAAAGGACACATGAAAAATGAAAGAGAAGAGCAGAAGGCTGGACAGAGAAGTAAATTTAGAGTGATATAGTAATCAAGATGTATTCATCTAAAGGATGATGAGGAAGAAGTGACAAACACAGAGACAAAACAGACGAAATAACACAGACATGTATATATATCAGACCTGTCCACCTCAAAATTGAACCATTAGTATTCCATGGTGTAAATTTTAGTATTTCATGACAAAAAAAAAAGTATTTTTCTTACCTTGAACTTTAATATGGATCTTATATCGTGCAATTCTTGCAGCCAACTCACTGCGCTGTACTCACACTCAAACACACACACCAACAAGCACAAGCACACTACACACACACTGCACGTATCTAGCTGACCATCTCATTAAAAAGAAATAATAACAATAATATTTTAATACCCTCCTCCCTTTCACCCCCACACACACAGTGACAGACAGTCACACACATGTATACCCTTTACACAGGTTTCATTTTCCATCTTTTTTTTCTCTTTGTACTGCCACTCCATTCCCCTGCCCCCGTTTCTGGGGTGTAGGGGTGTGGGGGGGGGGGGGGGGGGGGAGGGAGTGGAGCTAATTAACAGTAGAAGTTAAAGTGACAGACACACCTTGAGCAATTTTGCTGTCACCAGTGTCAGGAAATATCTTCTTGGAAAGGGAACAAGACGATCGGTTGTTGACAGGGACAGATTCGCATCAGCCATCAGCCTACACATCATGATCATCATCTCAGCGTTTTTCACCTGCTGCTCCAAGTCCCCCACTAGACTTCGCTTCGGCCTTTTTCAATGCTTGTACAATTGAAGGTGTTCCTTTCACCATTTTGGATAGTTTTTTTAATGCGATTTTGACAAAACATGCTTTATGCAGTTGTTGCGCCTTCCATGAGCACAACTAAAACCCGTTTCGCACAAAGTGCACCACACCAAAGTTGGACCTTTTTTGAGCTTGGGACTAAGCACTTCCAAGGTTGCATGGTATGCATTCAGGAAAGTTTGCTCCCTGGTTTTGGCAGCCTTCTTTTCAACATCTAGCTCTTCATCACTCTCATGAACGCATAATTTCGCAGGTGGCGGCATTTTCTTAGTAAATATCTGTGTCAGTCGCTCACTATGAAAGATGGCCGACCATGGTGTAAGCAAGCACACGCAAACTGGAACTAGGAACAATAACTCGCGTCTTCAAACAGGAAAATAGTACTTTTTTGGTAGCCAATGTTGCCGATTTTCATATTTTTGTCCTACTCGGTGTATTATCATATTTTCCATTCAAATTTTGTAAAATACACTAAAAAATCGTAGGATAGGCAGGTCTGATATATATATGGACAGTTTTGGTATGGAATGAAACAGAGACAAGAGAGAAAAGGGGTAGGGAGATGGCAGGACGGTTATAAACCAGTTGACTGCTGGGCAAAGAAAACTGCTATGGGCCCTCTGCCACGGACTTTTCCATGAAAAGAAACATTTTTTCTTATATGTTCCTCAGACTCTCCTTTTGTTCAGAGATGATTTAATGAAAAATGAATGGATGACCCCTCCATAAGCACACTAAAAGTTCTGCTATGTACAGCTTATGGGGTCTTTTTTGCTTTGGTTAGGCTTACCCTTCACAGACTCAGAAAGCTGAGGCCCTGTTATCCACATTAAACAAACTTCACACACATTATTTTTGTCATTTCATATTTGCTTGCCTGAACTCGAGTTAACTTGCTTGCTGATGATCCACCATTTTGTAACACTATGTCTGCCAGTTAGCTTTAATGTTCAAATGTGGAGAACATCTTTAGACCTCCAAATAATATTAAAAACATGTTCATTCATTGCATAGTTACAGCGCTTTCTTAGACGGACCGCAGTCCACATGTAATTTCTGTTTTGGACTTGGAGGAAAAATTGAGAAAACCCATGACCAATTAAATGTCATATTGGCATGGTGGCTGCAACTAGGTATAACAGGTTAGCCCCTGCAGCTAGGAGCAGGGTCAGAATGGCACAGTAAACACATGGTTGTTATGTTATAGATAGTGTAAAAGATATCAGAGTCAAAGCAATTAACAGCTAAAAGAAATATTTCAAAGACAGATGGATTGGTTCTGATACAGAATAGGGGGAAGGGAAGCAGAAAGGAGGTAGGTGAGGAGCAATGGACGTCTATGGACAAGGAGACAGGTGGAAGGTTGAAAGGAACAGAGCAGACAAATTGACAATTATAACTACCTTACAGATAAAAATGAAAAAAAGAGACAGAAAAAGCCAAACAGAAAGACAGATAAACAGATAAGCCCTACAAACAGACAGAAAAGACACAGGAGTACAAACACATAGCTCTAGACATACTCTCTGCAGGACAGGGGATACAGGGGCTGCCCCAGGCTTTGCCGATGGATCCACAGCACTCAGACCTGGTCAGGACAGCCTGAATGCTGTTCTCACACTGACCGTTGATGATATCCAGCCAACATGTCCCACGGCGGTTGTCTGTCATCATCATTAACAACCATTAACTGCGCCAATGATGATGATGATGACCCCTGTCAGCGTATCCAGTCACAACTGTTTATCATCATCAACAATAGCAGGCATCAACATTGTACATCATCATCAACAACAGCAATCATCAACGTTGTAACAATGGTGATTAAAAAAATATATAGTGCTGCCATCTTGCAAAATAATCATGGCATTTGAAAAAGCTATATGTGCAAGCCTGCACCCATGCTCACACAAATGCACAAACAATATTAGACTAGTAACTTATACAGCCAATATTTTGCTACTCACTAACACAGTATCATTCCACTGATCAGTAAAGACAATGTCAGTCCATTGACCAATACAGACAATTGACAAATGCTGACAATATCAGTCCACTTAAAAATACACACAACAGTCCACTGATCAATGCAGACAACTACAATCCACTCACAACAAAGATAACTGACAAACATTGACAATATCAGTCCGCTGACTAACACTAACAATAACAGCACACTGACCAATACAAAAACAGTCCCCTGGCCAGAACAGACAATATCAGTCTACTGACCAACACAGACAACAGTCCACTGAAAAAAAGAGACAACAGTCCACTCATCAATACGAACACCAGTCCCCTGACTACATACAATATCAGTCCACTGACCAATACAGAGAACAATAGTCCATTGACCAATACGGACAACAACAGTCCACTAACCAATATAGGCCAAAACAGTCCACTCATGAGTCAACAACAATCCACTGACCTATACAGACAACAACAATCCACTGACCAATGCCGACATCAGTCCACTGACAAGTACAGACAACAACAATCCACCAATCAATACAAATAACAATAATACATTGACCAATGCATATGAGAACATCCATTCACCAATAAAAGCAATAGAATTTAACCCACTGATCAATAGAGATGACAACAATCTACTGACCAATTCTGACAATTGTAATCTACTGACCAAAAATGACAATAGTCCATTGACCAATACAGACAATAGTCCATTGACCAATACAGACAACGTGAGTCCACTGACAAATACAAACAATATCAGTCCACTGACTAGTGTAGACAACAATCCAATAACCAATATAGACAAAAACAGTTTACTCACCAATACAGACAAGATCTTTCTACAGACCAACACATACAACAGTCCACTGACCAATACAAACAACATCAGTCCACTGACCAGTTAGACAACAATCCAATGACCAATACAGACGACAGTCCACTCACCAATACAGACAATATCAGTCCACTGACTAATACAAACAACATTTACCTACCAATACTGAAAAACAATTTACTGACCAATACAGACAACAACAGTCCACTCACCAATACAGACAATAGCAGCCCACTGACTAATACAAACAACATTTACCCACCAATACAGAAAAACAATTTACTGACCACTACAGACAACAACAGTCCACTCACCAATACAGACAATATCAGTCTACTCACCAATACAGACAATATCAGTCCACTCACCAACACAATATCCTCCTCACCAATACAGACAACATCCGTCTACTTACCAACACAGACAATATCAGTCCACTCACCAACACAGACAATATCCTCCTCACCAATACAGACAACATCCGTCTACTTACCAACACAGACAATATCAGTTCACTCACCAATACAGACAATATCAGTCCACTCACCAACACAGACAATATCGGTCCACTCTGGCCACTACAGACGCTGTTAATCCACTGACCACTACAGACACTATCAATCCACTGGCCACTACAGACACTATCAATCCACTGGCCACTACAGACAATATCAGTCCACTGACCACTACAGACAACGACAGTCCACTCACCAATACAGACAATAACAGTCCACTGATTAATACAGACAATATCAGCCCACTGACCAATTCAAACAATATCAGACCCCTGATCGCTATAGACAATATCAATCCCCTGAACACTATAGACACTATCAGTCCACTGACCAATACAGAAAATATCAGTCCACTGACCAGTACAGACACTATTAGTCCACTGACCAGTACAGACAATATCAGTCCACTCACCAATACAGACAATATCAGTCCACTGACCACTACAGGTAATACCAAGTCCACTGACCAATACAGACAACAACAGTCCACTGACCAGTACAGACAACAACAATCTACTGACCAATACAGACAACAACAGTCTACTGATCAATACAGACAATAGAACACTGACCAATACAGACTCTGCCGCTGGCATCCTTTATAGTGTTGGGGGGACAGTCACAGCGGAAACTGCCAGCAAGATTCACACACCGACCTCCTGTGCATGGTCTCTCCCTACACTCGTCCACATCTGAAAACAAAAACATACAGTGGCCAGCCGTAAATTTTGCTAGCCAGTTCTGCCCACAAGTCGTTACCAAGTGCTGCGAAGATAACCAAGAATAGCAATACATTTCCCTGTTAACCCCTGCTCCTTTTCCTTGCCTTCTGCAACTGAAAATAGTGACATTGTAATGTGAACAAAGAAAACAGTAGTATACATGCTGGAAATCAGTGTCTGAATGCTAGGTTGCGTCAAACTTTCCTGATGTGCCATGCACATAGTCATTGTGCCCATGTGTCCATCCGCATCTGTGCGAGAGGGAGAGAGAGAGAGAGAGAGAGAGAGAGAGAGAGAGAGAGAGAGAGAGAAACTCATCATGGGAAGATCAACAACAATGTTGGAGGCAACCATCTTACTTCTGTCAAAATCCAACTGGTATCTTGACTTCTTTCATTGTTTATGCTTTTCAAAACAACAGTACAGCACCTGTGGCTGGATGCTGAGCTTACCAACACAAACAGGGTTCAGGCTGAAGATGATGGATCTGAAAAAAAAACCTCTGCCGGCGGAAAACTCGTAACATCCTGCTCATCATCGTCATCTGTATCTCATGTTTATAAGTTGCCTTTGTCAAGGTGCTGTCACAGTTTGGCATTCAGGGTCTTCAGATCTTATTCCTCAGTCATGAAAGAACTGGCAGGTGTTTTCACCAGTCCAGTCCTTCATGTTTTGAGTATGGGACTTCTTCAGACCCCCTTTAGTATATCTACTCTTCATTGTATTTGAGCATGAAATCATAGCAAGATACATTCCTGCACCTGGCAGGCTTAAGGTATCTGACAACAACAAAGAGATACATAACGCATTGCTAATCATTTTAACAGAAGAAAATGCAATGCTATACGCAAATAAATTTGGGAAGATGATCTGTAACACACTGCTAATAGTATTAATGTAGATCCTCAAACATTCACTATATACTGCTAACACCATGATCATAGCACAGAATTTTTTCCTTTTCATAAAACAGACTGTGACTCCACTTTTCACAGTAGTATAGTGATTTAAAAAAAATCTTTTGGATGATGCAAGTTTCAAAAATCAATATGATTATGCTGTGCTTATTTGATTTTTAGAAAGATTATCACCTTCATTTGCACAATGCACTCTGTCTCAATGATCATGTACTGTTAATATTATTACACCATTTCACCTCAGAGTAAATCACTGGCTGCAAGAATCCTCACAGTGTGTTGCAAAATAGTTGACCACATTAGAAACACAAAAATGTCATGTTGTATGCATTAACTGATAATGTGTGAAAACGGCCAGACAAACAGACAGACAAAGAGATATAAAGTCCATAAGCAAACCTTCACACATTCTGGTGGCAGCGTTGAAGCGGTATCCTGAGGGACACACACACTGGTAGCTTCCTGGTGTGTTACGGCACCTCCCCCCATCACACAGCCTGGGATTGAGGGCACACTCATCCACATCTGTGACATAAACATGGATGTCTTGTAGATCTACAGACGTGGCTGATATACAATAAGCTGCAGCTAAACGACAAGACTGAGCTGCTTGCCCGCCCCATGAAACTTCCTCAATATTCCTCTAACCGAACTGCTTCTGTTGAACAAATGCTGTTATTCATTTTTTCAGATCCTATGCAATTCTTTGGCATTACTCATGAACAGAATCTGATTTTTCAGTATCACACATCAAATCTGTGTAAAGATGCTGTCATTACTTGTAGACTGAGGCAACAAACTCATTTGTTGGTGCTTTTCTTTTTTAATCTAGAATTGATTACTGCACTTCTCTTCTTGCCCAGGTATCAAAAACAACTACATGACAGACTTTGAAGATGTCACATTAAGTGCTTGTTTTATTTTCAAATCTTCTAAGTTTGAACACGTCCAATTTTTTGCTCACTTCACTGGCTATCTGTCTCAAAAAGTATCAAATATCAACTTAATTTTTTCTGTGGATTTTCGTATTGCTCCTTCCTATTCATGTGCACGTGTGCGTGTGTGTATGTGTGTGTGAGAGAAAGAGAGAGTCAATGACATTCATGGACCTTTAAGGACCTTACTGACCCAGTTTGTTAATGCCATACCCACCCAGACAGAGAGTGGCCGTTTGGTCAGGCCGATATCCTGGGTTACACACACAGCGATACCCCATCTGACGATTCTCACACACTCCGTTCTGACAGATGTTGGGATTCAGCATGCACTCATTGATGTCTGAAACACACAGCAGACATTATGGGTGACAGACATTCACGTGTTTTACTTGCACTTGCAGCATACCATTTGAATTTATTAACTATAAACACAATGAAGAATTCTTTATAGATATCAATCTATTTTACGCACACATATATATATATCTATTTCATCATCAATTGATTTTAAAATTATGTTGGAAACAATTTATTTTTGTCAGCTCTGGAACGGAGTCAAGAAGTCTCCACTGGAGCCCAAAAGTCCTGTAAAACCCTCACGTTTGGATGCCTGAACAGGCCAGATGGTTAGTGTATCTAGCTGTATTTCAAGAGGCCGTAAACTCAAACTCCAGAGGCCCAACATAAAAACTGGCAATTTTACCGCCCATTTCAGTGTGGTCTCATATTGATGGAATCAGAGTGATGTAGGATAGGTCCCCTTCTCCTGGAATGGTTATACCTGTCTACCATGTTGCCTGTGGTTGGTGTGAATAGTAAGCCTAACTGTAACTTAATCTTTATCCTGACATCTTTGTTTCTTTTGTAATCTTCTTTCCACCTCATCCTTTATAACTGACTCCCACATCCTTTCCTGCTCTACACACCTTTTCCATCATGGTCAGTGCCCTTGCCATGCGGACAGAGCGTGGGGAAGTCAGGGTGGGTCAAGCCAGGGCAGATCTCACAGGCCTGGCCCCAGGCGTAGGTAAAGCCGGGGATCATCAAGCTGCAGCAACATGTGGACTTGGACACCATCATGGGCAGAGGGTTCAGACACCGGCCACCCTTCACGTCAGGGTAACACAGGTTGCGGCGTAGATCTGGTGAAAAGTTTCAACAATGTCATGCCAGCATTGTCACAATCGCCAGAAAATAATTAAAAAGTCAAAAATGAAGTAAGACAAGCAACAGACTTAATAAAGAAAAAATTACTGTATATGTCCAATGGATTAATGATGAGAGAACAACACAAAAACGCAACTCATTTCAGCTTTCGTGGTGTAAAACAGCTGACAGAAAGTGACCAGCAGCTTTTACCCAAACATGTGCGTCCATCCGGCCCTAGTGTGAACCCCCTGGGACAGTCACACCTGAAGCTGCCTTGGTTGTTGATACACTGTCCATTGACACAGATACCTGGATTCCTGCTGCACTCGTCAATATCTGAAGACAGAAGCAAAACCAGTGAATAAAGCAAGTAGATTCAAACTAATGTTGTATGTGCACGTGCATGTGGTGTGAGAATTGAGCGTCAGTGTGTGTGCATGCATGCATGTGTGTGAGTGTGTGCATGTGTGTGTGTGTGTGTGTGCACGCATGCAATAAGCGAAAACAAAGTCACAGGTAGAGCCATGTATCAATGAAGCCAGTATTGCAGATACACACCATAGTGACAGATGAAGCTACCTACTAGCAAAGCCACATTACAGATACATGTATACAACATACTGACATATGAAGTCACCTACCAATAAAATTACAATAACAGATACTCAACATGATCAAATTGAAGCAATCTACTAATGAAATCTGACCAGATTATAGACACAGATCATCATACTGACAAATGAAAATGATGCTAGGAGTACAGATGCATAAACGAGGAAAAGATAAAGTGAATTAAAGAAAGCCAGGATTACAGGTACCCATCAAAACAGTAACAAATGAAGCCACCAAGCAGTGCAAGCTTAACCCCCAAAGGACAGCTGGAGGCTAGGGTTGCAGATACACACAGTGAAAATAAAAGCATCTACCAATACATGCTTTTCCCAAAGGGACCATTGGAAGCCAGAATTACTGACAAACAACAACCTGAGGACACATGAAGCCACCCAATGTGGTGAAATGACCTACAATGGAAGTATGATAATAGATTCACAACAACACATTGACTGATGATGCCACCTACCGATGATACCAGAGTTACAGCTACACCAAAATGTGACAGATGAAACCACCTGCCAATGAAGTCAACATTACAGATACACAACATAGTAGAAGATGAAGCCATACAAAGAGACAGATGAAGTCACCTACCAAGTAACCTAGGATTACAGATACAGAACATCATGACAGACAGAGATATCTACTGATCAAACCAGACCTGAGATATACAACACGGTGACAGATGAAGCCACCAACAAATGAAGCTATGATTGCAGAAACACAACAAGGTGACAGACAAAGCCACTCACTCATGAAGCAGGACAGATTCATTGCAGCAGTGATGGACAAAGCATATACCGCTGAAACCAGGGTTAAACAACAACAAAGTGACAGATACAACCACCTACAAATGAAGTCAGATTAAGATACAATCATCACCGTGGCAGACAAAGCCACCTGCCAATGAAGTCAGATTAAGATACAATCATCACCCTGGCAGACAAAGCCACCTACAAATGAAGTCAGACTAAGATACAATCATCACCATGGCAGAGAAAGCCATCTGTCAATGAAGTCAGATTAAGATACAATCATCACCCTGGCAGACAAAGCCACCTACCAATGCAGGCCTCTCCACCAGGGGACAACTGGTAGCCAGGATTACAGATACACTTGTAGCTGCCCATGATGTTCTGACAACGGCCATTGGTACACATCCCCGAGGTGCGACACTCGTCATAATCTGTCGATAAAGGACACAGAACAAGTCAACCACAAATGCACATGAAAACTTTCATTTTAAAATTGCCTTTTGCTACACATGCCTTTGGCATGAAGTCCACTTGAACATCTAACAACTTAGAAAAATGGTTGAAAATGGTATATTTAAAGGAATGGAGTCTTAATTGTGAAGTGTATCAATGATACACATAGACAAACATGCTCCAGACAAACCAGTCTTTAACTCTTACCAATTTGGACATTTTGGTTCTAATCTGTGAACAGAATTGGGATATGGCAGGTTACAGATCATAAAGAGACTTTTATTTTGCATGATATGCAATGTTATGTATGAAAATGCAGATTTACAAAATTTGAATTTGTAAAGAAATCTGCAGGATTTGACCACAGAAAATGTTTATCATTACTGAAACAGTAACAGTGGAAACATTCTGAAGGCTTGGCATCAAATGTAGATATTCAGTGTCAATGTAGATACTGGAAAGGGGTAAAGGGAGACAGTCTTTATTGGGAGGTACATGTACTATACACGCACTGAAAACAATGCGCCACAGGAACAACCCCAAAACAAACAAACAAAAAACCCAACCCGTCATTAAAGGGAGAGATTCTCTGTTTGAAGGTAAATCAAACTAAACATGCCCTAATACTTTTTCAAGAACCGTTCTTCTCAAACTTGTAAACATCAATTTGTAACAGACGTCGACTGGATCAACATTGTAGACAAGTGCATTCTTTACTTCTGTACTGGCAACAAACAAAAGGATCAAATGATCACAAGAGAGACATTGTACAGGCAAGCTGAAGAACAGACAAATTTGCAGACTAACTGACAAACTCACCCAGACAGAAAGCTCCATCGGGAGAAAGCTGGAAGCCCCGGTTGCATTCACACCTGTAGCTTCCCTCAAGGTTGACGCATCGCCCGTTAATACACAGCTGCCCATTTTCTGTGCACTCATTGATGTCTGAAAATAAACCATTCATATGTAAATGCATCTTAACTGGATCAGTTTGTTGTTGACATAATATCTATCAGCAATACATAAGAGTGATTAAGTAAACACAAGTTTGTGTTGAAAGTTGTAATACTAATACAAAACTATTGGTTATCATCAATATGTCAGTCACATCTGTTTAATGTCTTGTGAAAAATTACAGTTCAGACTATCAGTTTCTCCACTCTCTATTAGCACATCTTAACTTGGGAAAAACAAACATTCAGAATATGTCATAATAAAATTGTATTTATGAGTACCAGTCCACGCTGGAGTTGTGTGTAATTAACATTAGGTCCTCTCAGCAGTTCCTGATGATAGATGCTTTTAACATACATATCTGTAGGAATATATCATTGCAAACCATATGTATTACTTCACAGTAACATTTTCTCTGGAATATTTGTTGGACGCAAGAGAACACTTTTCTCATCTGTTTTGGCAAAATGTGCTTCACAGAGCTGATTTGGAGGAATCAAATAAAACATCGTGTGAACCAGATCCTTCATATTTCAGATGAGAACAGCATCTGACAGAGGAATGCATATCCTGCACACTATCAAACAGGATTTTCTTTCAAATGTTGTCTGACACCAAACGTCTCAACATTAAATCCTTTGAGATATCCATCTTAAAAACAAACCTTTGAAACTGATTGATAACTGCTACACTATTTTTCAAATTATCTTGCAAACAGAAAGATAGACAAAGGTGATGACACAAAGAACCATATCTTGCTTTACGGTGCCATGTCTGTAAGAACGGTAATAAACAAAGTAATAATCATTCTTCTGCCTGAAAGAATACACCAGAGGATGTGCTGGCATGGCTAATGTCTCACCAAAGCAGATCTGTTGGTTGGGTGACTGGCGAAAGCCTGGGTTACACACACAGATGTACGACCCGTCCATGTTGATGCACTGCCCATTGGGGCACATCCGTTTGGTCTCACACTCGTTCATGTCTGTAAACATGTCCTTGCACACATCATGTGTCATATCAAATATACTCCTTTACATGGACTCAGATCTGTAATTATATCATCATAGCACAATGCATGAAAATTACGCCCTCACAATCATCCATGTCTGAAATTATATCATCATACTCATTCACACCTGAAGTAATATATTAAATACACATCTGTGTCTGAAATTATTCTACATTCTTCCTTCATGTGTCAAATCAAACCATTATATTCATGTCTATAATTGTATCATCACATCCACTAATGTTTGTAATTATACCAATACATTTATATAGGTCTGAATTTACACAAACAGCTGTCATGGTACAATAGTTTGCGCTGTGGGTACCAGCCTGGGAGATGGTGGGTTTTCTTCCACAAAGGGTTATTACTTTTGGGGACTTTTCTACCCCACCTTGCTCTTCTTCAGTGGTGGATGTGCTATAGGCTCCACAGGGGTGACTGGATCCTCACAGTTAAATGTCATCCACTTAATGGATGCACTTCTGAGAATGTTGCTAAAATCACCTGACCAACGCAGCAAGTATCTGTAATACATTCTTGGGTCTGGTTGATTCTGGGGTACAGTATGAAAGTAAGCGTTGATTGCAGTCCTGTCATGCAGGCTCAGACAGGAATCAAACTCCACAGCAACATCTACATCATCCTCATCAATCAGCATACAAAAGGTCTCAAATTCTTGTGCTATTCTTGTCCTGCTCTCATGGTGACCTCAGTTTAGATTTCCTCTCCACATTTATGCCCTTGGCAAGTTAGTGTTGAGGTTGTTGGGTTTGGCAAGTTCATGGGGACTGGTTGTTGGACAGCCATGACAGCACCCTCCAGAAAGGGACACTCACTCATATTGGCTCTGAAACCATGGAATGTTTGTCATCAGGAGGCGAATAAGCAGGTGGCACCCAGCATATGCTGGATTAGAACAGATGCCACTAAACACCACCTCCATTCTCACCTCAGATGGGTTGCTTCATTACAACTTATTACTGACTGCTCTTTGTGGACTGTCAGTGCAGGGGCTGCAATGGGACAAGCCAGGTGTGGCTGTAGACAGGGAGCTGTGATGAGCAGTGTGGGGTTAATGCCACTGAGGCAGTCTGGAGAATGCGACAACTAAAATAAAAGTTTAAACAAACAACCTCATACATAGCTGCAATTACACAGATGCATTTATGTTTTAAATTATACCAAAACACTCATTTA
Organism: Conus canariensis; assembly: GCA_033310375.1. Lineage (NCBI taxonomy): Eukaryota > Metazoa > Mollusca > Gastropoda > Neogastropoda > Conidae > Conus > Conus canariensis. The sequence goes on from CM065729.1 coordinate 67,451,076, forward strand.
TGTCGTTAGTTCTACTATATTCTCTCATGTGTAAACGAGTGTTGATGAATAAGTGCAAATGGTGGATGTAAGCGCATTGAGTTGTGTAACAAGAAATGCGCTATATAAGTATTATACATTATTATTATTATTATGTTTAAAATCATACCACCGAAGTCACACATATCTGAAGTTATTCAAGCACACCCAGTCATGTCTTAAATGACTCCATCGTGCTTGAGATAATATCACTGCATTATTTCACAACTGAAATCATACCAACACATTTATTCCTGTATAATATATACTTAATTGTTCAACACATTTATTCCTGTCTGAAATCAGATCCCTACGCAATACATTTGCCTGTGTCTGAAAACATACCATGAGTCTGAAATCGTATCATCATTGTTATTCAAATCTGACATAGCCTTCATCACACTCATACATGTTTCATATCATCACACCTTCATGAATACCTGAAATTGTAACGGTCACTTACACCACACTTAGCTGTGTCTGAAAATTACATCACACCCATTCACATATGATATTGCATAATCACACTCATTTAGAAATTTAAAGTTATCAAAATTACACCTGAAATAGATTCAGGTCTGAAATTATACCACTTCTCTGATTCACTTCTGAAAATATATAATTTCACCCCCTCATGTCTGAGTAATGCTTGAACACACAATCTGGTCTAAAATTGTGCAACCCCTGCACTCAATATATCATCTGAAATTAGCCATCACACTCATTCAAGTTGAAAGTTATACCCCTACATATATTGGTGTTTGAAATTATACCAACAGATTTCTTTTACATCTGTAATCATGTAGTCCTGCCAGCCCATATCTGAAATTTTACAGATAGATATTCACATCTGCAGCTTTACTACAACTATCATTCATGTTTACAATGATAACATTTATCTATATTTGCAAATGGACCTTCACACTCATTTACAATGGCAGGTAAAAAACATATAGTGGGACAGATTTACAATGAATCTGGTATTTTTTCTGCATTATGTGAGAATGTATATGATATACAATGACTTCTAATTGCTAAGCTTATCAATGAAAGAGAGAGAGAGAGAGAGAGAGAGAGAGAGAGAGAGAGAGAGAGAGAGAGGTGGAAGAAGAAGAAGAAAAAGAAGATGATGATGAAGGAGAAGAAAAAGAAAAATACTGACAATATGGCTGGGAAAGAACTACTATCCCAGATATGTTCATTTCATTGCACACTCTTTGTACTGTAATTACACAACATTCAAATTCCTCTCTCTTGCCACACAATCACATGAGCAGGAGTGCATTTTACCTGTGCAATATCTTCCATCAGGTGAGAGTACAAATCCCTTGTTACACTCACACCTGAAGCTGCCCTGGGTGTTGATGCAGCGACCGTTACGGCAGACCCCTCTCTGACTGCACTCATCAATATCTGCCATGAACATGCACAGTGTCTCTCCTCTGTAACTTCACAATCACCGAAATGTTTGTACATTTCATTTAGCCTTGATTCCGTGCTGAAAATATGTCTTCTTCAACCCTTATAAACAACAATCATGAATAATGCTTAAAACCATATTCTCAAGATCTCAGTCAGCTTGGGAAAAAAAAGATATATCAGTATATCCTGTGACAATTTATTAGAATGCTATGGAATCACCAACCCACACAGTCACCAGTAAACTTATTCCTGTATTTAAGAATACATTCACAGTGGAAAGACATGGAATCTCTTGCTAAAATGAAATACAATGGAACTTCTTAACAACAGCCTCTGAAAAACAAAGAAACAAAAAAATGTGTCTTTAGATGAAGACAATTTTTGTGGGGAAACAAGTCTGGTGGTCACAATGACAAAAGTTTCAGATAAACAAGTCTTTAAAGGGAGTCTTTCTTCAGAAGGTCTTCACTGTATTGACATCACCATGTATGAAATCACTGATTCATGTAACTGCTACTCATTCCTGGTGTATGAATTTACTGTCACAACAGACAGCACAATATTCAGCTGTTCTCCCAAATTATGGTTTCACCATTGTGAGAACTTTACAATTATACAGTAATACAATGATGTCAGTATTACAAGGATACGAGGATGACATGATACCATTACATTTTTACAGTGAAGGATCAACACAGACATACACCATTACAATGAAATGTTAATACAGGGTGTACAAAAAAAATACTATCATGATGGTGCTGTTACAATGCTATGAAATCACTGACCTACACAGTTGCCAGCGGAGTCATTCCTGTAGCCAGGATTACATTCACAGCGGAATGATCGTCCCTCACTCACACAACGTCCGTTCACACACAGCTTATCAAACAGGGAGCAGTAATCCAAAATGGGCTCTGTGCCCTGACACAGGCGTCTGTAGGCATCTGAAAACACAAAATGGTCTTCCTCTGTGTGAAAGGGTGTGTGTGTGTGTGTGTGTGTGTGTGTGTGTGTGTGTGTGTGTGTGTGTGTGTGTGTGTGTGTGTGTGATATGGGAACAGTTGTGTGTGTGTGTGTGTGTGTGTGTGAGTGTGAGAGAGAGAGAGAGAGAGAGAGAGAGAGAGAGAGTGAGAGTGAGAGAGAGAGAGAGAGAGAGATTTTGATACCAAACAACAAGAACAACAACAACACAAGAAAGAGTTTGTCCACAGCTCTGATTGGTGATTTAGAGTCATTGACCACCTTGAAGACAGTAACATGTAACATCTGTCTGGTTCCCTGATCATTTAAAAGCTCTCTAAAAGGCTCACTGATGTGTGTATACCTCTCTTGTCAGCAGTCTTTACCAATCACTTCAATGACTGAAGACTGATGCTTGTGTCCCAAGGCTAACAGCTGTGTCCACTTTATTAGCAGTATTTACCAGTCACTTCAGACCTGTTTCTGACCTTATGATAACGGTCGCATTCTTGTTACTACCAGTGTTTACCAGTCACTTCAGATCCTTTACTAATCCAAGGCTGAGGCTGTGTCCATTTTACCAACAGTATTTAGCAATTACTTCAGACCCATTACTGACCGAATGCTACTGGCTGTGTAAATTTTACCATCAGTGTTAACTTATTACTTCTGACCCTTCAATAATCCGAGGCTAATGGGTGTGCCCATTTTACCAGCAGCATCATCAATCACTTTGCTGACCCAAGGCTGATGGCTGCGTCTACTATATAAGCATTAGTTTCCAGTCAATTCAGACTCTTTACTAACCAAAGACTGAGAGAGGTGTCCATTTTACCAATGATATTACCAATCTTTTCATTGACCCACAGTTGATGGGCAAGATCACTCTAACAGCAGTGACATGACCTCACTGACCCAGGGCTTTACCAACAATATGAACTAATCACTTCAGAGCCTTACCTCAACCCAACCTTACCTACACTGACCCATGAATGTGATCACGCACGATTCGTCAGCAGTAGTAACCAATCGGTTCAGTTCTTACTACGCCAATCAGGGTTCAAACTAGAACCGAATCACAGAGATCCTTGGGACCCTCTGGTTAGAGTGACAGGGGGTCTTAATGCAATCATGGAGAATCCATCCCTGAAAGACACTATGCTTATTACAGCTAGGTGTAGAGGATCAAAACTGACCTCTTGTTACATCTGACATGACTTGCAAGGATCAATTAGACAAAAAAGTTGGATCAGCACAGTAAAGAAATGAGAATTCTGTGCTTACATACATTGCATTTGCAAACTGATTGTTATGATTTGTGTTGGCAATTCTGATTTGATGAGAAATTATTTTATTGATTGTTATATTTTGTGTTTGCAATTCTGATTTGATGACAAATTATTTTCATTGACTTGACCATGGAATCTGTACAAGATCAGGTGTTCCATATGTAGCTGGAAATTTGTTAGCCTAGCTTTGAATTGCAGTGACCCACTGGACCCCTTCAGCACCTCCTGATCATCATAGAGAGTAAGGCATGCATATATGTATGTTAAAGGGAGCCCTGCCCAGTACTGACGGGTTTGTTCACTCTACCACAACTATTTAGCAGTTACTTCAGCCATTACTGATTCAAGATATGGCCTTGTCCACTTTACGAATGCATTTGGCCACCTGCTCCCAACCAAAGGTTGAGCATCAATCTTGGTTCAAAGCTAGCATATTTAACCCTCACTCTATGCATATATGATAAATATGAGAACAGTATTCTGAAGCTATTTCCTTCTTGTATTATGTACTGCTTTGAGTGAGCAAATTTTGAATGATCTGGAGACTTAGTTCTCAATTTTTTCTTCTTCCAACATTATGAGCAAATATTATTCTAAAGGCAAGTTTTAAATGAAATCATAGGGAAAGATCTCAGCAAATATCTCTTTTTAGTATCAATGCAAAAGTCATCAAAATTTACAGATTTGCCATATATATCTTTGTCAAAAATGTTATGAAACAACCAGTTGGAATAAGAAGTACAAATGAAGCTGTGAAGGGTCTGTTCGGCTGCTATTTATCAAAGAATCATGACTAACTAGATGATTCGTATACAATGAAAATTTAAAATGTTATAGAAAAGCTAAACTTCCATGCTTTTTTTTATCACAGTTTGAGAAGAGCAGCCTTAATCTTCCAACTGAACATCCAAAACATGGCTGGTCTTTACCGGCAGTATTTTATCAATCACTTCAGCCCTACTGACCAAAGGCTGGTATATGTGAGTCCATTTTTCCAGCAGTATTTTGAAGGTCACCTCAGCTCTTACTGACCAGAGGTTAGTGCTCTGTGTCATCTTTACCAGCAGTATTTACCAATCACTTTAGTCCTTCTACTGAGCCACAGTTGATGGCTGATGCTGTGGGGCATCTAAATGCACAAGCGATTAAAAAAACAGGTACATTGTGTCCACAGCTGCCAACCTTTAGGAAGAAAAGTTATTGATCCTTTTGGGGAGAGGGGTCAGTGGAAGAGTGTGCCTCCCTTCTGACATCAAGGCCATGGTCAGTAGGTCACTGTAGTCTTCTGAGAAGGAAGTATTGCAAGTTTAAAAGAAAACAGCAAAGTGCCTGTGCACAGCATACTGCATTCAGGCCAGACTATACATTTTTGGTGTTGTTGATTTTTGTTTTTATTTTAGTTATTTCATTCTTCATGACCTTCCAGCAGCACAGCTCTCTCACTCCTATTCCAGCTTCCCCAGACACAGCCCTATCCAGATGCTTCTGTTGCAGTCTACACTACATTGCCTAGCAATTGTGGAGCACAGGTTTATCTCTTCTTTCTTTTCTGTTTTGTTTTTCCCCTCAAAATCAGAAAAAAGTACTTAAGAAAACATGAAATCATTACTAGAGTTACAAATTAATTAAAAAAAAAAAAAACACCCAACAATGGCTGTCAATGATGATTAGCTTACAGTTTTTTTGTTTGTTTGTTTGTGTGTTTTTTTTTTACCAGATCCAGGTGTGGGGCAAGGTTGGCAGAACTGGGGATTCAAACTCCACCCTTTGCCCATGTTGACAGCACAGCAACAGTCCTCCAGGGATAACCGCTCGGATATGCGATCCCGACACTTCAAGTCCACAACACGGGTGTAGCAGAACCCAAGCTGGGCAGCTGTCAAAAACCAATGTTGTCATTTCATATTGATATTCATGATGATGATGGACAGCTGTAACAAACAGCATCGGGATTTCATATTAATGATAGTAATGATGAAGGACAGCTGTCAGTAACCAGCATTGTAATTTCTTATTGATAACAATGATGATAATAATAATGATAGGCAGCTATCAACAACCAGCTTCATCATTTATTTGATAATAATGCTGATGACTGGCAGCCACCAACAACCAACACTATCATTTCAAATTGATAATTATGATAAATGATAGTGAAGGGAGGCTGTTGATAAACAGCATGATCATTTAATTTTGATAGCACTGATAATGATGATGAAATGCAGTTTTAAAAAAAAAAGAAGAAAAAGTGCTGCTTTTCGATGTATATAATAATGATGATAATAAGCAGCTGTCAATTATAAGCACTGTAATTTCACAGTAATAATAAAGATGATGGACAGCTGTCAACAGCCAGCATTGTCATCTCATTTTGATCACGATGATGATGATGGACAGTGGCCAACAACCAGCACAGATGTTTACATTGATAATGATGATGATGATGATGATGATGATGATGATGATGATGATGATGAGATGATGATGGACAGCTGCCAACAATATGCACGGTCATTTCATTTTGAAAATGGTGAAGGTGGACAACTGTCAACAACCTGCATTGTCACTTTAAACTGATGGTGGTGATGATGACAATGATGATGATGACAATGATGATGATGACGATGATGACAATGATGATGATGATGATGATGGTGATGATGATGATGGTGATGATGATGATGATGATGATGATGATGATGATGATGATGATGATGATGGACAGCTGCCCAAAACCTGCATTTCATATTGACAACGATGATGATGGTGATAATGATGATGGACAGCTGCCATACTGATGATGATGATGATGACCATGATGATGACCATGATGATGATAATGGTGAGGAGGAGGAGGGAGAGGAAAAGGAGGTGGAGGAAGTGGAGGTGCAGCTGCCAAAAACCAAAACTGTCATTTCATGTTGATAAAAATGATGATGATGGACAGCTGACAACAACTAGCACCTTCATTTCATATTGATAATGAAGATGATGATAATGATGATGATGTTGATGACAGTGATGATGACGTTGATGATGATGATGGTCAAGTTCAAGCTGCCACAGTGCCAACAACTAGCACTGTCAATTAATAGTGATAATAAAGATGATGATAGCAACAACTAGCAATGTAATTTCATGCTGATAACAGTAATGATGGTGATTACACTGATGATGATTCAAAAGAAGACATCTGTAATAATTACAATGATCATAATGATAATAATAAAACACAATTTCTTTGGAAAATTACCTACAGGGGGCGCATGTGC
>CM065729.1:67463039-67470539 GCA_033310375.1 Conus canariensis
ATCACAATATTCTCTCTTTCCTCTCTCCTAATCCTCTGTCTGTGTTTCTATTTCTGTGTTCTCTCTCTCTCTCTCTCTGACCTGGTGTATGTTTCTCTCACATCCCTTCCTACATCTCTCTTTTTTATCTTTAAGGCGATATGTATGTGTGTGCACACACATTCATGTGCCAGTGTGTGTGTGAATGTGTGTGTCAGTGTGCATGTGCATGTGCGTGTACGTATGTGTGTGCGTGTGCATGTGCGTGTGCATGTGCGTGTGTGTGTGTGTGTGTGTGTGTATGTGCGAGTCTGTGAGTGAGTAAACGTGTGTATACATGTATGTGCTTGGCCTTTGGGTGTGCATGTGTTTGTGTGTACACATGCGCATGTGTGTATGTGTGTGCATGTGTATGTGCTAGCATGCTCTCTCTCTCCCTCTCTCTCTCTTTCTCGCCATCTTTATCTCCTAATCACTGTCTGACTCCCCCTCTCTTTGGCTCACCTTGGCATACTTTGGTGATGGGGTGTTGCGTCTGTCCTCCCTACATTCACAGCGGTAAGATCCCAAGGTGTTGACACACTGACCTCCCACACACAGCCCTGGAATGGCTTTACATTCGTCAACATCTGAAATCACAAGCAACATAACCACCAATTTTCTTTTTTTTAATAATGATTAAACTGCAGCCTTTAATGCCATATCATAGTACATGGGCAACTTTGTGTTCGCTTCATAAATTATCTAAACATTGCATTTCTTTTTGTTCTTGTTGTTTGTTTATGTGGTTAAGATGATTAAATGAAGAAATCAACAAACAATATCTGTTTTCAATAAACTAATTGATTATTATTTGTTTATATGTCGACTGCAACTGTGAAACGGTCAGTTTGTCACTGTCATTCACAGAAAATATTATTTTCTCTGCGCAAATGCGCGCGCACACACACACACACACACACACACACACACACACACACACACACACAGTGACACACACATAGAGATGTGCATACCAGTACCTGCATCTAAATAAACACACATACTTGTGCAGTTGCAAAGACACAGACAGACACATCCATATAGGCTACTTAACATACACACACATCTACATATCATATAGGCTACATGACATACACACACATCTACATACGATACAGGCTACATGACATACACACGCACATCCACGTATGATATAGGCTATACGAAAACATCAACAGTCTTCCATTTTTACCCACATTCTAACACACAGACATATGTACATATCACTACTTGAACCATTCATCTCACACCAGGCCCATCTCACTATTCATTCACGTCACACGCCTGTTTCCCTGTTCGTACATCTCACACTGATTCAATCTTTCATTCATCCATCTCACACTGCCTCCAGTTCACTGTTCATCCATCTTGAAATGCTTATGTATCACTGCTCATACATCTCACAATGCTCCCATGTTACTATTCATTCATCTCACCATGCCTCCATCTCACAGTTCATCTCCCACTGCCTCGTCTCAACATTCATCCATCTCAAAATGTCTCCACTCACTGTTCATTCATCTCACACTGCTTCCTTTCACTGTCCATTCATCTTGCAATGCTTTTTTTTTTATCACTGCTCATTCACCTCACAATGCTCCCATCTCACTATTTATTCATCTCACCATGCCTAAAACTCACAGTTCATCTATCTAAAACTGTCTCTATCTCACAGTTCATCCATTTCACACTATCTCCATCTCTGTGCATTCATCTTACATTACACTTGTCTCAAATTTCCTCCATCTCACACTGCATCCGTTATGGACTTCATCAGTCTCACACATTCGTCCACACACTTCTGCTATCCCATATTTCATCATCTCAGATTGTCATCCCTCCCACATTAAGTAGCTTGGGAAATTTTTCAAGCCTGGGGGACGGAGGTAGGATGGGGTGACGAGCATGTGGGAATAAATGTAAAGATTCTAATAAAAAAGATGGTTCTTACAGTTACTTGAAGACTGGAAAAGTCAGATATGTTGATCCACAGTTCATACATGGTCATACATGCGTGGTTCAAATACTAACAGAGGGGAAGGGGTGTCCCAAGTGAGGCCGGGTTTATGTCATAGCGAGGATCATGGGCAAAAACTCTCAGAGGCTGAAGGAATTATACATTTCTGGGTCAGCTAGAGGCCTTTCACATATTCACTGAACATGTGTATGTAAACCCCAGTTTGAAAAATCAGGGAGGGAAGGAAAGTTCTGGGCACCCAAAAACCCCTCCCCTCATCACCACCCCACCCTCATCCCCCCTCCCCCTCTTCTCCTGGAGTCTGATAGTACTTCAAGACACATAGGCAGATGCAATCTTTTTCAGGTTGATAGTACCTAATTCCTCTTGAAACTCACCAGGCAAAATACAATATTTGAGTCTCTTCTGGGTTATCGTTGAATGCAGATAATTTTTCCCTGTCCGTGACAACGTCAGTCCCATGACACTGAGACAAAGGGGGGCTGCTAAACTTAGCCTTTGCACAGTTCTCTCCATGGTTGTTACTGTCACAGGCACTGTCAAAGACAGCTTGAGCACGTTGTCCGGCGAGAAGAGCATATGTTCAGACTGGCACTTGACAAGCTTCATGAGCGAAAACAAACTTTCGTCTCCCACCCCTGACTTTTGTTACTCCAGGGGACAAAGGGGGGAGGAGGGGGGGGAGGCACGGAAGGGGGAGGGGGGGTGTATGTCCGCTCGCTCCTAGGCACACACATATACACATGCGTGCATGTGCACGTCCACACCCACACGCGTGCACACAAACAAGCATACACATGAACGCACAAATGCATACACACACACACATGTGTACACGCCCACATACAAAGACACACACATATATGTCACATATATATGCAGATACCTGTGTGTGCTCACACAAACCCACAAATCACACACACCTACACACACACACATGCACTTCTGCACACGCACGCACATGTGCACCTACATGCAGGCACACACGTGCGCGCACACATACACACACAAGCGCGCCCACACGTATGCGCACACACACACATGCGTACACGCACACACATGGGCTCGTGCCCACACATCCATACACACATGTACATTCACTAAACACACATACAAAAAAAAAAAGATAACCAATGTTAGGTAGGCACTCATGGTCTGACCAGCGCATTGGGCTAATGCATAGGTTAGACATCTGTTAAGTTGTAGCCACGAGACCCTCTTCTTCAATTCTCTCATCTTCGTTGTTCATTCATTTATCCATCAGCTTAAAATCATGTGTAGTGTGATCTCAAAACTTAGCAGATGTGGTGTAGCGTATATGGACTAGTCCGCACGCAGTGACGCCTCCTTGATGAAACTGAAACAAACTATCTCCATCTCACTGTTCATTTATTTCTCACTGCTTCCATCTCACTGTTCCTCCATCTTGCAATGTCGCTGTAGCTCATTCATTTCACACCGCCATCATACCACGGTTCATCTATTTTATATTGCTTCCTTCCACTGTTCTTTTGCCTCGGACAACCCCCATCCCGTATTTCATCCATATCACGATGCCTCCATTTGCTGTTGAACTGTATCACTATGTTTTTATTTTACTGTTTATCCGTCTCACTATGCCACCAACTCAGTGTTCATTCATCTTGCAAAGCTCTAATCTCAACGTTCATTAATCTCCTAATAGCCCTATCTCATTGTTCATTTGTCTCAAACTGTCTCCATCTCACAGTTCATCTTACATTCGTTTCAAGCTTCCTCCATCTCAAAATGTACGTATCCATCATGCACTTCATCAGTCTCACACTTTCATGCACACACTTCACCCCATATTTCATCATTCGCCATTCCTCCAACACCCCATCTATCTCACACTAGACTCTTTTTTTTTTGGCACCAATTTCAGATTCTACTTGCGCTTCATCCATCATACACCACATCAACTGACATTTCACCCTTCTCATTCTGTGACCCATCTCACTAAATACAACAACTGTGCATGTGGGCGCATACGCACGCGCACACAAACACACACCACAGCTATGCTCATCCATATCTGCTTATGTGCATACACACAAACACTTGTGCATATACAAATGCACTGAAAAAAAAAAACATATACACAAACACACACTTACATCCACCTATAATATAGGCTATGCGAACACTTCAACAGCCCTCCATTTTCACCCACATTCAAGACAGAGAGAGACACACACGGTAACCTTTCATCTCAAACTACCTGCATCTGACTGTTCATTTGTCTCACATAGAAGCTATCTCACAGTTCACTTGTCTTACACCGCCTCCATTTCATGTTTATCCATCTCACACTGCCTCCATCTCACTGTTCATTTTTTTTTACGCTACCTTCATCCCACCGTTCACTTATTTTACACTGTGCTTATCCCACAGTTTATTTATTTTGTTTTGCCTTTATCCCACTGTCAATTCATCTCACTGCCTTCATTTGATTGTTCATTCAGCTAACACAGCCTCCATCTCACTGTTAATTTTTTTATGCTGCCTTCATCCTACTGTTCATTTATTTCACACTACGCTTATCCTACTGTTTATTTATTTCATTTTGCCTTTATCCCACTGTCAATTTTATCTCACTGCCTTCATTTGACTGTTCATTCAGCTAACACAGCCTCCGTCTCACTGGTCATTCATCATGCAAAAGCCTTCATCTCACTGCTCATTCATCTCACACCGCCCCCATTTCATTGTTCATCCATCTCACAATGGTTCCATATTACCTTCATCATCATATATCTCACTGTTCATCCGTCTCACAATGCCCGTCTCACAGTTCATCTTCCTCACAATGCCTTTATCTTACTGTTTATCCTTCTCACAGCACCCATATCTCACTGTTCATTCATTTTAGACTGCCTCCATTTCACTCTTCATCCATGTTGCAATGCCTCCCTCTCACTATCTATTCATCTCCTACTGCCTCAGTCTCATAGCTTATTCATCTTACACTGTCTCCATCTCACAGTTATCTGTTCCACACTGTCTCCATCTCTATGCATCCACCTTACATTCCTATCAAATTTCCTCCAGCTCACACTACAATTATCCCATATTTGATCATCTCATATTGCTACCCCTCCAACACTCCATCCATCTCACACTGAATCCATTTTCATACTGCATCAAGTTCGCGCACTTTGTTCATTATATAGGTCATCCATCACAAACCACTTTCATCCGACATTTCACCTGACTCATCCTAAAACCCCTCTCACTGAAAATCACTGCATCGAACCCTCTCACACGCACACACACATATGCACACACACACACACACACACACACACACACACACACACACACACACACACACATTTGTGCATATGCAAACACACAGACAGAGATGCACAGAGGCATATACGCACATCAAAATACAATACAGGCTACTTGAAGAAAATTTCGAGAGTCCTCTATTTTTACCCACATTCAAATCTAGAAACATCAGAACCATTCATCTTACACTGCCACCACCTCATTGTTCATCCACCTCTGACTGCCTCCATCTTACTACTTCACTATCTATTCATCTCATATGGCCTCCATCTGCCTGTTACTGTCTCACGTTTCCTCCATCTGAAGTCCATTCATCTCACACTGCCTCCGTATTACTATTAATTTATCTTGCAATGCCTCTGTATCACTGTTCATTTGTCTCACACTGCCTCTTTATTAACTGTCATTCATCTCACAGTGCCTCATTCTCACTGCTCATTCATCTCACACTGCCTCCATCTCACTGCTCATTCATCTCACACTGCCTCCATCTCACTGCTCATTCATCTCACACTGCCTCCATCTCACTGCTCATTCATCTCACACTGCCTCCATCTCACTGCTCATTCATCTCACACTGCCTCCATCTCACTGCTCATTCATCTCACACTGCCTCCATCTCACTGCTCATTCGTCTCACACTGCCTCCATCTCACTGCTCATTCATCTCACACTGCCTCCATCTCACTGCTCATTCGTCTCACACTGCCTCCATCTCACTGCTCATTCATCTCTCACTGCCTCCATCTCACTGCTCATTCATTTCTCACTGCCTCCATCTCACTGCTCTTTTATCTCAGACTGCTTCCATCTCACTGCTCTTTTATCTCAGACTGCCTCCATCTCACTGCTCATTCACCTCAGACTACCTCCATCTCACTGCTCTTTTATCTCAGACTGCCTCCATCTCACTGCTCATTCACCTCAGACTGCCTCCATCTCACTGCTCTTTTATCTCAGACTGCCTCCATCTCACTGCTCATTCATCTCAGACTGCCTCCATCTCACTGCTCTTTCATCTCAGACTGCCTCCATCTCACTGCTCATTCATCTCAGACTGCCTCCATCTCACTTCTCATTCATCTTGCAAATGCCTCCATTTCACTTTTCATCTGTCTCACACTGTCATCGTTTTGCAGTTCATTCATCTCACACTGGATTCGTTTTACTGTTCATCCATCTCACATTGTTCCAATCTCACTATTCATCCATCTCCTACTGTCCCAGCTCACTGTTCATTCATCTCTCACTGCCTTCTCTTATTGTTCACTCACTCTGACTGTTTCCATCTCGCATTTCATCAATTTCACAATGCCCCTATCTCCTGTTCATCTACCTTGCAATGGCTTTATCTCACTATTTACCTACCTCACAATGCCCCAACTCACTGTTCATTTATCTTGTCATACTCCTATCTTAGTGTTCATTCATTTCACAATGTCCCCATTTCACAGTTCATTTTCCAGTGCCTCCGTCTCACTGTTACAAACCTGTTTCCATCTCACTGTTCATTCATCTCAAACTGCCTCCATCCTCACAGTTCATCCATTCCACACTGCCTTCATTTTGGTGCACCAGCCTTACATTACATTCGTTCAAAATTTGCTCCACCTCACAATGCATCCATCATGCACCTTATAAATCTCACATGGCTTCGTCATTTACTCACTTCAGCTATCCCTCATTTCATCGTTCTATATTGTCATCCTGCCAACGCTCCATCCATCTTACGCCAAATCTATCTCATACTGCATCAGTGTTACACTAGTTCACCTCACACTTCATTCATCACACATGACAACTATCTTACCTCTTATCCAAGTTTTCCCGTAATCAGTCTCGCAAAACCCCCTTACACACACACACACACACACACTCTCTCTCTCTCTCTCTCTCTCTCACATACAGAGTCCAGCAGAGCAGCAATCCCCAACATCTTGCCCCTAACCTTCCTCTCTCTCCACTCTCACCTCGACAAGTGCTGGTCTGGGGGTCCAGGATGTATCCCCGCCGGGAGGGGTGCGTTCCTGGGGGGCACTGTTCACAGGGGCGCCCCCAGGCCTCGCCGATAGTGGCACAGCACAGCGCCTTGGTGCATACCACGCCCGTCAGCTGACCCCGGCACATGTTGTTGGATACCTGGGTGAAGCATGGTCCCGTTCGGAAATCTGACCGCCCCCGGACAGATA
>CM065729.1:67475539-67503039 GCA_033310375.1 Conus canariensis
TTAATATCCCCTTTCTTAAATACAGGGTGTAAGATTGACAAGGACCATTCATCTGGATACAGGCCATTGTCAAAAATGTGGTTGAAAAATTTAATCAAGAAAGGTACAATAATGTCAACACTGTATTTATAAAATTCTCCTAGCATACCATCCGGTCCAGTCGCTTTTTGTCTCTTTAATGCTTTGATTGCATTTTTTATTTCATTATCAGATATTCTCTCGTTTAGAGAGTCAATATTAATATCAAAGTCAGCGTCGGAGACACATTCAAAACGATCGCTACCAACATTGCCCAGAGCATTTTCATTTGCAACACCATTAAATACATTATTAAAGTGGTTATACCAGTCTTCAATGGAAATCATTGGTTGGGTAGATTTAGGTTTGACAGATCGAATGGTATCCCAGAATTTCTTTGGATTCTTCAAATTATCTTGTAAAGACATTATGATATTTTCTTTATGGCTTTTTTTCTTTTGCCTAATTAACTCCTTATAGGCTGTTCTCTATACACAATATGCTGCCCTGTCCTGATCATTATGGGACCTTGAACTCCTGTGTAAATCTATTCTTAATAATTTTCTGCTTTGTTTGCACTCAAGATCAAACCAGACCCTATTTTTCTCGGTTCCAAGGAATATAGTTTTCTTCATACATTCCCCAGCATAACTGAAGCACTCATGAAGTCTGCACAAGGCAAGGTTTATATCAGACTCAATTAAAAAATGTTGCCTCGTTCAACAGACCTTGGACATACTCGGTTTGCATCAAAGCGGAAAACGTAGCACGTTTTTGATCCTCCCATTTATACTTCGAAACAGTAGTCCTGTTAACTTCTTTTCTTTCTACAACACATTCATTACTGTCAATCGTAAGAGCTAAAATCACCACTGCATGTTTAGATTCAACTTTATAAACTATGTTAAAGTCGGCACATCGAGAAAGTAACCCACGTGAGACTATGAAGTAATCTAGAACACTACTACCGGTTGGTGAAATATACGTAAAATCGCCTGGAAATTTTAATACTCGCAAGCCATTTACAATAGACAAACCAAACATTTCACACACAGTGATCAAATAACGACCAAAAGGGTTCATAGTAGCATCTCTTGATTCCCTAGTTATACCTTCATCCGAACTGTGTGAACTGTGGAAGTCAACATGGGATACCACATCACACATTTCGTCCACAGGGTCAGAACTACTGGCATTAACAGAGCCAGTTCTTGAATTAAGGTCGCCAAATACAATCAGTGGCAAATCACCATTTCCTCTAATTAGTTCAAAGAGGCAGTCTTCCAGCATAGAAACTCCATTGTATATATTTGTTTCAGCATAATATACAGAATTTTCAGGTGGCAAGTAAACTCCTAACAATAAACAATCAGTGTTTGTACCTAATAATTTATGAGACAGCTTCAGAGCAATCATGTTGTCGTATTCGATATTCAGTCTTTCAACATATTTAACAAGTTCGTTTCTCACGAGAATGATAATACCACCGGACAGACGACCATGGACACTGTCTGAAACCTTTACACCAGGGGAAATAAATATCTTATGGGAAGGGAAAAAGGATTCTGGTACAGTTACGATGAAGGTTTCCACCAAAAGAACAATATCATAGCTATTTACAAAAAAAGACAAATCCAACACTTGAGTAATACTCCAAAATCCTTCAATATTAAAGACCGCAAAAGAAAATAACTTTTTATCATCAACATGTTCTGATCTGTCAAACGGTCTATTTTTGAACGATTGACTGGTTCCAACGTTAGAAACATGAACTTTATTAATGTTTAAAGGGCTTTGGCCTGACCTTCATTTGCCACATTCATCAGCGTCCTCAGTTGTGGATTGACTACAGTGCCAGTCACTGGGGAGCTTTTGCTGCTTTGGACAGGAAGAAGTTTGTCCACTGCTAGACTGGCTTCTGGTCAACACTGGTGACGGCTGACTATCATGAACCGTTTTAGGTTTGGGTTGACGTGAACCCATAGTCTTACCTTTACCCCTCCCCTTCCCACCCACACCTACATTTTTCGATGGCGTGTCTTGATGTGGGGTACCTGGTAGGGGAGAACCTCTCCCAAAACCTCGAGGGGAACGGCGCCAGGAACTGGTGACAGCAGGTGATGAAGTGGGAGGGTCAAGTTTGGCACCCTCCTCTGGAGTTGAGGTTGAGGTGTCAGCGTCAGTACTAAGGCCAACACCAGCCTGAAGCTGACAGGCGTCGACATGATGTAAGATCTGGTTGACACCAAGATGCAGATGACCAGGAATGACGTCATGAAGGGGCCTGCTGGAGCTGGGTTCTTGCAGAGGATGACTGGATATAACATCATGGAGGATCTGGCTCGGAATGACGTCATGAAAGGACTGGTTCTGGGTAACTTCTGCTGAGGACTGAATGTTAAAACATTCAGACTCGGGCCGACCAGTCGCAACCCCATGAAGAGGCTGACCGGCAACAACATCGTTAGGGGACTGACTGGAGATGACATCACATGGAGACTGATTCAGGGTGATGTCCTGCTGGGGCTGCTTGAGGGTGACTTCACGCAGCGGCTGGCCGAGGCTGGCACTGTGACTGGTGTTCTGGTGCTGACTGGTGCTGTCACCATTTTCCCTCCGGGAGCCATGTCGGCCGGATCCGGCTGAGCTCCTATGGCATGGTGATGCTGCTGCTACTTCAGAGTAGGATGCAGCAGTACCACTAGTGGGAGGTAGAGAGTCAATGGGTGGCTGGTTGGATATCCTGCCGGAAAAACGCTGGGGGATGGCATGGGAATCTTTCACTATAAGTCTTCCATTCATATAGAATGCATGCTTTCCCTGCTTCTTGAGATACAGCACGGTGTCCCTCTGTGTCCTGGTCAGATCAGCCCCAACACGAAGTCCCTCCCGACTCCGCATCCTGTCCCTACCATCCCTGTCCCTCACGATGGTCATGGCATCAGAGAGAGAGAGATAGAGAGACAAGACAAGACAAGACAAGACAAATTCTTTATTATCGAGGGTAATAGATAAGCAAGTTCATGCTTTTTTACATCCAGCCCTCGCCCAAGAGGGGAACAAAAACAAAACAAAAAAATTTGCGAAATGAAAAATAAACAAACGGAAAAAAACACACAAAAAAAACAAAAAGAAACCCAACCAACAAACAAAAGATTGAACACACAAAAAAGTCTGAAAATACACAAAATGGAAATAACATCAAAGAAACGTAACACACTTCCACTTTAACAATCCCCACCCAGAAAACGCCCCTCCCCAAACACCCACCCAAACACTTATACACTTTCGCAAACAAACAACACACAAACATACATAGTAAGCAGCTGGGTGAAGAGAGAAATGGGGGGGGGGGAGGGGGGGGAGTGTGGAGAGAAGCGGAGAGAGAAGCGGAGAGAGAGAGCGGAAGCGGGGGTATGGGGTGTGGGCGGGATAGGGAGGGGAGGGGGGGGGGGAGAGAAAAGAAAATACATGTAAAGTACAAATACAAACGGGGAACAAGAGTCAAATAGACTTGAATACACACAATACATCAAATAACGAAATGCAGTTAAGCGATATCATCAGTGTAAAATATGTCAAATAGCTTAACCCATTATTGCTGTGCTTCAAATGACACGTCCAAGATTTCCGTCTAACACCGGCTTGTACTCGTGCAGTATTTTATTTCTATTCACTGAGTCTTTAATAGATTTAGGAATCAACTGTTACAGTTTTTTTTATATATATCTTTTAACTTACTGAGCAGATATCCTTTTAAGCGCTCTTTGAAAATATTAAAACTTGAGATTTCTTTCAGGAATGGAGGCAAATTGTTCCAGTACGTACCGCCACTGTATACGAGGCTTGATTTGTAAAGGTCAAGTCTGGGCAGAGGCATTATTAACTTGTGGACGTGCCTATTGTCATTCGTCCAGAAACTGTTTACAATGGAGGGAGGTGCATTTCCATTTACCACTTTATGCATAAATATAGCCTTATTATATTCGAGTTTTTGCTTTAGGGGAAGGATATCCAAAGATTTATAATCGTTTAGAGTTAATGAACTAGATTTTAAGAGAACTAATTTTATCGCGCGCCTATGCAATCTTGCTAAAGGTTTTAGAATGTTTGCGCTGGCTGAATCCCATAAAGTAGAAGCATAGTCTATAATTGACTGTATATGGGCATGAAAGAATTGTTTTCTAGCATGCATATTCAGAAAATGCTTTATTTTTGACAACTGGAATATTTTTTGGGATATTCTTTTGCATAGGTAAGCTACGTGATCGGACCATGATAAGTTGTTATCAATGACAACACCCAAAACTTTATGTGTTTTTACTTCTTCGATTTTTTCACTAGAAACAAATATTGAAAATAAATCAGCAGGCATATTTTGACGTTTTTGTCTGCTAGTAATGACCATGCATTTAGTTTTTTTTGCATTAAGAGACGTGATTGATTTCCGTCCATTTGACGGCACTGTTTAAACTATCTTGTAGATCGGACGTCACAACCTGCAAGCGAGGGTGGTTAGAATGCATAGAGTTGTCATCAGCAAATAATTCGCAGTCACATCGAATACGTAGCGGTAAATCATTTATATAGATCGAAAAGAGTAAAGGGCCAAGAACGGATCCTTGTGGAACACCATATTTTACTGGCTGCAAATCTGATTTTGAGGAATTAACACATACTACCTGTTTTCGATCAGAGAGAAATGAGGACATGAACTGAAGTGTATTTTCAGAGAGTCCGTATAAAACGAGCTTTTTTAGGAGAAGAGAGTGGTTTATAATATCAAAAGCTTTAGCTAGATCAATAAAGACAACTCCTGTAAGTTCATTGTTATTAATGTTCAAGAGCCATTTGTCAATCATTTGCGTAAGCGCGGTGTGGCAGGAATGGTTTTCCCTAAAACCTGACTGCTTAGGATGAATCAAATTATATTTGTTTAAATGGGTAACTAAATATTTTTGGATATGTTTTTCGAGCGGTTTTGAGAGAATTGACAGAACAGATACAGGTCTGTAGTTACAAGGGTTGGACGGATCTCCAGTTTTGTACAGCGGGACAACTTTTGCTTGTTTGAAACATTCCGGAAAACAGTTTTTCTCTATACATAGGTTATATATGTAAGTAAGAGAGTCTGTTATGACTGGTGCAGACAACTTGATTATATTGGGATCCAAGTCGTAAATATCTTTGGTTTTCGATTGTTTCTGTGACATTAAGTATGCAAATACTTCGGGTATTGTTATGTAAGGAATGGACACATAAGATTTAATATTCTTTGACTTACAATATTCAGTTACTAATTCTAGATCATTTTCTTCCCATTCATCATTATTTATTAAGTTTTCAGCAATGTTAACAAAATAGTTGTTAACTGCGTCAGGGGTAATATCTTTATTGTTAAGTTGTGTTTGTGAATACCCTTTGTTTGTCAATTTGTTGATTGCATTCCAAATAGTTCTTGAGTCTTTTTTATTAGATACCATCTCTTGAAAATATTTATACTTTGCTTTTCGCTTCATTGACGTCACAAAATTTCTCTGCTTTGCAAAACCAACGTCGTTTTTTGCTTTTAAAAGTTCTCTAATGTGTATTTCTTTATCTATTTCCTTTGATATCCACGGCGGTTTAAGATGGTATTTTACTCGTTTAGCTCTGATGGGTGCATGTTTATTGTAGATATTGGAAAATGCATTAATCCAAACATTTGTTGCTTTTTCAGGATCGGTATAATGGTATATTTGGGACAGAGGAGAATGTAGCAGGTCAGATAAAAAATCATTTTCGTTAAATCTTTTAAAACACCTATATAGGATAGATTTATGACCTGGTTTTGGAATTTGTATCCCCCTTTTCCCCCAAGTAATACAAACTGGGGAGTGATCACTGCACCCAGTCGCTGGAGAAGAGATTTCCACAATGTTATGTTTAGATGTGACATAAATGTGGTCAATGAGAGTACTGGAATTAGTTGTAATTCTTTTGGTCGATCCACCATCTGGTGTAAATTTAATGAGGTATACATTTCGGTCCATTGTTTTTGAGGCTTTAACAAGTCAATATTGAAGTCACCGAACATAAATATTTCTTCATTGTCAAGTAGAGCGGCATCCATCATTCCACTAAAGTTATCAAACCAATTTGATCTTTCAGCCGGATTTCGATATATGAATCCAACAAGTATGGGACTGATATGCTTTATTTTTATTTCTAGCCACATTGATTCGACACCAAACTGTTCCAGATTCCCTTTCTGTTTTATAGTTATCGACTGATTATAGTAAACTAACAAACCTGTGTCCATTTTAGCTTTTGGATCTAGGTGTATAACTTTATAGCCAGGCATAGCTATATCAGAGTCTAATGTACAGTCAGTTAATCGTGATTCTGAAAAACAAAACAGATGAAAGGGATTCCCGGAATTTTCTAAGATCGCTGATATATCAGTTAGCTTGCTTAATACACGGTTAATATTTAGATAGCCAATCCGGAGTCCTTCTTTACAAGGCCAGGTACTCAATGTAGACATAATGAGAACTAATGAACGAGAACAAATGAATAAGAGATTAATAAGCACGACTAGAAACAACCACGCACAAACTTATCGAGGGGTACAAAATTAAAAAAATATGGAAATAGTTTTAGTAAAGAGATAACTGATTGAATTCTAGAAAGTTCACAGTAGCTCCAAAACACTGAAATCAAGATTAAGCATACAAATTTCAATCACAAAAACATTAAATTAACTTTAACTATTATGTACAGTGAATTATCGACGAGTCCAAAAACAGCCGGCAATTGAAAGATCAGTTTCTTCGAAAGCAGTTCAGGCAAACAGCTTGCAGCACCACCTCTACACATTCTGTTGACGAATATTCATCCACCCACCCACAACCCGCCCACCCACTAGCAGCAACAATGATAAGAATACTGGGGAGTAAAGGGATGGTAGGGATAAGGCAGAAGAGGGGAATGAGGGCTGGGGGAAATGCAATGGAAAGGATTCATTTGTTTTTCACGATCAGGGCAATAAATATAACATAGTATATATTACATGCAAATCCATTACTGTTACATGAACAAATGGCATTGAAATACATACGTTCTTGTCCCCACACAAGAAAACACGAGGTACTAGGTTTTAAAAGCTTGCTGTTGTGCTAGAATTTGAGAGGCCATATTGTTTATTAGCTGCACAGCAAAAGGATTAAGCAGATCCCCTTTGATGCTAGAGCTTTGGGCAGGGGGGTCGGCACATGGATATTGGAGTACTTCAGGACTATTGTACATTCTGCTGGCAAAATTTGTGTTCTCAACATTGGGAAAACGTTTTTCGTGACTGGGAAACAGAGGAGAAATCCTTTGCGTGTTATGGTGCATGTGGTTAATTTCCTGTTTGTTTACACCGGAATAGGAGACCATTGGAATCTGAGGATGCTGCATGGCTGTCTCATTAACATTAACAGGGAGAGGAAACAGGTATGGAAAGGCCGGTTGCTGGGGGAAGGACTTCTGTCTTAAGTCTCTAGGGTGAGAGAATTGAGGGGCCGGGCCATGGTGATGGGGAGAGGACAGCTCTCTGATGGCCTCAGGATAGAGGAATGGGTGGGACGGGGCTCCCTGGAGAGAGTCGGAATTATCCTTTGTGTCCCCAGAGCGAGGGAGATGGAGGGGAGGGGCATGATGATGGGGAAAAGACTTCTGTCGGAAATCCTGGGGATAAGGGAACTGATGGGTTGGAGCATGTTGTCCAGATACAGGCCTCTGACCGACATGCTCAGAAGGGAACTGGTAGGGAGGATTTTGTTGACGGGAACTCATGCCTGGTCAACATTGATCGGAGAGGGAAGTGTACGATTAGGGACTTGCTGATGGGGGAATGGCATTGCATGCTGCAAGCGTTGTTTGGGAAGTAACGGGAAATGATGGGTAGAGGAGGAATGAGGGCATTCTCCATTATCAGTGACCTGTGAATACAGCTGTTGTGCATTTTCTCTGGTCACTGACAGAGGACGACCATCTCGGACCTGGGGAAAACGACTGTCAACACTTTGAATCCGTTCTGTGAATTCCTGATCTTGATTTTGGGGATCAAAGTGGGTATTTCGGTAATTATGAACGGATCTTTTAAAATGATATTCTTCTTTCCAGTTTAGACACGCATGCTTTAAATTCACAGCAAGCTTTGCTGTGCCTTTTGCACTGGGGTGGGTCAGGTTTTCGTACAATGCTAGGCGCGGAGCCCCTGATGCTGCTGTGAAAGAATCATGGTTGTCTATGAAGAGGACATTCATCTCTTTACTGACATGACTCAGATTTTTGTTGGAGGGAAAGATTGCATTATTCAAGTTATGGCGCCCTCTAGCGGGAATAATGGAACTCATTGCAACAGAAGATCTTGGAAAAGCTGTTTTAACAGCACTGACTAATCTTGTCCAAGATTCTTTAGAGACGGGACCAGCGGGACAGCTGTTTATCCCCACATGCACCAGTACAGTCTTGATCTGATCTGATGAAGAAAGGGTCAGAAGCAAATTTATCAAATGAGTCACAGTTAAGCCAGGAATACATAGTTTGTACATAATTCCCCACGGGGGGCAAGTTTTCTCGGGTTGATAAACTTCAGTACAGAATCCCCAACAAGAAGTATAGAGGTGTGTGAAGGGAAGGTGACAGAAGGATGGCTATTTTGGGAATCAACTGATGGATTGACACTGTCGTTTGTTTTGTCACAGAAGGGAGACAAAGGGTGATTAACCTTGGTGTCAGATAAGGAACTAACGGGTGCCTTTGTCATGTCAGTGTTGGGGGTTTTGTTGGAAATGTTGTCCGGGTGTGAGAGCGTCAGTAGTCTATTAGGATCACTGTCATTTGGTTCATCGTCGGTCAGAATTTGGAAAGGATTGTTTGTCGGTAAACTACAGACTACTTCTTCAGATTCAGTTTCACAGGTCAAACTTGAGCAGGGCTCGTTTTTGTCATTATCTATTTGGGCAGACAGAGAGATTATTGGTGAATGTCTATCATGCTCATTTGTCACGCTGGTAGCTGTCTGATCAGTTTGAATTTCAGGGGAGCGTTCAGTCGAAAGAAGTTCTTTATAAGATTGGGAAATACGTTGGTCAGAGTCAGCTTGTGTACTGACATGACTAACTGATGGCACCGTGGGACATTTTAGTTTTTTTATTTCAGACTGTAAAGTCCCAAGGTGTGTTTTCAGGGAGTGATTTTCTTTTGAAAGATGATCTGTCTTTGTTTGTAAGTAGGAAAGTTTGTTATTGAGGGTATCAATGTAACAGTGAAGAGAGTCGATTTTATCTTGGATCAAGGCACGTACTTCATTTTTTAAAGCACATTTTTCATCATTCAATAAAGAAGTCATTGCCACCTGAGATTCCTTTTGCGCATCAGAGATAGTGTCAATGGCAGTTTCAATATATTTCAGTTCCTCTCTTAACACAGGAGGACGAACACACACACTGGAGGTGAGAGAGAGAGAGAGAGAGAGAGAGAGGGGGGGGGGGGGAGCGGATCGTCTGGTCTTTTTGCACTTTTGTAATACGGAAAGGATGACACAGAGGAAGAGATGAGAGAGAAAGGAGATGAGGAGGGGGGAGGGGGCCTCACTGAATCAAATCTGTCTGTACCCCCCACCCCCACCCTATCCTTCCCCAACTTATCCACTCCCACACGCATACACTGACAAACAAATTACAGGAAAGGGAAAGAAGAAAAGTGTACAAACCTTGCCCAGTGCAGCGCGAGGCAAGCTTCCGGTTGCTACAGAGACAGACGTTGGGTTTTACGCAGCGGCCGCCACTGCCGCAGCCAACAATACAGATTGCTGCAACAGCAAACCCATCACGTTAACGCTGACAGGCTGTCGTAACTGATACTGTTGTGTTGTGTCTGGGCACATGGCAACTTAACGAACGTCAACCGTACTTAGAGCTCTCAATGTTCAAGAATGTGACCCGTTTGTCTTTGCAATCTGTGTGTGCTGCCCTGACAGCCAGCTGTAAAGAAAAGTTCCTCGAAGGACTACAGATGTATCTTGTTAGAGAGCAAAAAAAGTTACAATTTAATGGCATCGGGATGTATCCGATCGGTTGGGCATAACAGGAATTAAAAACTTTATTTAAGTTGATACAAAAGAAAGTCTAATGTAATAACAAAAGGTTGGACTCGTTTCACATGGCCAAATGACCAAATTTTAATGTAGCCTGAATGACCAGCTTCCCCAAACATGACAGTAGTAGCTAACAGTACACAAAGTACATAGCTGGTTTCAGAAAGCAAAGAAACAGACTGCAGCCTTATCGACAACAAGGCGAAATACAAATGAACACACAAAACAAAGTAATCTAGGAGGAACCGCCCGGGGCCAAATACCCCCCCCCCCCCCCCCCCCCCCCCACCCTGAATGGGGTCCGAACCCACGACGTGCCAGCCTGCAGCCCGCAATGCTAACTACTGCTCCATAACGGTTGGTATTAAATAAAGTCTTAACTAAGACACTCTTTAAACCCGTCTTACAAAGTCGTCAAGGAACACACATCAGGTGTAATCTCACATATTAAATGACAACAATAATCATAATGATATTTGACAGTTAAATAACGAACGTTCTAGACACCTGTTCATGGCCCTTTCAAAAATCGCATGATGACTTACTCGCAATCATTCATTATATCCCAAGCTTCACATGTGCAGTAATACACAGTTAATAATACGCAGTCCTACGCCTATCCATATCAGGAACTGAAATATGGTAACTTACTTTGTCTGTCACACACACACACACACACACACACACACACACACACACACACACACACACACACACACACACATCTGGGCAAAACATTCACTGATCTGATCAATACAAGCAGACTAGAAATGGAAATACAATGGAAGAAGTTCTTAAGTCACAATATAAACATCACAATGCTGTAAGTTAATTTGTTCTTGTTTTCGGTCAAACGATGGATTCACACAGACTGTTGTTATGGCTAGACCAATGTGTTCTATCACACTGCAACCCGGACGGGCCGTAACTGCCTGCTGTATTTCTATATAGTTCTGGATTTTCTCCAGTCAATACAGAATGACATCGGGAGGTTAGACTTTAGATAACTGTGGGACCGATCATACAAATGTGGCGAGGGAGAGGACAACAAATCTGCCCTTGCTGCAGAAAGAGCAGGTGAGGAACCAATGGTCAGGATGAGACAAGAGCTAGGCACAGAATGTGGAACCATGTGGGATGTGTATGTTAAACGGCTACCTTGGCAGGTATTTTGCCTGAGCTTACAACTGTTGTCACCAACACCAGTACACAACGGTGTGACAGTGCAACACCTCGGCGGCACATAAAGACTGCTTTAACAGCTAGCTTGCGAACTCTACCCTCTGCATCCCTTCCAAAAGCAAGGCTGGCTCACCATCTTGTAAACTTTACCTTCTTCTATGCCAGACCAAGAGGTATCTTGCTTATCAGCTGGTATTATTTAGCCTATCCTTCCCTTTGCTCACAGGTGCTTCCTTACAACTTGCCACAAAAATTGCCTTGTACATTCTTACAAAAAAATTCGAAGGGAATTCTTTGACAGCTGTGAGAGAAATATACCATAATTAGAGACGTTGCGTATAAGTATGTGAGCGTGTCAGAAAAGCGGCCAATGCAAACAGCTTCAGTATTACTAGTGAAATCAAGATCGTCGACTAACTAAGTCGGTCCGTTGCTATTGCTCGAGTAAAATAATAAATGAACCCTCTTTTACATTTTTTCTCATCCATCTTAAATTGATGCGTAATAAGGCAAATAAAAGTTTCGTTGCATGGATATTTTCACAAAGCTGCTTGGTTTCAATCACACGGTCAAGACCATCCACAGAATGGCCATACGCTCAAACAAAAAGTTGGAAAATAAACAACAAATGTATTCTTTTTCTATTCTGTACGTTCATCTGTTGCGGGTTGAATACCGTACAAGCTCTCCTGTTTTCACTTACTTATGTTTTGTCATAACCATACTACAACCGAGAAATTACATCTTTAAGATAAGATTTGCTTATACTGATTTTACACGAACTGAAGAGTACCTGATAATAATAAAGACAGCGTTTGATGGTTGAACTTTTTTTTTTCTCGTTTGATATAAGCAAAATCAACTGTAAGCGAATAATTATGTAGCCTAAGTGAGGCTCACCGTATGGTTCTTTTCCCTACCACCCTCATCCTCATTTTCCACTCGCTGCCAGTCTCTGAGGAATTAATTTGAAACATGAAGAGGTTGACAATAAAACCGACCTTTTGCATAAGTTTGGATGCGGAGGATAATGACTAGCCAAACACACTATGTCATCGTCTCCTGAATCAAGCGTCGGGCGGTTCCTGCACTGGGTGTAGGATTAGCTTCGTCGGTGACCTAGATGTTGTCTGTTCAGCTTGCATTACTCTAAAAATGACATATGGTCATACACCTGACATTTTACTTGTTGCGTTTCTTGTCCCAATCCAGTAAAATGAATTGTCTGTTCATCGTGTGTGAGGTGTGTGCATGTAACAATAATCCTGCGACAACAGTCAGGGAGCATATTACCCTGACCCAGACCGATGGCGAGTCGCCTGCTCCTTGTGATTTCATAAATCAACATGGCCACATGGATATGGGTGCAGTCATGCTGTGTGGTCATGGGGATTTCTATTCACCACACTGGGTCACAGTGCTGCCCTGCATCATCACTCCACCCTTCGTTCACTGGGTACACGCTAGATGGAGACAGGACTATAGGTGACTATCTGCTGCAGGTGTGCTCTCAATTACGGGATGAGAACGGTACGTGTGATCCCACTGACCTACTTTTGACAGACGCTCTGCCATCACTTCTCTTTCACTTGACTGATAGCCAGGTAGTCCAAATGTGCACCATGTACAAACTTTTTTTTTTTTTTTAATGTAAAATGCATGACGTGTTATTTCATTTGACATGCATTTCGGATATACTCACGATTGAAACCTATTTTCTACCGCACTGGAACAATACAAAATACATGATGAATCCACACAATTTTTTTCCATCCTTCAAAGAAAGTTCTTTCGAAATTCTACAGCAACATACATTTAAAATGAACATGTACATTTCATAACATCACACAAACAAAAGGCAGTATCATTAAATATGCATGAAAACACAAATGTCAAGTTTCATCAAAAAGCTACTGAGAATGAATATTTTACTTTCCTATTCGGATTCTGACTCACTCACACCACGTGCCAATTTGAACCTCACATTCGTCGTCCACCCCGCCCCCTCTCCTATTCCACCACCCCACATTCACCCTCCGTCTCAATCCCTTTATCTCTTCATATCATTACACACATACAAGCACGCGCTTGCACGCGCTTACACCACCATGAGAGTATGCGCGCACGCATGCACGCGCACACATACACACACACACACACACATGCGCACGGGCGCGCGCGCTTGCACGCGGTCGCGTTTATTCAATTTTCTATAACAATTATAGACCTCGTGTACACACAGTTTTCTTAAAGATCTGTCATTACTGAAAAAAGTGAGACTGTTTACTTTTCTGTTTCATGCGGCTTCACTTGCTTGCTTCACTATACATTATGAACTCACTGGCTATACTTGGCAACGCATAATCTCTTCGTGGCCTCTCTTAGTTCTAAATTTGATTGCACATCTATTCATATATGTTCCTGGCAACGTCTTGTGAATACTTATAGTTCTGTACCAAGTTTGGTTATGCTTCTTCTTCTTCTTCTCTTCGTAAGTCTTTGACGAGTCACTTAGACACCACACTGAAAAACAAATTTGATTCACCAGTTTCCTTCAGTATTTTTTTTTTTTTTTTTTTTTAAATCGGTTGTGTGCCACAGCTTGGGTCGCTGCAAATGTTTTCTTTGTCCATCCTGCAGTGTTGTCAGTTCATTTTTTTCACTTTCCTCTCTCTCTCTCTCTCTCTCTGTCCCATCCTCGGCGCCATTTCAGTGGTCTTTACCCAACACACCGCTCATTCCAGCTCCCTGTCCTTACCACATCCTGGCTTGTATTTCCGCAGCTTCGGCACCGGTGATCCAAAGGGAGCAGTAACCGTTAGGTCACCATGAGGCAACCCATCAGAGGAGACACTGCATTACTGCCGAGTCACTTCGGTAGTATTACGTTGTGCCTAGTCTGATTCAACACACTTAGGATGCCACTGCTAAACCCCATACAGACAACAATGATTACTTAGTCATGGATCCAGAGTAAGTTAGCGTCCCTTAACGGAGGACCCAATCACGTCCGTCTAGCGACGGTCCCCACGAAGCTGCCGGAACAAGAAACCTCGATACAAACTCACCAAAGGTTTAGACGTAGAGAGGACATGGAAACTGGGGTTACCGTTTTTTTTCTTTTTCTTTCTTTTTTTTGTTTTGTTTTTTAATCTGATGGATGAGGATCGAAATAATGAAGATAATGCGGTAGAATTCCATTTTGTTCTGTGACTGCATGGCAGGGCTGAACTCAACGCTAATTTTCATAATAAATCCCGGCGTCTAACAGGCCCGAGAGATGCAGACACTGGCAGTGTTGATAAAGAAATGTAAGCAACACTGTCAGAGACGCATGCATTAGGTTGATGAAACTTGACTGTGTTGTTCCAGTCTTCCAAACTGAGCTGGAAATAGCAGACTAAACTCTGGCTAGAAGTCAGTCGGGGCAAAAAAAAAAAAAAAAAAAAATCCCACAAATAAATGGATTTTGTATTGTTCGAACTCATGACCTCTCAGCCAGAAATCCGCTCTGCTAGCCACTGCACACGTCCTTTAGTAGTTAATCTTTTTTCTCTCTCTTTCCCTTCATTTAACTTCTTTAGCAGTTCTCTGGAATGTTGTTTTTAGCAAGGCCATTGGATGTTGATACACGCCCATTGGCTGTGCGAGCGCCTGTAATTGCTGAGAAAATTAAAATGTTAAAAACACACACACACACACACACACACACATACACACACACACACAGAAAGACACACACACACACAGAAAGACACACACACACACACACACACACACACACACACACACACACACACACACACACACGTGAACAATTCAAACATGGCAATTACATAGATTAACTGTGTGTTTAAATGCGATTCAACAAAAGGTTAATAGCAGAAGCCCTTAAGGATAGCTCTCCGTCGCGTCACTCGCTTCTTCTCATCTTTTCCACAGCTCTTTAATTTGATGAAAGTTTCACAATTCACTACAATGTTTTAACATTTGCTTTTTGCCTTCACAAGTCTTTACAAATCCCAATTTATAATGTACATATAATTATAATAATAATAAGATGCACATTATGTGTTACTGATTTCTTAAAAACAACAACAACAACAACAAAAACACACAAAACAATAACAACAACAACAACTGTAATTTCTTTCGTGATCTTCAAACGAAGTCATGAATAACAAGAAATAACAAGATGCATTTCTTGATTGAAGAAAAAGTAGTGAAACTGTGCATTTTATTCTTAAAAGGCACACGGAATCCAAGAACTATAGGTACACAGAGTCCAGGAGCTACAATCATTGATCACGTATGTGTTTTGTATTGCTTGTGTTAACATGATTCAACAGTATCTTCACAGAAAGATTCCTTCTGAGAATACATAACATACTGATACTGTTTGGATTTCAAAAGGGCTATGTCTGTAAAAATGCCCTATGTAAAAGGAAAAATTGTATACTTTACAGAAATAAAGAAGAGATATGTGCATTTAGTGTGTGACATTTTGGAACCCCTACATGAAAAAGTGACAAAAAGGTAGATAAAACATAATTCTCACAGAAAACAAACCAAAACATACTGTGAAATTAATGTTATGGTGACACATTCAACTTTGCATATGAATGTCAAGTTTTCTAAATGCAGAGCAAAAGTTTTCTCTAAACCTTAACAAAATGTGCGTGTTTTGCTCACTTAACTTATAATGATAGAAAGCAAGTCATGTTAGACATGCAAAGTATCTGAAGTAATGTAAAAAAATAATTTGATACTGACGCTTCCTCGTCTTTTAATGACGATGATGGTGATGATGATTGAGGTGGTGGTGGTGGTGGTAGTGGTGGTGGTGGTTGTGGTGGTGATGATGATGATGATGATGATGATGATGATGATGATGATGATGGTGATAATGGTGATCAGGGCTGGATCACAAAGTTTTTAAGGTGGGGTGCTGCTAAATGTTTTAGGCCGGGGTCCATGGGCCGCCTAGGCCCCGGTGGGGTCTAGGGGCAAAGCCCCGGTGGGGGGACCAGGGGGGCAAAGCCCACCGGCCTGAAATTGGTTTTTGATATTTTTAAAGCTGTTTCGTGGCATCTCCTGTGAGCTGGGGAGACATTATTAATAGCGTTTTTTTGAGCCGAAAGGGGGGTAGGGGGGTGCTGTAGTACCAAAGCACCCCCCCCCCCCCCCCAACTGGATCCGGCCCTGATTATCTGTTGTAACAGTTGTGTTTCCTTTAACAGGCAATACAATTGAGGTTTCTCCGTGTGAGAGTATGTGGATGTGTAAACATTTGCAGAGACCAGAGCCCTGACACACAACGGACAGAACTGAAGGAACCTGGTGAATTGTTCTTTGTGAAGTGCTCCCATAACTCATAGAGTTAAGGGATAAGAAAAAAATGGACGTATCATTATGTTTTCAATATGAATGAGAGAGAGAGAGAGAGAGAGAGAGAGAGAGAGAGAGAGGGGGGGGGTAAAAATGATGAAACAAACACGAATGATGAACCATTTTGGACGTATCATTTGTTTACTATATGAAAGAGAGAGAGAGAGAGAGAGAGAGAGAGAGAGAGAGAGAGAGAGAGAGAGAGACAAAGGGGATGGAGGGAGGGAAAGAGAGAGAGAGAGAGAGAGAGAGAGAGAGAGGGCGGGGTGGGGACGGGGGGGGAGGGGTGGGAGAGTGGGGAGACAGAGAGGGAGAGAGAGTGAGGGGGGTAAAAGTGTGGAAAAAAGCAACACTTACGAATGATGCACCGTTTACTACCACTTGACTGCTTCCATCCACTACAACATTGTTTCTTCCCGTACCTGCTGCTACACACGTTTGGCCTGAAAGCACACACGAGACACACATTTGTTAGTTCACTTGTAGCAATACACTACACTTATGATAACCGTCGGTTCATCTGTAATAACATGCATCGTGACCTATACATTGCACAACGTACTTTGGTGTCAGTTAAACTATGCAAGTCATATTTATGGCAACTGAACAATTAACACGTAAACATTTAACATATCTTTAGACATCGCACACCAGTCTTAAAACATGCAATAACCATAACAAAGTGTCATTCTCATTGTGATCATTATGATTCTCTCTCTCTCGTGTTCTTGCATGCGCATGTGTCTGCTTACGTGTCAACCGGTAGGCCGTACGCACATGTGTGTGTGTGTGTGTGTGTGTGTGTGTGTGTGTGTGTGTGTGTGTGTGTGTGTGTGTGTGTATGACCGTGCGCATGCTGTGTATGAAAGACCACGTGTGAGAGTTGACAAGGGGGTTAAACTAAACATTTCGAGCAAAACTAGTCTTATGCACTTCTCTCTCTCTCTCTCTCTCTCTCTCTCTCTCTCTCACACACACACACACACACGCACGCGCGCACGCACGCACGCACGCACGCACACACATCACCGCCACCACCATCACGACCATAACAACAGAGAGAGAGAGAGAGAGAGAGAGAGAGAGAGAGAGAGAGAGAGAGAGAGCACGTACGCTCTCTAGCATGATATAAGCTTACGCGCTGCATACATGGTAAGAGCGATAAGTAGGTGCTTAGCTCAGCTCTTTGCTGGCTCGCAAATGAAAATGATAGTGTTATTTGTACAAGTATAAGCGTTGGATCCAGCTGAGACACTGACATACATGCCAATCCAGACATGACGTTCTGCAACACTAATGGCATTAGCTGCATACAGCTATCAGACATGATTCTGACATAACGACAGATAGTGACCCAGAACATACTAATTCAGAAATCGTGTCTGCTTCAGGACTTCTCAGAGAAAGCTATTCAGTTAGAAATCATGACGTCAAAGCATCTTGGCTAATTTTGTTGCACTAGATACAA
Organism: Conus canariensis; assembly: GCA_033310375.1. Classification (NCBI taxonomy): domain Eukaryota; kingdom Metazoa; phylum Mollusca; class Gastropoda; order Neogastropoda; family Conidae; genus Conus; species Conus canariensis. The sequence continues at coordinate 67,493,722 of CM065729.1, forward strand.
ACCGCTGCTGAATTAAACATTATGGTGTTGACATGGCGTCTTGTTACACGTGTTGCACGTGCTACAGATAGATGTTAGATTACACAATGTGATGTAGACATGGAATCTGTGATACACTTGTTGTACCGAGTATAGACAGCTGTTAAATTAGACATCACAATGTAGTAGATGCGGCTTTTGCAAACTAGTGCATAGACAGCTGTTAAGATGGAGATAGTATGTCTCTGCTTCACTGGTGTATACACAGTTGTTAATACAGATGTAATGATGCAGACACAATATATTTGCTACACTTTTGCGCCCAAAATAGGCCCAGAGAGCTGTTAAATGAGACACTAAAATGCAAACATTACATCTCTGCTACATAAATTGCACATAATGTAGACAGTAGTTGAGTCGGACAGCAAAATCCTGACATCCTAACTCTGTTGCTCTAGCTACACTTGCATCATGTCTTTGCTGTAATCACGGCACTTCACAGAGACAGCTTTAACCTAGATGGATTAATGCTGTACATTCTCCATTTCAAAGAGACAGCTGCTAAATAAAACTTCATGGTGCGGACATTACATCCCTGGTTTATTCGTTGCTATTGCATTACGTCTATATTATAATCACAGACACTTAAACGGCAAAAACTGTGAATTCAGATATCATGATGAAGACAAGGAATTTCTGCTGCGCTCGTTGCACTTCAGACAATACGCTATCAACTTATAATTAGACGAAGTTACTATCTGTTCACAAAAATACCCCCTCTATGTTTGTTGTTCTTTCTTTCTTTTTCAATTTGTATATTTAATTTGTGTCCAGTTTTCAGACGTTCTCAAAGACAGATTCCATGGATATTTTGTTCAAAACTTTGATATTTTTCGACGTTTTGCGTCTTTTAGCCCTGGCATAATAATAGACTGATTGTAGGATCAAGTTTTACCAAAATCCCAAATCTAATTCACGATCGCATCTGCCTGATTTGAGGCTCTCACACAAACAACCCGACAAAAGCAGCTTTCGATTTGCGTGGTGTACGGTTACAGATGTTTATTACTCTTAATCATTTGATACTGCACAGCGCACTGAGCTTTAGTTTACGTTAAAGGGGCGCGCTACATTGCAGTTTCATCATTACTATCATTTATTCATGATCCAGACTTTGCGGAACTGGTTCCATTACATGGACGCAGCCGCGGTAAAAGCATCTCACCTGCAGCTGATGTATCTTCCCCGGACTCCTGTAACGTGAGCCGACATCCTTCATGTTTATGTCGGGTCGCCATAGGGTTAATTCATTCATCCATTTCCGCGCAACACGTATCTTTACCACCCCCACCCCCTTACTTCTCCGATACCTTCTCACCCACGTCCCTATTATTACCTTACGGTGGTGAACTTGTTTTTCTCTTGCATGGAACAGACATCAGACAGTTATAAGGAATGCAAGGCACAGCCAGGTACATGACCCTGGCGGAAACCTGCATTCCATGTGGGGATGGAAAGAATGTGCGCAGCAGACTGCCTGTGCAAGGTAAGGTGCATGTCTTGCATCTTTGGGGTTCGAATGACGGTGTACATGGACGCAGAGAACGACAAAGAATGCGGTGTAGACACGAGTCCCCTTCTTTACTTCTGTCTTCGGCTGTAAAAAAATAAAAAAAGAAAAAAAAAGAAAAAGAAAAAGGTTTGTCTTCACTAATTAGCGTCCACAAATTTGCATGATTTGGAGAATCTGTGTATGAGTGTGTGTGTGTGTGTGTGTGTGTGTGTGTGTGTGTGTGTGTGTGTGTGTGTGTGTGTGTGTGTGCACGCGCGCGCCGTGTGTGTGTGTGTGTGTGTGTGTGTGTGTGTGTGTGTGTGTGTGTGTGTGTGTGTGTGTGTGTGTTTGATGCTTTTTTTTTTCTTTATCTTCACAAACTGACCAATTTATAAATTCTGACAATATGCGTTGCCCTACATATGTATTTGGCGGGCCAAGCCTACGGCTTGGTTTTTTTTTTTTTTTTTTTTACAATATAAACATGTAATGAACCACATCATACAATATAAAAGACACGTAAATCAGTTGAATTTATCGGACTTACAGAGACCCAAATTTTTTTCATTGTCTTGTAGCGTACAGCAAGCCACAATATCGCTTTCTTAACATCTTATTGTTTGTACATGTTAATGTCTTTACCAGAGGTATTGAGAAAGGAAAACTTATTTCTTATTGCGCAGCTTCTTTTGTTATTTTTCTAACCTCCGCCAAAAAAAGACGAGGCCTGTATTTTCATCTCCATCTGTTTGTTTGTTAGGATTACATAAAACTAGGCCTGCTCATTCAATGTCAACAAAACGCTGCAGAAAGAGAGAATGTAAACTCAAGGACAAATCCGTTAAATTTTGGTGCGGATCCGGTTTAAAGTGCGGATCAGGATCCGTGCAGCAAGATTACGCAAAAACTACTCAACCGATTGTAACAAAATGAGACAGAAAGACAGAATCTGGCCAAAGTACGGACGCTTTAAAAGTTGGTACAGCTAGGGATCCCTCAATCGCGTTCGACCTCGGCAGAGGTCTGCGCTCTCTCGAGCGCAATTCTTATTCGAAAGTGGGTGTCCAGTCGGACTTATATTGTTGCTTCCCCTCTGAAAACTACCCGAATGCAAACCGAAAAAAAAATCTTTAAAAGAAAAAAATCCTTTGCACTGTCTATTGTAAAATTCTAACCACCTGTCAGCTCCATCTGGGAGTCAGTGCAGCCAGATGAAATTATGCGGTGGAAATAATACTGCTGTTTATGTGGAATCTTATGAAAAATGTGGTATGGGCGTACTTTGAGGAGCTTCCAGAGAGAAGCAACTGTCTGTTAACGTTGCATTTTCTTTCCAATCGAAAACGATGTTTCACTTCCTCGAGGTTACTATGGACGTTGCCCGCAACTTGAGACCTGGAATTTCGTGAACCTATATCTTCTTCGCTCAATTTGAGTGTAGCGTATTGCGTTTGGATAAACAGGCCACTGAACTACACCTGACCTCGCATCGCACTAACATTGCGGACTCGGCAAAGTAACAAGCACATTTCCATTGACGATGTTATGTCCTACTTAAACCTCTAGTTCAATGCTTTCATTGCTTATTTGTGCGTACCTCTGTCTGCCTGTGTGTTTATCCATCCGCTCATCTATATAGCTCAACACCTAAATGAGACGAGAAAAAAAATGCGGGGTCCCTATCTATTGAGGAAAAGAAAAAGAAATTTCAGTTTCTCAACAAAATGCACATAAAAACGGTATACTGAGAAACACACACACACTAACACTAGAGAGAGAGAGAGAGAGAGAGAGAGAGAGAGAGAGAGAGAGAGAGAGAGAGAGAGAGAGAGAGAACGAATCTTTATAAATGAGGGAAAGAATAAGCACAGTACAGGCTTTTTATTATATCTTGTACTCAATGAAGAAACAACAACAAAGAGATAATAATAAGCGACTTCAAAAGTGAATGTACTGTCTAAACAATGAAAAGAATACTAAAATGAAATACAAATCGCAATCCAAAAATAACGCAAGCAAATTGTCAGAAAAAAAGAACTTTGCATATGCATTAACAGAGAGAGAGAGAGAGAGAGAGAGAGAGAGAGAGAGAAGAGAGAGAGAGAGAGAGAGAGAGAGAGAGAGAGGACGCCAACAAAAAGATGGGAAGGTGAAGTGTATGTCGACGGAAAATATAGAGAAGGGGCAAGGAAGGAGCGCAAAAATAACATTCACATACATTTACACAAAGAATCCATAAACATGATTTTTTTTAATGTATGAGAAAAGTCAAATAATGTTATTTAAGAGAGAGAGAGAGAGAGACAGAGAGACAGACAGACAGACAAACAGGCAGACAGATTGACAGAGACAGAGAGACAGACAGACAGAGACAGAGAGACAGAGAGAGAGAGAGAGAGAGGGAGAGAGAGACAGAGAGGAGGAGAGAAAGGGAGAGGGAGCGAGTGAAATGATTTTGAAGACGACTATCTAAAAGCGTCTATTAATTATGAAGATAAATCTGAAACACTGCAATAACGAAATAGACTGGAAAGCGTATGTAGCAACAGACTGAATAGATTTTAGCTACAGGAAAAGTGTGTTTGAGGGAGGAAGAGGGGGTGGAGATGGTGGTGTGATTGGGGGGAAATGGGTGGGGGAGAGGGGTGGCAGGTAAGAAGCGAGGAGTGGGGGTAAAGCAGGAGCTGAGAGGGAGGAAGGACAGAACGATTTCGCAGCATTAAACATTTGAAAGTACGCAGATGAGCAGAATGTCTCCTTCCTTTGATCATTTGTGACCTGACTGTAATGTCAGACTGATTCCTTACAAAGATGCCCTCGCGACCCACGAGGCAGCCAGCACAAGCAATCCAGTGGATTCGGTCAGCAACAAAATCGTCTTTTACCCACTGCATCTATTCACGGCAATTCAATTCCATGATTGAAAAGTGTCAGATAGGCTTCTCTTATTGACTAACCAAGAAAGATTAAATCATTATCACAATATGTGTATACATCACCGCGGAATATTTCCCTTGAATTCATTGAATAAAGCAGGGTCTGCAATCTGAAGGAAATAAAGCATACTTCTGGCCTTCGCCACATCTCCTCACGACTCCTCTCCAATTTTGTAACTGGTCTTTGTTTGTTTGTTTGTTGTTCGTTTACCAATGATTGCCTTTTGTGCAGACGTACGCTCATGTGAATTTGAATGCACAGTTCTACACAGATTAACATAAGAATTTCACACCTGTTGAATACTTCATGTTTGTATCCGGTATCCCTCCATAAGAATGCATTTGAACTACCATCCTAGAACTACATAGAAACCGTCTATTGTACAGGCTTAGTGAATTTGTTTTCCTTCTGTATATAGTCTTTGAGTTAGTTAAGACCATGTGTATTGCTTGTTTGTATATGTTTTGTGTTATCAATACAAAAAGTGTCAAAGGCAATAATCCTAGACCGTAACATTAAGAACAGAATGTAAAACTAGGCTGCACATTTTGTTAGATCGGATGGTGTTTACGTTCAACACCGACAATCACTACAGGTGAGACTGGCGACGATGAAAACCTGCTCAGAAGAGCGGGTTTACGATGGAGAAGGAGCATGGCAGGAAGTAGGGAGGAGGGGGCCTTACACTGACTAGACTTTCATCGTTTGAAAACAGCCGCGGTAAACAGCAAAAGTCTTGTGTGTGATCCCAGGGAGCATCTTCCTTTGAACCCCACGACTTCTGTGATGGCCAGATTTATCAGAGAATGACAGAGATACATACATATTACATTCAAATGCAAAAGCCTTGGCACTGGCAAGTCGAAACTGACTCTGCCAAATCCGTGCCTTTGTAGTCGCCATCAGGTGTTTGAACAACCTTTTTTTTTCTTTTGAAGAATACATAACGAACAAAGTGTGCTAAAACAAAAGCAGTGCGTGGCACAACACCGCGCTCACGTCGCTACACAAGCCACATGGCCCGAATTGATCACTGCACGTGTTCAGTTATCTGATAACTGTCACTTCAACAGGATCGCAAGTGCCGTTTGTGGAGAGAGGCATGCAACATTCAGAAGGAGGCTGATGCATGTGCTGCCGTGCCACCACTGCCTGCTGAGCGTAAACTGTGGAAAAACGTCAAACTTCCGAACTTCCAGGAATATTTACTGCCAATTTAACGGGCTGTGAGGAGCAACAGATCTGAACCAACTGTTTAGAGCCACTGATAAGCAGGTATTAGTGTCCAAAGAAAGCTGAAACCGCATTTAATTAACGTTTTAGCGAAAATGTACTTAGTTACGTTTTGGCGGAAAAACCGCGTTACACACACACACACACACACACACACACATACAGAGAGAGAGAGAGAGAGAGAGAGAGAGAGAGAGAGAGAGAGAGAGAGAGATCTAGGAAAGCTTGTCAGTCCGGTTTCCCCCTTTATATTATGACTGATCAATCTACTTGTCAGCATCATCTTGTGCGAAGTGCACACTGTTGACTTCAATTAGTTCACTGATAGCGCAATCATTTTTGATTCTCTTGGCAACAGGAGTTTTGTTTACACCTTAAATTTTCAGTCATTCCTTAACGTTATCAGAGTGTTTGGTAACAGAAAACAATTTTCCCACTTAATATCAACAAAGATTTGCCGCCGTTTCCAAGGACAAGTATCATTTTATTCATGCGCGCGCGCGCACACAGACACACAGACACACACACACACACTCTCACTCATAAATACATGCGGGCGCGCTCATCACGTGGTGCAAGAATAATACAGTACGCCCTGCTGACGTAAGACAGGAAAACAAAGACGTAACGTTTACATTATATGACGTGACATACAGCACGATGATTTGCCGTGTGTTGCATCACTAGCAGTTTTCGGGCAGATGAGAACTTGCACTATTCTGGGCAAAGAAGGAAACAACACACACTACATGTGATGATCCAGTTGTCCTTGGAACAAAACTCATGTGCTGTTTTCTTTATGTATTGATGAATCAGTTCGCTTGTAACCACTTCATTTATTTATGATTGACTGATCTGCACACCATCAGTGACTGATTATGAAATATCCAGAGTCAATTGCCATTGAACACGTTAACGTCTCCTGGAGTGATGTGAGGGAAAGTACATTACCCATCACATACACACGAAAATGCACACACACACACACACACACACACACACACACACACACACACGTGTGTGTGTGTGTGTGTGTGTGTGTGTGTGTGTGTGTGTGTGTGTGTGTGTGTGTGTGTGTGTTTGTGTGTGTGTGTGTGTTGTGTGTGTGTGTGAGAGAGAGAGAGAGAGAGAGAGAGAGAGAGAGAGAGAGAGAGATGGGTAAGTGAGGGTGTTTGTGTGATTCAATGGTTTCATTATCCTTACAAATATATATCTATTACTTAAAATAAATGGAGCTTAACATTCAAAAGGCATTAAGTACATCTGCTATTCCACCCACTATCGACTGTAGTATTCATTGCTTACACACACACACACACACACACACACACACACACACACACACACACACACACACACAAACACGTTGGATATATACTTACCTCTCCTGGTCATCAAAAAACTGAAATATCAAATTAAATAATGAGTGCATATATAGCACACCATCTTCAGTAGTATTCTAAAGCTCCTTGCGCTCTACAGGAAGAGGAAGAAAGCAGATGAAAAACAAACAAACAAACAAACAAACAACGGACATGTATGAAGTAAGATATATCATTTCAAGTTCAGACCTCGATAATCATCCGTGCACAAGAATACACATAAATAAGAGAGTCAATATACCTATTCTGCTTACGTGCTGCATATGTCAAGGTTCTATAAGGACTGTCAATCCTGCAGGGGGCTAGGGGGTGGGGTGGGGTGGAGGGGGAGGATATCAAGAATTGCAGAATGGCACTGCGCTATCTTTGGTTCAATCCTGTGTAGGTCGTTTACTATGTTTAGAATGGAAATTGTCAGCAAATCTCCTCCTCCTTCTTCATCTTCTTTGTTTTTTTGTGGCTGTTGTTGTAGCTGTTATTGTTCTTTAGAAATTATCTTGGTTTTCACTTTTTGTTATACAACAGAGATGGAAAGTGGGGTTGGGTCGGGATTAAAAAAAAAAAAAAAAAAACAGAAAGAGGGTATGATAGAAAAAAGCATTTAAATTTAATCACTGAAAAAGACACCCGTCGTGCTTTTCTGAACGTGTTTAATCTTGTTTAATTAACAGCACTAGCCGCTGGTCATTTACAGAGTTCCGTTGTGGAGGTAGGAGGCGGGAAGTAGAGGAAGGAAGGAAGGGGGAGGAGACCGGCTCCTGAGTATGTTAAGAGCTTCGAACCCTAGTGACCCTGTAACGGGGGTTCCCTATTGTGGCTGACATCCGTTGACTACAACCAGCACTGCCACCAGACATCACTGCTGCCCCTCACAGTGGGAACGGAGTGCTGCTTTTATTGGCATGTACAGTCTGCACAATGCCCATGTCCACAGTCTCTCATCATGGTGTACTCTGATACTGGTTCCTCCACTGATTTCTCCTATACATGTCTCGCCCTCTTCCAGCAGGCACACCACTCACAGAGCTCTGTGTGTGTGTGTGTGTGTGTGTGTGTGTGTGTGTGCGTGTGTGTGTGTGTGTGTGTGTGTGTGTGTGTGTGGACGAGGTGATTGGATTTCATGAAGCAAACGATTTTGCCGCTGGAGAAAGATTAATACATTATTGTTCATTACTGTTATAATTATTACCCTAAGTGTCAGTCATAGATTGTCGTGCAGAGCACTGTGTTTGGCCGGGTCTGTCTGTGTATTATGTTTGCGAGTCTGTCCATCTGTATGTTAGCAAAATAACTATAAACATAGAATTTTCATAAATGTATATAACTGTAGAACAAACAGTTCAATTATGAGGCCTCTGTGATTAAACTCATAAAACATCAAATGAGAAAAACAAACAAAAAGAAAAAAGATCCAGTATGGGAAACGATTTCTTTTGTGACCTACGGTGTAGGATGTGTGCTCCTTTATTGTGCACTAATTGCATTGTTATCTTTTTTTGTTGTTGCAGTTTATGACACAGTTGCATACTGGCAATACTGAAGATTATGGGCCCCTGATCGAAACCCACAAGATAATTTCCCATCGAAAGACAGTATCTGTCAAACAGGCTGATTAAAGTGTTATTAGTTTAAAATGTGCCGTTTTTTCCCATTTGTAGAATACTTGGAGAATTTCTTTTTAATTCACTTTGATGGTAAATAGAGAGAGAAACAGAAACAGCATATAAAAATCATATATGAAGAAAGCGAGTGTCAAAAAACAGGAAGCCCATAAACTGCACAAGACCAGAACCTCCCCCCCCCCCCCCCCCCCACCCCACCCCACCCGATTTCATTCAGCTTCCCACTTACCAAGCACTTCAAACAGCTCATGTGGGATTCAGGGGAAGCGTAATGCGCAGAAAAGAAACTGTCATTATGTGCATGACTTCACTTATGGAGGGAGAACATGAGCTGCACTCTATGTCGCCCCCATCCCCGGTCCCCACCCTTGCCTCCACCCCAACAGGATACTTCCGACGTGGAACACGTATGGCTTCATTTCGCTCTCCCTCTGCCTGCCCCCACCCCCACCCCGCCCTTCTCCCCTTCCACACCTCCCCGCCCGTTGCTCACAACGGATGTGTTGGATCTGCCTGTTTCACTATGGGAACCAGACGACGACTGAGTCACTTTTCTGGCAGCGTTCAGTTGTGTGGGGATTTCCTGCTCTCTTCACGCAACCACATTGCTTGT
>CM065729.1:67508039-67515539 GCA_033310375.1 Conus canariensis
AATTTATTTTTTAGAAAAAAAGTTAAATCGACCAGCATGAATGAAGCACCCCCTCACAACCCCCTCCCCCCCCGCCACCCCATCCCCTACAACACACACACACACACACACACACACGAAAACAGGGAAGGCGGAATGAAAACACATCCGTGCTGAACGCTTTTACTCATGGCCACGTCGAAAGTAGCAAACGTTAATCAGGAACGCCCAAGATACTGTTTGCAAGAAGCGTAAGATGTGTGATACGTATACGATACGTAATCTGCTTGGTTGCCAGCCACGGTCTCATTCCTCACCTCAGAACAGCTAAGAGAAGAAGAAAAAGAAGAAGAAGAATGATGCTCTTGTAGGAAATGCAGCGTGAGGTTTCAACAGCAAACAATGTAAACACTGCTGAAACGTGGCGATAGTTTCCGAGTGTTCGGGTGAAGATGCTATTAACCTCGGGTCTGGAAAGGCACAATGAACAGAGGCCGAGCCTCGCGTCGCCCTAATGTTTCGTTCTTTTCTCTGAGAGAGAGAGAGAGAGAGAGAGAGAGAGACGGACAGAGACAGAATGCTGATCATAACTGTGTGTGCGCGCGCGCGCGCGCGCGCGTGTGTGTGTGTGTTTGTGTGTGTTTGTGTGTGTTTGCATAGTGTTCTTTATCTAAATGGTAAACAAAAATCAGAACGGAATACTGCTGACTGCTTTATGGACACTGGGTGGGGTTAGTTACAGAATTTAGAACAGAGACATTGCGTGAAAAAACTAGTACGTTAGCAACAATTCAAAGCCTTTTTTCTTATCTGTTTTCATCATGTTCTGTTGTGATTTAGGAAAAAGAGAAGACACAAAAGAAACCTGAAGGGTCAGTGAGACGGTTAAAATTCTTCCCATGAAAATGAAAATCGTTTGAACAAGCGCTCTATTTTGTTCATGCAGTATGTCTATTCAATCTTTTTGTTGTGATTGTTCATTTCAGTCCTCTTCATACGGCCGATGCTAAGAACGTATGAATGTAGGCCCACTAAGTGTGACAGAATTTTGCTATTTATCAGTATTTTAACAAGGTTCTAAAACTGGAGACCTGGTTAGAAATAATTATAGATGTAATTGTTTTTTCTTTCAATTTGTCGTCGTAGACGGCATAAGAGAAAGAAAACTACCACTGGATACTGATTTCAAATTCATTTTTCAACGACCAGAACGTAAAGATTTGTTCGAATTTATTTCTTGTTTGATTCATCATTGATATCTGATGACATTATTTTTTTCCCCATCCGTGAACCTATTTCATGTACAGAATCGTTCGATTTCCAGCACAAGCAGGCCTCACTGAACAACAATACACAACAAACAAAACCTTATCAATGCATTACACGGACTTTGTGACTGATATTCTGCAACGTGACATATCAACATGATCGACAAGTGCTTCAAACACAAAACTTGTCAATATTTCACTGGTCATTCTGTGACGCGCTCAATTTTGATCTCCTCTGATAAGCTCATGATGTTAATAATGATCGCAACGGATTAATTTCTCTCTCTCTCTCTCTCTCTCTCTCTCTCTCTCGAGAGAGAGAGAGAGAGAGAGAGAGAGAGAGAGAGAGGGGAGGGGGGGGGTCGACAGTTGCTTCCCAATCCCAAAATCGTAAAAAAAAAAATTTAAAAAAAGTTTTTCAGTCTCAAACATCCCGGTCAAAACGTAACATGATAACTTGCGTAATAAAGGAAACGAATATGTCAGCAACTATAACAAACGGACATCACTTAAGTTTGAGGAAAATTGAAATCAATAACCGATTTTCAACTGAACCCGCCGCGGTGCATCAAGATCCAAGGTGTCTATAATCATAACGGATACAAAACTTTTTTTTTTTTTTTTGTATGTAAGAAACGACATTTCATAACCTTTAACCGACTTCCAACTGGTCTAAGCAAGACACGTGTACCTGCATCTGTTATCTAGTTTTCAGCGCTGCATGTATACAAGATAAAAAAAAAAAATGTTTTGATCTGTAGCACTTTGTAAGTTCTGAAATACAGATTAAGAACGCGTTTACCGATTAAAAAAAAAAAAAAATGTTTATGAACATCGGCACACCACGCCAACATAAACAACACAGATCTAATCATGCCCACACCTTCAATGACTGAAAGGATAGATTAACAAATACTCATCTCGACAAAGAATCACATTAACGCATGGAAACATGCACTGGGAATCGTTTACACAGACCAAGATGACGGTTGGGATGGCGGTGGTGGGCATAATCATGCCGCTGGCAGAATAAACACTTGAAGCTTCAAATCTAAAGAAATTGTATATTACTCTCAGGAAGCCCAGTGAGCATCTTATCCGGCAGATTGCTTTTCGCAGTCTGTGCATCCCATTTCCAGCGATAGTGAGAGACCGGTGGGTGGGGGGTGGCAGGACAGGAGTAGTCTGCGGCAGATGTTGTGCAATAAACGTTAGCTGTGCACTGGGTAGAGTGCTCCCAGGATTGCGTCGAAGTTAATCGGGCTCAGTGGAAAACATCCTGCGCATCATTCTATTTTTAACGCTGACCGAGCCAGCATGGGAACATAAACAGCCCCAGTCAATTCTCGTTTAGGAGAACATAAGCTATCATTCAGGCGGTTTGTGGGTGGATGGGCGTATATTTTGCGCTCTCTCTCTCTCTCTCTCTCTCTCTCTCTCTCTCTCTCTCTCTCATAACATCTGAATTGTTCTTGGCAAAGTTCTGAGTTTATTCTTCCACGTACGGTATGGTTTGAATTATAGATCTGGGTAGATGTATTTTAAACCTACAACCTCCGTCAGTCAGATATATTTTCACCGATTTCTGTTGATTTGGTTGTCTGTCTGTCAATAAATAACATTAGGCAAAACTTGGGAAGATGGAATGTGACCCCAGGACGAATCCATTGAATTTTAGTGCGGATCCGGATCAAAGAGCGGATCCAAGATCTGTTCAACCTTGGCGAAGGTGTGCCCTCTGCCGAGTGACCCTCTCATTTATCTTGCTGTAGCCTAGGAAACATAATCAACGACATTAATCACCTACCGTCGTATAACCAGCAACTGATAAGCCACAAGTCATTCATTATCATCACTTTTCTTCCCGTGCACCGAGCGGGCACTTCGCATGACTGGTTTTTTTTTTTTCCATCTTGATGACAGAACAGCATTCAGACCTACACCACGAAAGGTCCCGTGGAGCAGAGGGAAACCCGTCGTTTCTGCGGAATATTGTTTGATCATCTTTCGCTTAGATGGCATAAAGGAACGATCTCACAAGCAGGGGTTAAGTTTTCCGTTGGTCATCGGTCAACAATACATGGAAATTTAAAATGATACATCAATGTGGCAGCTTATCCGGGTCATCTGTTTTCCCAGAAGATCGATCTGTCACAGCCCCGTCTCCCCTCCCCTCCATAGTCACCCCCCTCCCCCCCCCACCTCCCCCCCCCCCCCCAAAAAAAAAAAAACCCACAAAACTTTAAACTTAACTGGGTTCTGTATGATTCACTGAGCTGATGAATATTGTCGTAACTTGAAAAAAATTGCATCACGTTGTGAAACAAAACCAGTTATTTTCACATAAAGGTGGCTTTCTTTCCTCTTCTTTAACTTAATTCTGCGGCACACGAAAACCAGTTTCCCGTTTTTTTTTTGTTTGTTTGTTTGTTTGTTTTTTATAGTAATGCATAACGTGAAAAAGTGGCAGTCTTTCTCCTCTAATTCTCCGGCGAAGGAAAACCAGCCCTCCGTATCTTACGATCAGCGTGGAACGTAGAATTCTTTCCTCTTCTTTAACTTAAACTTTCCGGTGTTTAAAAGACAACAAACAAACAAAAAACAAACACAAAAACACGCTTCTTATGAAAATCAGGGAGGTAGTTTTCTGTGACCCGCCACACACCGTTTTCTCCTTTACTTTGTTAACCGTGAAACCATGTAGTTGGTCAGCGCCATAGGACAGTCAAGAAACATAACTGTAATGGTCTTGTTACGTCTCCGTTCAGAAAAAAAAAAAAAAAAATCATGGAATAGACAATAGATCTTCGCTGAACAAATGCATGACCTACCACCAGTTTTCGTACCACGTATCTACAATCAGAAATCCTGTGTACACCACGGAAGACTATCGGAAGGTTTGAAGAGATAGGAACAATGAGTAATGAAATCAGCATGTGCGGGGTACTGAACCGACAGCAAAAATGTCAGCCTTCTGGCAACACTTTTCCACTAAAGGAGGCTACAAAACTGTTTTTCTCCTGCAGGTGATTAATTTATAAATGATTAAGCTTGTTCACGATTCATCTGAAGGTCTGAAATCGCAGAATAAGATTGCTGCATCAAATGATAAGCTATTTTCAGTTTCAAGTGCTCTGAATGGGTGTGACGGTAATGAATCATATTAATGAGGCAACAAAAACTAGGAATATAGTGTTCGCTCTCGCCCTAACCTTTCCCCTTTTTGATGAGCACACACACACACACACGCACGCACGCACGCACGCACGCACGCACACACACACACACACACACACACACACACACACACTCCTGTGTCCCTCCGCCCCCTCTTCTGCTGTTCCCCCGTCTTCATCGCCCTACTTCCTTTCCTGAATGGGATGCTTTTAAGTTGCTTTTAAGTTATCAGGAAGTTCCCTTCACGCCCTCGCCCCTTGCCTTTCCACACATTCGTGAGCGTGCATTTTTCCTCCCCACACAAACGGAGAACTCGTTCCAGACAATTTCTGAATGGGGCTCGCACCTGTAGCACTTCCCGCATATCAAATACTGTAAACCTCAGTGTGGGATGGCACTGAAGTTGCTTTAGGATACAAGTTAGATGTAAATGAATATCTTATTCTGCCCTGTCAATTTCGTAAATGAATATTGCATTCTGCCCTGTCAATTTCAAACAAATGACAGAGATTTTCTGCTAATCAGGTCAAATTAACATGCACTGAATCAAGTGTAGACTCTGGACTTTTGTGTTTTTTCTACTGTCGCTCGCAGTTGTCTGAATTTTTCAGTGTCGGTATGGGTCGGAGTATCATTTATGGGGTATTGTTTGAAAGGAATGTGCAAAGGAAACGTCGCCATCCGTTGGCAACACCTGGTCCATTGTTTACAAAGAAATATGAAACCACCAGAAGTCCTTAACCAGACAGACCAAGGAAGAATAGGCTGCAAAAGAAAGAAACATGACCAATTATCATAGCATAGAAGTTTTTTCTTCTTCTTTTTTTAATGAAAACTGTCCCTCGTGCTATTTGGTTGCTTTTTTTCGGAAGGGGTAATGGTGGGAAGAGGGAAAAGATGAGGGGATGGGGTTGGTGATCGAAGATCCTGTAAAGATTTAATTTTCGGAACAGAGCCAGGGAAGTGGACAAGTAAATGGGGCAAGGGAGGGAAGGGGGGTCTAAATAGTCGTAATGATGCAACTGGTAAGTTTGGGTCTTTTTTTTTTTTTTTGTCCAGTTGCGACATTTCAACACTCCACTAAACGAATGGCAATGATCAAATTATTCAGTTTACGAATATGCATTGTCTGTTTTTTGACATTCTTGTCTATCCATCGGTCTGTTTGTCCGTCTGTCTGTCTATCTGTCTGTCTATCAGTCTGCCTGTCTGTCTGTCCGTCCGTCTGTCTGTCTGTCCGTCCGTCCGTCCGCCTGTCTGTCTCAGTCTGTCTGTCTATCTGCCTTTCTCTCTCTCGCTGTGTGTGTGTGTGTGTGTGTGTGTGTGTGTGTGTGTGTGTGTGTGTGCGTGCGTGCGTGCGCGCGTGTGTGTGTGTGTGTGCGCGCACGCGCGCGCGTGTTTGTGTGAAGGCCTGTGTGTGTCTGTGAAGCCGGCTGTAGAGCTATATCTCCGATTACATAGACTTCGGAAACTTTGCAGCACAATAAGTCTAAGGCCACTAGATCACAGATTCTGATCCTACCAATCTTGTTTACAAGAAAAGCTTTTTACACACACACACACACACACACACACACACACACACACACACACACACAGATGTCAATCCAACTTGGTAAGCTGGTCGTATTTACCAAACATTACCATCTCCATTCTGGCCAGGTCCCTTAAATCAGTTGAAAAGGTCACTGAAAATGAGCATGACCGACGGGTCTTGGGTTCACTTACTCAATATTTCAGAAACAAGTTTTCACCTATCTTCCCTAGACTTGGAGCGATGGCTATTCTTGATAGTAACTATCTTCTAAAGACAAACCATGCCAAAGGTTAAGGTCATACACGCCATCTTGAATTTCAATGATTTCACAATCTCAGCGGCATTTTCTATGACAAGACTTTACCGAGTTTTCACAAAATTTAAGGATTGCTGTTCTTAATTGCTATCAAAGTAAAATAAGCTGTGTGTGTGAGAACAAACTGGAAATCAGGTCTGGCCGATGTGACTTTGATCTCTTATTTAGAGACATGAAACTGCAACATTTAATAAGCACAATCCTTGCATCAAGTTGGATTGGCATCCCTGCTGTAGGTGTGTGTGGTTGTTTTGATTGTTTGTTTTTGTTTTTGGTTGGGGGGGGGGGGGGGGGGGGCTTGTTACAAATCAGCTTAATATGAAATTGACCTTTGAATTGACGACCTTAGATGCCTCTTTCTTCAAATTTCCGAGGGATGTAACCATCCCACGAGGATGGATTAAAATCTGTTCAATCCAAGATATAGCTCTTCAAATGAGTTCACGCGCGTGCGCGCGCGCGCGCGCGCACACACACACACACACACACGGGGGACACACACACACACACACACACACACACACACACACACACACACACACACACACACAGACAAGCCGAGACAGAGACAGAGAGACCATGTTTTCAGACTGAACAATTTAACTTAACGGTCGTTCACACAGGTGAAGCGCAAGAACACCGTAGTCAGTCACCTAAAATCTTTTAAAGTCTGAACGGGCTGGCTCAAATGTTCAGTGTCGGAATGTCGCAACCAACCAAACGGTCGCTGTCTGACAAAATGGCTTGTTGCGACAGTAAGGCTCTTTACAGAGGGAGTAATACTTTAACAGAAACGCGGTATCCTCACACTCCTTGCTTCCATCCAGTTCATCCTAGGGATGAGCAATGGGTCACTTCCTTCCAACGGAAAGCCGTCTGGTCTGGTTTAGGAAACTCACTGCAGAATTGGGGCTGGCGTAGGTGTAAAATAATCCATGCCCATTATTCAGGCTGAATACAGCATCAAGTCATCCCACGGTAAAGCAAAGACAGATGGAAACTCTACCATGACTAATTTCCCTGCCAACACTGTGACTATGGTGAGCAATACGTTGACCAGTCTACGAGGGTTCTCTCCGACTAACAACAGTAACGTTCGTTGAGGATTTCTGTCAAGAATGTGATTTCAACAAGTTAGATCCTATTCAAGCGGGACTCCGAATCATGCTTTTCGGAAGTGGTGTAGCACATATTTTGGATCACACTTTACATCATCATGAAAG
>CM065729.1:67520539-67525539 GCA_033310375.1 Conus canariensis
CCAGATCCATCTCTACGGTTTTACGTACTTTCCACAGTCCCAGGTATAGATAGGTACGGTCTCTGTCGTTTTGCTGGCCTGCCATTGTTCTAATGAAGCAGTTTCTGATGAAGCAGACAGTCTCTGTGAGTCCACTGAAGTCCCGCTGTTTTATGGCTTCCCCAACTAAGTATACAACTTCTGTAATTATACAAATTTTGGTCTGTGTTATGACTATCCCAATTAACTATGCAGTCTCAGGTTTGGTCTTTGTTTTGACCATCCCAATTAGGTAGATAGTTTCCGCAACCATAAAAGCTTTGGTCTGTGTTATGACTTTCACAATAAGGAATACAGTTTCTGTCGTTATACAAGCTTTGGTCTGGATTATGACTATTCCAATGAAGTATGCAGTTTCTGTAATTAAACAGGCTTTGGTCTGTGTTATGACTTTCCCAGTGAAGTGTACAGTCTCTGCAGACTGAAAGGTTTACCAGTCTTTATTACTGCCCAATTGAGAAGACGATCTTTGTGATTTTAGACGCTTCGCTTTGTTCTATAGGCCTGTCTGTCCACTTTGAATGGAGAGAGCAAGAAGTCTTTTGGCAATGATACTCAACTTCAAGCGGAAATTCACAATACCAGTACCACTTGATACCCGGTTCGATTCTCCGTGCCGTTGCCATTGGTTTGATTTGTGACTGGTCTCAACCCAGCTGCTGACGTCGCTCTAGGCTACCGGGCCATGCAGCAGCTGTAGTCCGTGCAAATGGGGTGAAGTTTTTGTTTGCTATCGGTTGAAAGTTCATGATGAGGATAATGATGAGGATAATTCACTTAGATCGGCGAAGAAAACCGAGTAAATCCCGGCACCGGGCAATGCACGCCTGCCTCCCACACCCACACAACGTGTGCCCGGCTCAGGCGTTGCTCACAACAGCTGATGACAATCACTGGTCACGAAAGCCACCAGTATTGTGTTGTTTGCGTTTCCCAGCCCAATAGACTGAAGGTTGGTGGCTTACTGATCACCTCGCCCGATAGGCAGCCGTTTTCCGCCTTCGGGAGATGAACTCCCCTTCCCGGACAATAGAAACTGTTATGTTTAGAGCTGTCCATGTCTACAGGCAATGCCCATATGGCAGCCCACCACACAGCATAACAAACAGCGTCATGTTGATGTCGGGCTCTTGGGTTAAGCCCTATTAGAACCGAAAAAGATGTACAGCTCAGGCCAGTGTTAACAGTGGTGACACCGAAGGTCACCCGATGGTGATGTCCTGGCAGAGCCTACCTGGTTGTTCACCACAACGACGGGTAATACGTTCCTTAACCACCGACACTTTCCGACATGTTCCTACTTTCTCCAACTAACGAGTCACTACAGAACTTGTCTGTCTCAAAGATGAATCCAACACGGTAACAGTTTTGGTGGCGTATTACCTTTGTTGATGTGTGGCATACTAGATGCGATCCCAGCCGACAGCACTACTTTCAGCGAACGGTTGATAGTCACTTTAAAATGCTTACTAACGAAATGAAAACAATGACTATATTTTCAAACGGTCGAAGGCTTACGCTTTATTCCAGACAGTTCGATCTCCGGATGTTGTCCGTCACTGAAAAGAGACCAGAAAACGACGGTACCACACAATAAACGATCGCTGCTCTTCTGTCTGGAGCACAGGAGACAAAGTAAAGATCTGGCAGCAACAATGGTCGACAAGTCTCAGCTGGTCACGGGGAGAAAACAGCATGTGATGGAGTGCGGTTATTTCAGATGTTCTGTGGATTTAGTCTGTCTTGTTTCAGCAGCGAATCCTATACCGGCAAGAGTCTTTCAGAGTGCTTTGCCAAGGCATTCATTTGGTTTTCAAGGACGCATGTCTGATGACCATTGAAACGTGTGTTCTCAGTTATTTCATTCAGGCTCATTTTATGTGTTTCACACACACACACACACCCATCTGCAGTGAATGATACCATCATGTGGAAAATGGGAATGCGCACATAATTAATTCAATTAATAATAATGACAATTCATACACTTCATTTGTTGATGCACACACCTAGAGTGAATGATTAAAAAAACAACTGGAGATACACACAGGATTCTGTGTGTGGGTGGATGATGGTGAATCTTCGGAAATGGTCTCTTTCTTTTTTTTCTTTTTTTTTTTTTTACTCTGGCAAACATTCCAGAATGAACTTCAAGAATGGCTATTATCTCCAGAAACATGCCATTGAAACAGATAGGTCTCCTACCCCTCCTCCTCATCTCTCTCTCTCTCTCTCTCTCTCTCTCTCTCTCTCTCTCTCACACACACACACACACACACACACACACACACACACTCACTCACGCACACTACATACAGAGAGAGAGAGAGAGAGAGAGAGAGAGAGAGAGAGAGAGAGAGAGAGAGCATCTCTTTTTAAAAGGGAAACTCTTTGTTTCAGATATGGGAATGAAAGAGCCAGAACCACCAGACGCCAATGGAGAGGAGGCGAGTGTAGTGGCCCTCAGAGCAAAGCTCTCCAGCCATGGCGTGTCTGCCAGGGCCTGATTCATGGGCCCTCCCCGCCGTATCTGCGGCACCAATCTGCGGAATCGGCCCTCTCATTTGTAAAGGCTTCTTGTCTCCTTTTGTTTATGCTCTGCAATTGCCGCGTTCTTGGCACTTGCTTACACCAGGCCTGTAAAGGTGAATGTGGGTTATCGTCGTCAGGCGGTACTTAATGTGTCCAGGGGGACGCTCCGAACGGCTTGGGTGTTGCTCTTGGGCAGGGAGGGTGCCGAGATGAGATTATCTCCCCCTTATTGCGGCGACCTGACTCACGAGTTAGACACTGTGACCTGACACATGAATTAGACGTATGTCCTCTGTGTCTTTTTTTTTTTTTTTTTTTTTTTTTTGACCGGTCTGCACAACGGATGGGAAGCGCTTAGCAACGCAAAACTGTTCGTAACTTTGTGCTTTTGAAGAAAAAAGAATTCTGCATACCCCCCCCCCCCCCCCCCCCCCCACACACACACACACTTTCCTCCTATCCCCACCATCACACTTCCTCGTCCGTCTCTCTTCTTCTCTGAGAACCGAAATGAAGGAAACAAAAGAACCGTGGTCTCCTTATGAAAGAAACTTGCAGTCTATTAATTGCGGTTGTATGTCTTGTCCCATTAGGAACAGGAAGATAGAAATCGACATTCCTGGCCCATTCTATCTGAAGAGAACATTTTCTGGTCCAAATTCTGTATGTAGGACATTTCCTGGTCAGTTCCAGCCCTGCAGATCATTTCCCAGTCCACTTTTCCTGGTTCATGCTATCTGAATAGAATATGCTCTGCCCCAAGGTCTCTGCAGAGAACATTACTGAGATCAGTAAAAAGAAACTCTTCAGGAGAAGCTTAACAGCAGAAGGTCTTCAAAGATGACCCCCCTCCCACCCCCACCCCCACATCCCTTAGTCCTGAACCTTCTTACACTCTAAATGGACCAGGCCACGTCCGGGTAATGACTTCTTGATGCTCTTCTATCAGAAATATTTCTGGCACTGCCAGGATTCGAACTTACACCTCCCAGATGACTGGGTATCTCAAAGAGTGCTTTCTACGGATATCCCAACCACATCGCTGACACCTGTTCTAAATTTGCATATTTTCGCCGTGTGGAGTTTTCTTTAGTTCTTCCTTGACAAGATCCACGTGGAACTCTTTTCAGCTGACTCTGCCATTGTCTTCAGAGTGCTGGTCCTCTTTTCACCTGACTCTGCCATTGTCTTCAGAGTGCTGGTAATCCTCTTTTCACCTGACTCTGTCATTGTTTTCAGAATGTTGGTCCTCTTTTTACCTGACTCTGCCATTGTCTTCAGAGTGCTGGACCTCTTTTCACCTGACTCTGTCACTGTCTTCAGAATGTTGGTCCTCTTTTCACCTGACTCTGTCATTGTCTTCAGAGTGCTGGTCCTCTTTTCACCTGACTCTGCCATTGTCTTCAGAATGCTGGTCCTCTTTTCACCTGACTCTGCCATTGTCTTCAGAATGTTGGTCCTCTTTTCACCTGACTCTGCCATTGTCTTCAGAATGTTGGTCCTCTTTTCACCTGACTCTGTCATTGTCTTCAGAGTGCTGGTAATCCTCTTTTCACCTGACTCTGTCATTGTTTTCAGAGTGCTGGTAATCCTCTTTTCACCTGACTCTGCCATTGTCCTCAGAATGCTGGTCCTCTTTTCACCTGACTCTGTCATTGTCTTCAGAGTGCTGGAAATCCTCTTTTCACCTGACTCTGTTATTGTCTTCAGAGTGCTGGTAATCCTCTTTTCACCTGACTCTGCCATTGTCTTCAGAATGCTGGTCCTCTTTTCACCTGACTCTGCCATTGTCTTCAGAGTGCTGGACCTCTTTTCACCTGACTTTGCCATTGTCTTCAGAATGCTGGTCCTCTTTTTACCTGACTCTGCCATTGTCTTCAGATTGCTGGTAATCCTCTTTTCACCTGACTCTGTCATTGTCTTCAGAGTGCTGGTCCTCTTTTTTTTTTTTCTTTTTTTTTTTACATGACTGCCATTGTCTTCAGATTGCTGGTAATCCTCTTTTCACCTGACTCTGCCATTGTCTTCAGAGTGCTGGTAATCCTCTTCTCACCTGACTCTGCCTTTGTCTTCAGAATGCTGGTCCTCTTTTCGCCTGATTCTGCCATTGTCTTCAGAGTGCTGGTCCTCTTTTTCTTTTTTCTTTTTTACATGACTCTGCCATTGTCTTTAGAGTGCTGGTCCTCTTTTCACCTGACTCTGCCTTTGTCTTTAGAGTGCTGGTCCTCTTTTTTTTTTTAACCTGACTCTGCCATTGTCTTTAGACTGCTGGCCCTCTTTTCACCTGACTCTGCCTTTGTCTTCAGAGTGCTGGTCCTCTTTTCTCCTGACTCTGATATTGTCTTCAGAGTGTTGGACCTCTTTTCACCTGACTCTGATATTGTCTTCAGAGTGCTGGTCCTCTTTTGATTTTGCCATTGTCTTTGAAG
>CM065729.1:67533039-67550539 GCA_033310375.1 Conus canariensis
GTGAACAAGAAAGTATAATGCTCATACAGTGTTCTTTCAGTCCTCTCATGAAGGTGAACCAGAAAACATACTGCCAACACATTATTTTTTTTTCAGTCTTCCAATCAAGACGAAGTAGTAAATATACTGCTCACATTATATTCTTTCAGACGTCCTATCCAGATGAATTAGAAAATATCCTGCTCATATATTATTCTTTCAGTCTTCCAATCAAGATATATTGGAAAATATACTGCTCACATGGTATTCTTTACGTCTTCCTGTCAAGGTAAACAAGGAAATACACTGCTCACATACTATTCTTTCGGTCCCCCTATGAAAGGTGAACAAGAAAGTGTACTACTGATATTGCTGCTCTTTCAGTCCTGTTAAAGGAACAATAAAGCATACCGCAGATATCATGTGGACTTTTTCTTCAGTCCTGTAAGCAAAGATGGAAACAGCGCCTAAAGGACGTGCCGAACGCCTCACTGAAGAGTTTGACCCAAGTACCAGGGAAATAACGGCCCTGCTCCTCCCCCCCCCCCCCCCCCCCCACACACACACACCTGCCGAAAGTGCATTAGCAGAAGTGCTGCCACTTATGAGCCGCCCAGGGCATCAGAGGCCCAGTGAAGTGACATGAGCTTCCCAAAGTCCAGGATCACCTCCTCCTCATGACCTTCACTGTGCCCAGACACCACTTGTGTTCGACTCCCGGCGGACCCATCCTCGTCGCGTCAGTCTTTCAGGTGATGTCCTTTGTGATCGTCGACTTGCGACTGACGACCAACTGGAAGGAGAAGATGTCAGTGTGAACAAGAAATTATACCACAGATATTGGTATCCTGTCTTGTCTTCCTGTGAAAGCAAACGGGAAAGTACACAGCGGATAATACTGTTCTTTCAGTCTTCTAAACGACAAAAAAGTATACCTTGGAAACTGCTGTTCTTTCAGTCTTTTTAAACGACAAAAAGTATACCTTAGATAATGCTGTTCTTTCAGTCTTTTAAACGACAAAAAAGTATATCCTGGATAATGCTGTTCTTTCAGACAGAACGTATACCTTGGATATTGCTGTTCTTTCAGTCTTTTAAACGACAAAAAGTATCCCTTGGATATACCTTGGATATTGCTGTTCTTTCAGTCTTTTGAACGACAAAAAGTATACCTTGGATATTGCTGTTCTTTCAGTCTTTTGAACGACAAAAAGTATACCTTGGATATTGCTGTTCTTTCAGTCTTTTTAAACGACAAAAAGAATACCTTGGATATTACTGTTCTTTCAGTCTTTTAAACGACAAAAAGTATACCTTGGATATTGCTGTTCTTTCAGTCTTTTAAACGACAAAAAGTATACCTTGGATATTACTGTTCTTTCAGTCTTTTAAACGACAAAAAGTATACCTTGGATATTGCTGTTCTTTCAGTCTTTTAAACGACAAAAAGTATACCTTGGATATCGCTGTTCTTTCCACCTTCTTGTCAAGAGGAACAAGAAAGTGCACACCGGAAAACGCTGTTCTGTCAGTCTTCTAGTGAACGTAAGCCAGAAAGTATAGCGTGGCTGTTGATGTTCTCTTAGGCTTCCTGTCAGGATGAACAACAAAGTTCACAGTGGATAGTGCTGTTCTTTCAGTATTCTAATCAACAACAGAGTAGACTTTGGACAATGCTGTTCTTTCAGTCTTCTAATCAACAACAGAGTATAATTTGGAAAATGCTGTTCTTTCAGTCTTCTAATAAAAAAAAAAAAATAGTGCTGTTCTTTCATTCTCCCAGTCAAGATCAGCAAACAATACACCGTGGATAATGCTGTCTCTTCAGTCTTCTACTTGATAAAAGTGTACATTGCGTATTGATGGTCTTTCTGTCTTCTAATCAACAAATAAGTATACTGTGGATATTGCTGCACTTTCAGTCTTCCTGTTAAGGTGTTCAAGAAAGGGTCCTGCTCTTATTGTTGCTCTTTCGGTCTGTGGAGCGCCACATCAACAATTCGAAATGTGACATGACGTGCATCTGTGCGTCACGAACACAGGACGACAGGTGAGCAGAGCTGAACTGAAGACTATTTCGGTGGCAGCGGGAGAAGAACGAACACCGAGACGGCCATACCGTGGCTAGTCCGCCAACCTCCTAACCCATCTCCACGCACCTTCCGCTTATCTCCATCCTACCCCGAGATAAAGCAGACGGAGAGAAAAAAGTCCACTTCCATTTAAACAACACGAAAGGTATGCTGACTCTGCTGTTTTTACAAGCCACAGAAGACAGAGAGCATAGCAAACAAACAATCTTTGGTCATGACAAAGCCAACCGCCAGCTGTTATTGACTTGGCACAGTCACAAATTCGTTGTTGGGCCCCCGAGCCAAAATATTCAGCGAATGTCCAAGACGGTTTATGCAGCCTCGAATAGTTTTAGTGATTTTTATTTCTACATTTTTCGTTGTTGTTGTTGTTGTCAAGACCACCTTGCCATGACTATATCTCTATAGAGTTTGTGGGTGAACAAACAGTGCATACACCTGATCTCCCGGAGCTGAATAGTCTAGCCTGCAGTTTGACCGTTTGCCAATTGCCTCAGTCCATCTGTTGATAAAGACAGTTCCAAGCTCGATTCTCGCTAACGTGTCCAACACACACATTCACTTTTCCCACTCTGTCAGTGTGATCGTGTTAACTGTTCTGATGGCGTCAATGCAATACTCTACAGCTCTTCTCTCCATCGCTCTCCGGGGACGCAGTATCAGTTTTAGTCGATTCTGTTTGAGTCTAACCCAGTCAGCCGCACAAGAACCTTTCAAGGCTATCAGTTTGGGTACATGGGGATGTTTAACCTAAATGTTGAATTGTTGACGGATCGTTTCACTGATAGTTTGATCGATTTTCCGTTTTAAACGTGCAATCGCCTGAAAAAAATCACACATGAACGGGTCTTTCTTCGATTTTCGTAGATTGTAAATAACAGACAAGTAGGGTAACTCTTGTTCCCATGATGAAATAATTGCAGGCCCTTTACTCCAATCCAATACTGCTTACGACACCAAGTCGCCTAGCAATTCGGGGATTCGGTGTCGTAAGCAGCATTCGTCTGGAGTTAGGGCCTGCAATTATTTCATCATGGGAACAAGAGTTACCCTACTTGTCTGTTATTTACTTTTTGCTGTTCACTGCCTCACTTATGATTTCCTTTAGTAGACTGGGTTTTGTCAAACCGCGAGGCGGGAGGAGCAGTGGGGACAGGACGAGAGGAAGAGGAGGAGCAGTGGGGACAGGACGAGAGGAAGAGGAGGAGCAGTGGGGACAGGACGAGAGGAAGAGGAGGAGCAGTGGGGACAGGACGAGAGGAAGAGGAGGAGCAGTGGGGACAGGACGAGAGGAAGAGGAGGAGCAGTGGGGACAGGACGAGAGGAAGAGGAGGAGCAGTGGGGACAGGACGAGAGGAAGAGGAGGAGCAGTGGGGACAGGACGAGAGGAAGAGGGGTGGGGAGCTAAGGAGTACGGGGAGAGGGGAAAGGGTCCATTAATCGACGGGGCACGCGCACAAACACATATCCATTCAAGCGTTGTCATGCACGCAGACACTACACCACACTACACTACAGACACACACACACACACACACACACACACACACACACACACACACACACACACACACACACACACACAGAGAGAGAGAGAGAGAGAGAGAGAGAGAGAGAGAGAGAGAGAGAGAGAGAGAGAGAAGCTGTCGTTCAAAGTTACCAAACAGAGAAGAGGCGACTACAAGGATTCAGATTCAGATTGTTTTATTCCAAGACCCCTTTACACACAAAGTATAAGGAATACAAATGTTATAAATAGCACATGTGCGAAAACTGTATTATACATTATTCGGATAAGTTCCTTACATATCACATTAAAAGTAAAAAACGAACAAAGGAACACTCAAACGAGGAAACAACCTAACAAAATCTTAGGACGCACACACACACATACAAACACACACACACGCACGCACACACACACACACACACACACACACACACACACACACACACACACACACACACACACACACAACTGGCTCTAACATCTCCCATCTCCTTGTAAGAGGGAGCATGCAATCGTCGACAACCATCACAATAATACCACATTGCCTTAAAACATGGGGGCACACAAAGGGACTGTTCTCCAGTGAATGCTCTGTATGCTTTGAGTCTCCCTCAAAGTGGGGGTCCGCAGGACTAGCTTGCCACATCTGTTTCGTTCTATTTAGAACTCTTCAGGCTAGCTACTGGATCTTGGTTAGCTGAGGTTGAGAAGCATTTCTAGAAGCCAGGTACAGAAGAAAGAAACTCCACAAAATATGGTAGACCCCTTTTCCTGTATGAAACGTGTCTAAAAGATTAACAACAACAACAACAACAACAACAACAACAACAACAACAACAAAAAGCTCTCCGTGAAGGGAAAAGCAATTTTTTCCCCTTGAAATGAAACACGAAAGATTGTGTGAAATGGATTATGGGAACGAGCGACAAGGACAACGAACGAAAAGAAAACAACCTTTAAAAAAATGCGAAGCTTAGAACACTGTAAGAAACGACATGAACTGCTTAAAATTAATGAAGAACTGCACGATAAAAAGCACTGTTAACACCTGGCTCTGATGCCTTCCGTATCCATAGAAAATATAATGCAACCGTCACCTGCCACTGCAGTACTTCTACATGACTTAAAAAAAAATGACCCGTGTTTAAAGGAAAGAAGGAAAGGAAAAAATGTTGCAGTGAAAGCTCTGGTAGCTTTAATTTCTGTCCAGAATAGAGGTCGGCAGGACCAGCAGGAGACAACTGTTTCAATATATTTAGAACTCATCAGGTAGGTTCATGGATCCTGGTTACCTGCTGCGTTACACTATCAGTTTGAACAGTCATTTGTACATGTCGCCAGGAGCTTTCCGAGTTTCCGCCGAATGGCTTGTTCACGCGGACATGAAAAAGGAAGATAGATAAAAAAAAAAAAAAAAGAAAACACACACACACACACACACACACACACACACACACACACACACACACACACACACACACACATAATTCAAGAAAACAATTGTCAAAAAGATAGGGTAATAGTTCCGCCAGACAAAACAGATTACACGACAAAACGAAATGCGTTTCGACCTCTTGGGTCTTCTTCGGGCAAAAACAAACAGCATTTAGGACAATGGAAACGAAGAACGAGCAACCACTTATCTTAGCAAATCGAAGACGTGACGCGAAATACAAAACAACAAAGGGTGGCAGTCAGTGTGGAAAACGTTTTCAGAGATTACAAAAACACGCGCGCGCGCGCGCTCACACACAGACACGCACGCGCTCACACACACACACACACACACACACACACACACACACACACACACACACACACACACACACACACACACAGTGCACGAGCGCGTGGAGCTATGGACATGTGGTATTCGTGAATGAAAGAAAAAGTGAAAGGAAACAGGATTGCAAAACATAGTTTGCTGTTTTCAGTTCAACCAAAATTCCTTGTGTCGTGAAGGAAAACAATGTTGGTTCTAAGCTAGAAGGCGGCCAACGGTGGACACGCACGCACGCATACACACACACACACACACACACACACACACACACACACACACACACACACACACACACACACACACACGGACTCTTTCTCTCTCTGCCTCTCTCTGTGAGTATTTCTTTCTGTGTCTCTCTGTGTTTGTCTGTCTGCCTGCCTGCCTGTCTGTCTGTCTGTCTGTCTGTCGGCGCCCCCCCCCCCCCCCCCCCCCCTCTCTCTCTCTCTCTCTCCGTTCCTTTGAAATCTCTGAAATCTGAGAACGCTAACTTTGGGATGTTGTTGGTGGTTCTGAAGTGTGCAAACGAATTGCAGAAGGCGTTTGAAGTTTCAGTTTATGTTGTTTATGGCCCAGCCGACCGCAAGGAACCACACTGTGCAGGGCTTTTGGCGAGCATTTTAAATACTTTTCAAGGCCACAATGTCTTTTACCTATCGGGTTGTTGTTGTTGTTATTGTTGCTTTTAAGAAGGCCACAATATCTTTTACCTGTCGGGTTGTTGTTGTTGTTATTGTTGCTTTTAAGAAGGCCACAATGTCTTTTACCTGTCGGGTTGTTGTTGTTATTGTTGCTTTTAAGAAGGCCACAATGTCTTTTACCTGTCGGGTTGTTGTTGTTGTTATTGTTGCTTTTAAGAAGGCCACAATGTCTTTTACCTGTCGGGTTGTTGTTGTTGTTATTGTTGCTTTTAAGAAGGCCACAATGTCTTTTACCTCTCGGGTTGTTGTTGATATTGTTGCTTTTAAAAAGGCCACAATGTCTTTTACCTGTCGGGTTGTTGTTGTTATTGTTGCTTTTAAGAAGGCCACAATGTCTTTTACCTGTCGGGTTGTTGTTGTTGTTATTGCTGCTTTTAAGTTTGATCAGCTCCGTCACAGAATTGGGTTTGTTACTGGTCACAAAGACATGTCAAACCTTTCTGTAAAAACAGAGAAGATTGCAATCGAGATTGTCTGATACAGAAAAAGGAAAAACTGGAAAAAAAAAAAAAAGAAGAACCCTCAATTTCTGCACGGGTCTTTCTTTCTTTGCTTTTTTTTTTCTTTCTTTCTTTCCTGTTTCTTTTTCTTTCTTTCTTTCTTTCTTTCTTTTTTGTTGAATACTCTGCATAAGATGTGAATCGGTTCTTTGTAACATACAAATTTGACACTGTTGTATAGATATATACTTGACATTTTTTTTTTATGCAATAGAGCTTCAACCAAAAGCCGCGTGTTCTTGTTTTCACTATGACATCGACTCGCAGCGTCCCAGCGTCTTCTGAAATGGCATGAATTCTGGTGCAGTTTGTTTGAAACGTAACGCAAGTTTGTAGGGTCCACTGGTGTACAGTATTTTTAATGTCAGATTATGCTAATTATTATCCACTCAGTCCTCCATTACCACTACCACCATCCCTTCATCCTGCCTCCGCCCCTCCTCCCTCCCAAACCATGATTTCTCTCAATCCCACCTCTTCTGTCTGCTCCATTCCTCTTCTCTCTCTCTCTCTCTCTCTCTTCTCTCTCTCTCTCTCTCTCTCTCTCTCTTCTGTCCCCTTCCTCTTCTCTCCCCCCCCTCTCTCTCTCTCTCTGTTTGTCCCCTTCCTCTCCTCTCTCCCCCCCCCCCCCTCTCTCTCTCTCTCTCTCTCCCCCTGTGCTCTCCTAGCTCTGGTCTCATAAACTGCACAAACATGCACAAAAAGCATTCCTAGGTCAGCCGTCGAACCCCCCCACACCAGTGTTCGGTGCAGTTTCAGCTAGACAAATACAGACCTGAGTAAAGGCGACAATTGACGACGGCTCGGAATGCTCCCAAACCAGATGTGGTTTGAGATGACAAAGCCCTACCACGATTCTCCCTTTCATCACGTCGTCTGGTAAACTGCTCGCTTCAGAGCACAAGACAGCAGCCAGCAAAACAAACCCTAACAGGCGCAAAACAACGCGTTAAAACAAACAAACAAAACCCAACCCTTCCCTTCGCCCAGAGAAGAAGAAGAAGAAGAAGAGGAAGAGGAAAGAAGAAGAAGAAGAAGAAAGATGAAGAAGAAGAAGAAGAAGAACAACAACAACAACAACAACAACAAGAAACCCCCGCTAAAGCCAGTCATAATCATATCTAAGCCTATCATACAAGACCAAACCATATTCTGATTGTAGAATCGTTGGCAGTTTGTAAGTGTCACGTTCATCCCTCCCAGTCCCTTTCATCATGAGTGAGATTCTGTTATAAACTGAGCGAATGTACTGATTTTTTTTTTTTTTTTTTTGGTCACTGTCAGAATTTGCCTACACAAAATCTTGGTGACAGGTGCTAGATTTGGGGGTAGTGGGAAAGGTGGCGCAGAGGATGGACGGGGAAGGATATTAAGGAAAGCAGAAGTGGGGTGGGTGGGTGCGTGTCGGTGGAGGGGGAAGGGTGGTAAGATTGGACGCTGACACCACAATTCTATTCTGTATTTTCACACCAGGAACCAAACAACAGGTGTATGTAACTTGAGCTGCGGACCTTTTTTTTTTTTTTATTTTTATTTTAAATAAGATTTCTATGGTGAAGTTTTCTCCTGTATTCCACCGTTTGGGTAGGGTTGAATTACGTTTCATAGAATCTACTGAAAGCAACATAACCATTCAATTCTTACATTTTCGATCGTCATGGAATGGCATCTTAATTTTTGTATCATACGTTTCCATCATTCATGACGTCAAATAAAGATGCCTGCGAGATAGTTCCGTTATATACACTGTAATACTTGCTGTTGCGAGATAGTTCCGTTATATACACTGCAATACTTGCTGTTGCGAGATAGGTCCGTTATATACACTGTAATACTTGCTGTTGCGAGATAGATCCGTTATATACACTGTAATACTTGCTGTTGCGAGATAGTTCCGTTACATACACTGTAATACTTGCTGTTGCGAGATAGTTCCGTTACATACACTGTAATACTTGCTGTTGCGAGAGAGTTCCGTTATATACACTGTAATACTTGCTGTTGCGAGACAGTTCCGTTACATACCCTGTAATACTTGCTTTTTTGGTATGACTCATTGCTGGTTAAGTTAGTTCCAATGTACATGTTGGTTAAAAAAAAAATCCGTTGCAGCGTTTAATGTGAACTTTATGTGTAACAGTTGAAACAACATTACTTTCTCATTATAGAATCCTTAAAGATTTTATTTCCTTTTCTGTTTCTTCTTTTCACATCAGCTGGGTCTGATCATTCTCTAAATGACATGCACAAAGACGAATAGGGCTCAATATTTACAAAATAAAACGAAGGTGTTAAGTTCCTTAGGCAGCATGCCAAAATAAATTTTGGAAATGGTGTCCTGTGTCTTTTTTATTTATTTTATTTTTTTTAACTAAATTGCACAAGACCTTATAATGAATCATACACAGTAAAGCAAAAACATAGACTCCTTTGTTATTTTGTTTCG
Source organism: Conus canariensis (assembly GCA_033310375.1). NCBI lineage: Eukaryota > Metazoa > Mollusca > Gastropoda > Neogastropoda > Conidae > Conus > Conus canariensis. The sequence goes on from CM065729.1 coordinate 67,542,049, forward strand.
GCGTGTATTTTGTGGGGAGTGGAGTGGGGAACTATACAGATTATACAACTCTAAAAAAAGAGGATAACATCAATCTTATATCCGTTGAAGCAAAAGAACACCTAGAAAATAAGTATCCGAATCATTTAAAGATTTTTACAGATGGTTCAGTTTTGGAATCATACACAGGGGCTGGATTTGCTATTCCTGCTTTCAAGATAAGAAAGTCATTTTGTTTAGGAAAAGATTTTTCTGTATTTACTGCAGAACTATATGCAATTCTTATGGCCTTATCCTTCATAGCTGATATTGATACTTTGATTTATAGCATTTTACTTTGTGTTGACTCAAAATCTGTTCTTTACAGTCTGCAAAACTGGAATGCAAAAGTTCGAAAAGATTTGATATTTGACGTAAAATACTTAATACATTCAATTATATGTAAAGGTATTAATGTAGAATTTTGTTGGATTCCATCTCACTGTGGTATCTGGGGGAATGAAATGGCTGATAGATCAGCGAAAGAAGGAGCTATTAGAAAATATCCTGATAGTACACTAAAATTAGAAAAACATGAAATAAATTCGATGTTAGAAAGTCGTATAATGACAGAAAAGCTTCCTTCAAAGTCAAAAATATTACCGTGTTCGAGATCCTTGTCTAGTCTCATTTACAAAATTCGATTAAATTCATGGAAAACTAAATTTTCAAAAAATGTTGAATGTGCTTGTGGTCATCCAATATCAATTGAACATATTCTTTTTGATTGCCCATTGCTATCCCTGTTATACAACATATCTGGGATAGATGTAGCAAAAATGGGATCTTTAAATGATATAATCTACAGCGAAGAAATGATACAATTTGCATCAGTTTTATCCAGCACTATACTTGCAAATTTATTGTAAACATGAAATCATTTATAGTTATTGTATTAATGTTTATATGTAGCCTTTCACCCATGAGTGCATATTCACACTAACACACACACGCACACACTCACACACACACACACACACACACACAGACACACACACACACACACACACACACCACTCTACACACACACGCACAGTCATGCATACGCACAGTACACAAACACACACACACACACACACACACACACACACACACACACACACACACACACACCACACTCACACACACACACACGCGCGCGCGCAAACACAGGCACAAATTCTTACGCAGCCCGTTTTAATTTTTTTTTTTTAAATTGGTTTATTTTTAGTCTAATATCACCATTGTTGTGAACAGACGTTAAATTAAATCAATCAAATGGAGTGGGGAACTGGGGGAGAGAAGCCTGCAATTCACCTGTTTGGCTTCTCCACTATTGACTCCAGACGGTCTGTTTGGCAGTTGAAGACAGTTCTTCTCTGGTCCTACCCGCACCTTCGGGTGTATCTTTTTCTTGTCTGCCTTTTGGTCGACACTGGGGAAAGGTCCAGTGACGGTGTGGAAAAGACCCACTGACCGCAGGGAAGGTCCTGTTGACAATGGGAACGATTGTGGCCTGGGCTTCTCTTCAGAGAGCACGTAAGACCTCATGGCGAAAGCTTGGCCATGTCTGGAGTTGTACTGTCATCACCTGCCAGCGGAACAGCAAGTAGTGAGACTACGGGATGCACACTGAAGTTGCTGGACGGTGGGCTCTGCAGTCATGAAAAATGGGCTGGTACACACATGGGAACGCTCCCGTGGAGGTTCTGTCGTGTCACATCCAGTGGCCATTACACAATGGCATCTGCCAGGAAGCAGTTACGTCCCTTCACGTGTTAATGGAATGCCCTGTGCGTGCCTGCACCTTACGTGAACACAGCCCAGGCTTCCGATGGAGGTGCAGGATTGCTCCCAGCTGGTTTGTTTGGCAGTTGAGGACAGTATCTACCCGCACCTTCGGGTGTATCTTTTTCTTTCTATTGACATTGAAGTAAGACAAATGATTGTGACAATAGCGAGCTTGATTGTCTGGTTAAGAGAGAGAGAGAGAGAGAGAGAGAGAGAGAGGAGAGAGAGAGAGAGAGAGTGTGTGAGAGAGAGAGAGAGAGAGAGAGAGGGAGAGAGAGAGAGAGAGAGAGAGAGAGAGAGAGAGAGAGTGGTGTGTGTGTGTGTGTGTGTGTGTGTGTGTGTGTGTGTGAGAGAGAGAGAGAGAGAGAGAGAGAGAGAGAGAGAGAGAGAGAGAGAGAGAGAGAGAGAGAGAGAGAGAGAGAGAGAAGCAGTTGGCCAGTTCAACGTGCCGTCACATGTGCCATGGTCTTAACTGGATAATCAGTTCCAAACACGGTGAGGGTGTCGAGAAGAGTATGCCAAAACTATGTTTTCAGATGCAGTGATGCTACTCACTCATTCTTTGCCAACGCATTCTTTCAGTTGAGGCAGAACGTACTACAAAGACATTGCACACGTGCAAATACAGGGCAGACGGTGGTGAAGAGGTGGAGGGGTGGTGGTGGTGGTGGAGCTAATGGTGGAGTGTGGAAAGAATGCTGTCGGTCGCTCCCCTTTTCAGTCAGAGGTGACGAGGACACGCGCACCGTAGGCCTGCCTCGGGCAAAAGCGAAACCACCTTCCCAACCGATCTGCTTCTCGTTACATACGCATTCCAAATGTTTGTCGTCATCTTGTATATACGTCACATATGACATTCATTTTATTTGATCCTTTTTCGGATTTTCCTCAGTTTTGGCGCTAGGTTGTTGGACCGGGTCACAGAGGATAATTTAAGGCATGACTGCAGTGGATAATTCCAACAATGAGTTTGCATTGAATATATGTACAATAAATATACAACATGTGCAATCATAGAGACGGCGGACATGAGGTGGAGGGGGAGTGGGTTGATGGGATGGGGTTAGCAGTGGTGGTGGAGAGGGGAAGAAAGGGGGTCGGTGGCTACCTTCGCTGTGGAATTCAACGTAAAACAGATATTACGTCATTGTTTGCCTCCTCTCCCCTTCTTTCAACTACACGTGTTCTTGAATTGAACTTGAACTATACGATGTTTGAGGTCTTTAGGAAGTCCTGTTCATCGATCCGTGTGGGTTATACGGCTAGTATACTAAAAACTTTGCATGCGTGGCTTATTGGCAAGACGGATTGTACTGGTCGGGTTTCTTCTGCCAGCAAGCGTCCAGCCTACTCTTGAAAGCATTTACAGAAGGTGCCAGGACCACTTCGTCTGGGAGACTGTTGCACGTTTTTATGATTCTTTCGCTGAAGAAGTGTTTCCTGGTATGGCAGTGGGTGTGGTGCGTGGACAGTTTCATTACATTCCCTCTGGTACCTACATCCTCGGGAGTTTCAAGCTTTGGTTTTTCAGTCTTGTGGATTCTATGGACGTATCTGAAGGTGTCAATCATATCCCCTCTGAGACGTCGGTGCTCCAAGCTGGGCAGGCCAAGTCGCTCTAGTCTTGCTGGGTATGGTAGTTCTCTGATTGAGGAGATCAACTTTCTTGACGATCCCAGACAAAAAGGCAAGCGCTAAAAATCCAGCTTTAGCCTCCAGCAACCTTCTGTGACCAGTATACTTTTTGGTGACACATTGGACAACGATCTTTTATTCATTTACTTTTTTATTTTTTGTTTAATTAAAAGTTGACTTATTGTGTCAGCGTCGGAAGAATTCAGGCAGCCATACAAGTGACGTCACTGTTTTCTGTCCATGGTGCTGGGGGTCAGTGAAAGCTTCCCCCCCCCGTCCCCCCCAACCCCCCCCCCCCCCAACCATTTTATCTACATGGCAAACCTTTTCGCGAAATGAATCCTAAAGTGCAGTTACACAAAAGATAAAGAAACGGAAATGGGGATGGATCGGCCACACGCTACGGAAGCCTGTATCCAACGTAACCAGGCAGGCTCTGGACTGGAATCCACAAGGAAAGCGGAAAGTGGGTCGACCAAAACAGACTTGGCGCAGGAGCTTCGACGCTGAGGTGAAGGCCGCCGGAATGACGTGGGCCGAGCTGAGGAGGACCTGCCAGAATCGCGTGCGTTGGAGGAGTGTCGTCGCGGCGCTATGTTCCTCAAGGAATCAAGAGGCATAAGTCAAGTAAGTCAAGTCACACAAAGTGCAGAGCTGTTCTCAACAAATTCTTGCCAATCTGGAAATAAGACATATAACCCGTTCATGCCTAAAACCATTTTTTATTTGCTTGTTTGTAGGAAAAAGTGTCATAAATGGAGGTTGATGGGTTGTTTTGAAAACATTTGAGCCGGATGACAGAAGTATTGTCCCCACATGGGAACACTATGCTCGAAAGAGTACATTTTTCTCTTATATAAACCGCAAAAAGACCTGTACTCTTTCCATTGTATGAACCGTCTATGAAACTTAACATGGCTTAATATTATGCCCAAATCTAGTGAATAGAAAAAAAAATGTTAAAAAAAGAAGATGCGCAACAGTAGGTATGCAAATGCTCGTTGTAGGTTGTCCAGACAAGTTTCTGCCTTCAGATATCAGTTCTGTTTCCACAGAAAGGTCTCAATCTGTCATCGTATGCACCATTACCAATCCAACATGATGGTGACATCTTGTAAATATGCAGTATAAGAAGGGAATTCAAATTTGTTATAGTAAAGAGCGCAACAGCAGTTTCATGAATGCTCATTGTCAGTACTCTTCAGTACCATGGTTCCTCAATGGCTGCAAAGCACTTACGAGGACAACTGTGTGAAGAAAGCACTGACACTGGCCATGATTGAGGATCATCCCTGAAGAAGCCTGGATCCACTGCTACGCAGATGGATCTGCCACAAAGGCAGTAGCCAGTGGAAGTCCGGGGGCTGTGTCAGGTTTCCTGATCAGCCACCTGAGACAAGCTCTTCCCAACCAAAAGTTTTGTCTGACGTCAACGCAGAGGTTGAGGCTCTATCAGCAGCAGTGAGTCTGATAGTTGCCTCCAAGAGTGACCGCCAACAAGTGACCATTGTCAGTGATGCCCTCTTGGTCCTGAAAGCCTTGTCTGGGGACAAGTTGGGAGAAGCTATGAGGGAAAGCTGCATGAGGCCTGTGGAGACAGATAGATGGTGGTGCAGTGGATACCTTTCCACTGTGCTATCATGGGGTATGCTTTTGCAGAGATTAGTAAATTGAGACCAGCATGTGATCAGCCAGAAAGATCAGTCACGCTTCATGAGCACAAGACCCTGATCAAAAACATCGGGACGCAGAGGGTAGAAAGGGATGCCACTGGCAGAGCATCTCAGGTCATCATCTTCAGACTTCGCACAGGACATGCAAGGTCTAAAGGCCATATGTACCGTAAACTGAAGATTGCCATTACCTCATTCTGCCAACGGGGCCAGGTGGAGCAGTTGACAGCCACGCTAGCTCATCTCGGAGACAGGATTACGAGTGTGACGGCAAATGACAATGAGAAGAAGATAAAGTAGGCCTGTCTTAAGTCTCCACTTTCAAAACTCAGATTCCAATTTGTCATTCTGAAATATCTTACTGTCATGAAAATAGTTCAAACATAAAGTAGGCCTGTCTTAAGTCTCCACTTTCAAAACTCAGATTCCAATTTGTCATTCTGAGAGATCTTACTGTCATGAAAATAGTTCAAACATTTCTGGTACACACCAACACCATACTCCCGGCAGTTCTGACATGTTTTTTTCCCCCGGCAGGCTGCACACAGCTACTGTTTCTGTACATATTCCACGCAATGACCCTGGCAGTCCAGTGGAACCCCTTTCAGTTATCACTGGCATGGCGACCTAGAGGACGTCCAACCCGGGACAGTTTGACCTGGCCAGGTACACAGTAGCAATGGTCAGCCTCACCTCTAACAAATCCATGTTTTTCCCCCCAGAATTACTGTGTCCCAATACAAATGCCAAGCCTTATGTACAGACAGATCCAAACGGAAAGAAATGATCGCTCATCATCACTTCTTTGACCTGATGGGCATTTTGTACTTAGCAATGTTCTGGCCCATGTGGTCAACTGCTCCCATTGTTTCTTCTTCTTCTTCTTCTTCTTCTTCTTCTTCTTCTTCTTCTCGAACACTCTAGATGGGAACGCCAGCTCCTCTGACGAATGCTGCCGTGCGCTGTAGGTCCTCAAGGGCACCGTAGAAATTCCTCTCCACTGATGTTTGCTCCGTCCATATCTGTTGTCTCAAAGCTTCGTGCAACGGGCAATCCTGCAGTAGATGTGCTGTTGTCATACTGCCGGTCTGGCATGGGCACTGGTCTGACTGACCGATCCTGAACTTGGTAAAGAGGTGATAGTTCAGGCGGTTGTGGCCTGTCCGCAGCCTGAAGATGGCCACCTGCTCTGATCTTGTTAGCAGGTGGTACGGGTCATGTCTCCTGAAATGTGGATGCTCCTGCAACAACTTGCTCTGCTGCCTGGCTTTGATGATTGTCTTGGCTTCCTTGAGGGTTGTGGACCTGTCTTCCTGTTTCTTTGTTGTTCCCTCTTTAGCCATTGTTTAAATGTAGCAGGTGTCGAGAGAAGACTTGGGGATGTTTGTGCGCTCCCCTGCTGTTCTGGACCCTCGGCATGCTGTCTGCATGGGGTTCAGTCTGGTGGACTGCAACGAAGCCATTGCCTTGATCTGTGTAGAAACACGGAAAGGACAGAAAAAAGGGAAGAAAAGTAAGAACCAAAGTGAATAAATGAACACGTCAATCAATCAATTAGTCAATGAATTGATTGATCAGTCAGAAGAAAAAGCAAGAAGCAAAATGAATAAATGAACATATCAATCAATCAATAAGTCAATCAATTAATTCATGTCAATCTTAATTAGTCATTCAATTAATCAATCTTCCAAATATATGTAAAAGTTCCAAAATGAATAAATGAACATTATCAATCAATCAATAAGTCAGTCAATTAATTAATTCATCAGTCAATCTTAATCATCAGTCAGTCAATTTATTAATCTTTCAGATATATGTACAAGTTAGATTTAAACTGACGTGATGATCTGAGTGAACATCAATGTGGTAAATAAAAACAAAAATACCAATCAATCTTTTATTACAGTATTTCCAATATTTTTTTTAATTGCTCTGACCCTTCACTCCTTCGCCACTGTTCTTCCTCTCCATCATCTCTTGCTTATCATCATAAGAATGATCTTACACACAGAGTAAAACAATTTGTTCCATTTTGCTACCCTTCGCTGGCCGCTTCGGGGGTGCTGTTGCATTCTCTTTTGAACCCTTGGTGGTGAGAACACCACAGAATTATGGACTGTGGTGTGTCTCTATTTGACACCAAGAGCACAGACACAATCAGCCGTGTCTCCCTGATGAGTCCGATCCAGCGGACGAAAGGCCTAGGAGCAGGCAATACAAATAGATGTGCCTTCGAGAGGGATTGCGGTGGTTCCCTCAGGCGGCTAGTGAAGGGTTTCTCATATTTATAATATATTCCCCCCATTTTCTTCATCCATTTTTTTTTTTTTTTTTTCTTTTCTAAAAGTTCAAATCTTTGCCAAGTCATTACTATAATGACTGAAGAATTGTTAGCCTGCACTTGTTTTCCCCCGCTACTTAATTGTTCAGCATTATAGAGTAAAACAATTAGTATAAGTACCCCTAGTCTAGATATTGAGTAGAAGTCAAAACAATGTAGTAGAAAGAAACTCGTGGAGAGCGTGGCAGCAGAGAGTCCTCAGAAGAGAAGCCCCCTCCAAGCAAGTGTTTCGGCCCATATCTCCTGACACTCTGGGGGGTGGGGGTGGGGGGGGGGGGGTGGGGGGGGGTTGGGCCACACCCGGTTCATGATTCCGGATGTCCCTTTGCTGCCCCTTTTTTTCCCTCTTGGGACGAGTCATGGCTGGAATTTGAACCCATGACCCTCTGGACATGCTCATTTTAGGGATTGTCCACTTAATGACTCGCACTCTAATCACTGAGCCACTGGGACACCTGATATTTGTAGGAAAGTTAAGCCTTATGAAGTTCACTTTTGTTCCTCCTTGACCAGATCCAGCTTGAACACCTCTCTGTCGCTTCTGCCATTGCTTTCAGGGCTCTGGTTTTTCCTTCCCTGCAATTGAGAGCTGTTTCATGAGGCTGTATGCAGACATTCCTACAAATCCCCTAGCTCCGATTTCTGCAGTGAGGACTTTGACCCGATAGCCTTCTCTCCTCAGGCTGTTTGCCAGATCAGCATACTTTTCAGTCTTGTAAATGAGCTGCCTCCATTCTGTTCTCATATGGCACCGTGAGTTCAATCATGATCAGCTGCTTGGTTGACTGAGAGTGGACTGATGTGTCTGGTCTCATGCCACTCTTGCTGATGATCTCTGGGTGACTCTTCCATTCTGGGAGGTCTGCAGTGCACTCCCAGTCATCTGCCCCGTCCAGCAGACTCTGCCTGCATGTTCCGAGTGGCGCTGTTGTTCTTGGCAATGATTTTCTGCCTCTTGCCGTGAACAATGTTGCGGGTGCTTTTGGAGTCCTGATTTTCCCTTTTGTGGTGTTGGTACTAGCCCAGACTGCTTGTACAATCTCTTTGAGCACTT
>CM065729.1:67558039-67563039 GCA_033310375.1 Conus canariensis
CCCCCATTTTCTGGAATCCTTTTTCCTTGTTGTACTCCCATTTCTTATAGAACAGGGAGTACTTTAGAATGGGAACGAAGAAATGCTGTGTGTGTGTGTGTGTGTGTGTGTGTGTGTGTGTGTGTGTGTCCGTCTGTCTGTGGTCAAAATGTGTTCCACTCGCTCCAGACAAAACTACTGGGCCGATCTTTGTGAAAATTTGTAGGTATGTTCATTATGGGTCACGGATGATGCCCGATGTTTTAGTTTACTGTTATACCGCTACTAACGGCTGTAACGGCCCATAACGGTTTTTCTTCTTTATGGAATATCTCAGAAAGTACTTGGCCGATCTTGTGGAAAAGTAGCAGGTATGTTCATTATGGGTCACGGATGATGCCCGATGTTTCAGTTTACCGTTATAGCTGTTACTAACGGCTATAACGGCCCATAACGGTTTTTTCTTCTTTATGGAATATCTCAGAAAGCACTATGTCGATCTTTGTGAAAATTTGTAGGTATGTTCGTTATGGGTCACGAAAGATGCCCGATGTTTTAGTTTACCGTTATAGCTGTTACTAACGGCTGTAACGGCCTGTAACGGTTTTTCTTCTTTATGGAATATCTCAGAAAGTACTTGGCCGATCTTTGTGAAAATTAGCAGATATGTTCACTATGGGTTACGGATGATGCCCGATGTTTCAGTTTACCGTTATAGCCGTTACTAACGGCTATAACGGCCCATAACGGTTTTTCTTCTTTATGGAATATCTCAGAAAGCACTATATCGATCTTTGTGAAAATTTGTAGGTATGTTCATTATGGGTCACGGATGATACCCGATGTTTTAGTTTACCGTTATAGCCGTTACTAACGGCTGTAACGGCCCATAACGGTTTTCTTTTTTATGGAATGTCTCAGAAAGTACTTGGCCGAATTTTCTGAAAATTTGTAGGTATGTTCATTATGGGTCACGGATAATGCCCGACGTTTTAGTTTACCGTTATAGCTGTTACTAACGTCTATAACGACCCATAACGGTTTTTCTTTATTATGGGATATATCAGAAAGTACGTGTCCGATCTTTCTGAAGATTTGTAGGTATGTTCATTATGGGTCACGGATGATGCCTGATGTTTTAGTTTACCGTTATAACCGTTACAAACGGCTATAACGGCCCCTAATGGTTTTTCTTCTTTATGGAATATCTCAGAAAGTACTTGGTTGATCTTTCTGAAAATTTGTAGGTATGTTCGTTATGGGTCACGGATGATGCACGATGTTTTAGTTTACCGTTATAGCTGTTACTAACGGCCCATAATGGTTTTCTTCTTTATGGAAAATCTTAGAAAGTACTTGGCCGATCTTTCTGAAAATTTGTAGGTATGTTCATTATGGGTCACGGATGATGCCCGATGTTTTAGTTTACCGTTATAGCCGTTACTAAAGGCTGTAACGGCCCATAGCGGTTCTTTTTTTTTAATTTTTTTTTATTTTATAGAATATCTTAGAAAATACGCGGCCGATATTTCTGAAAATTTGTAGGTATGTTCATTATGGGTCACGGATGATGCCCGATGTTTAAGTTTACCGTTATAGCCGTTGCTAACGGCCCATAATGGTTTTCTTCTTTATGGAAAATCTCAGAAAGTACTTGGCCGATCTTTCTGAAAATTTGTAAGTATGTTCATTATAGGTCAGAGATGATGGCCGATGTTTACAAGAATAGCCGTTACTAACGGTTACACCAGCCCAAGACGGTTTTTCCTCTCTATGGAATATCTCACGCGTATTCAGGATAAACTGGGAGTACGTTTATATGCTTTGCATCTTGTTTTAATTGCATCACTGCATTTAGTGCTTGCTTTGCTAATTTGTGGTTAAGCTGCTCACACTGAGCTGTTTTCAGTTCATGCAGTTATGTACCACACAATGTCACCAACTCAGCAGTGCAACCTATCACCTGAAACAGAAAGGTGGGGGTTGGAGTGAAGGAGGGGGGGGGGGGGGGGGGGGGGGGAGAGGAGAACGTCTGTAGAAATGAGACAGATAAAACATATATCAAGATGAACATTTGGAAGACGGAGAGGTATGCCAGTCAAGCCAACAGCTTTAGCGAATCCTTTTCGCATTCGTCAGATTTTCTGCTACTTAATTCAGTTTTTAACATGCCACCTTTCGTTTAGTGTACTGGTGCACACTACCTCATTGTTTATCTTCATGTGCTCCTTCGTTATTTTGATGGGTGCTCTCTCTCTCTCTCTGTTTCTCTCTCTGTTTCTCTCTCTCTCTCTCTCTCTCTCTCTCTCACACACACACACACTCACACACACACACACACACACACACACACACACACACACACACACACACACACACACACACACTGTTTACAACTCCATGTGCACTTCCTTCGTTTTAACAGAGAAGTTTCTTTCTTTCTCTATGGGTTTATTGTGCTTAACAACAACAAAAACAATAACACACACACACACACACACACACACACACACACACACACACACACACACACACACACACACACACACACATTGTTAGTTTAATTGCTCCTCCAAAGAGGGGTGGGGGTGGGGTTGTCAGCAAAAGTGGTAAGCAGCTGCTGTTTCGCTCGGTGAGGAGCTCATCAGTGATGCTACTGGATCCTGTTTACCTGCTGACGGGAAACACTTCTGTATAAGCAAAAAAAAAAAAAAAGAAATTCTACAAAATCATCTTGCGCGTATAAAAAAAATGATTACAGAAACAAACATACAAACAAACAGTCATTAGTACTCAGTCAAGTAGAAAATAAGAATATTGAATAAAAAGGTAGACTGAAAGTTGTTTAAAAATCAGAAGGTGGTAATGTACAAGATACAGCCTATGGGAGCAAGTGACCGGAGATTACAAGAAAAAAAAATCCTCAAGGATGACAAAGTACTGTAAGAAAATCCCAAGCTTAAACCACTAGCACCGCATGACATGCTTGAAGGGCACAAAGGTTTATGATGCAGAAATAATGAACAACTTTGGTTCAGATGCCCGTAATTTCCAGACAGGGATTGGAACAAACATCAAAATCCGTCCCAATTGAAATACATAACATTAAATGATAGAATTAGGTTATGGTGGAGCAGGCATGTGAAGTGATCCTTCTCTAGTGAATGGTCTGTTTGTCTTACTGTTCATACAAAGTGGAGGTCAGAAGGACAAGCAAGCGACAGGTGTTTCACTCTGTGAAGAACTCTTCAGGCTTGCCACTGGATCCTGCTTATCGCTGATGTTGTTGCAGTGTTGCTTAAAATCCCTGCCACACTTTGTCTATATAGGAACTGATACTAAGAAAATTTGGTAAAAAGGAATAAGTGCCCATAAAAGATACAGATAAAAGGGGGAAGGGAAGTAGGGGCGCAGAGCGAGGGACAGACAGGGGAGAAAGCCAGATCACCCATAGTCACGGGATGGGGAGGGGCAGGGGAGTGGAGGGGAAAGGGATGGGTCAACTGAAAATTTAGCAAAGGCCCTGACGGGTTGTTTAAAAGTTTCAAACTTTGTTTTCCAATAGCGTGATTAAACGTTAAAAAAAAGGTGTTGAAATCTTCCCTGGACCACTTTTAAGAACCCTAGTATTAGTCTATCAAAGAAGGACGACGGACACATATAAAGGATATTACACAATGTATACAGGACGACTGCCTTTCGTCCACTTCAGCTGGCTGAAAGAGCCGCCATCCATCCAGTCAAGAGAGGCTTCATCTGTCTGCTCCCCGCACAAAGGGAGAGGCCCATAGCGCAAGGACATAAAAGAAAAAGAGCAGCGGAGAAAAGGGGGAGATAAGAGAGTACGGAGAGGAGGAGAGGGGAGGAAGAAGAGCGATTCCGTCCTCCCTCCAGTATGCATACAGGGCGCTATTTTAGAGATGTTTGTTTACTACAAGAAAAAGTTCCCTGCACACTAACAAGATTAAAAAAAAAAAAAATTTAATAGTCTCCATGTTAAAATATGTTTAAAAAGCATTTTTGATCTTCATCAGGCATAGGGAACTGGAATAGCTCAGTTGGTAGAGCGCCGGACTTGTAATCTTGGTGATCCTGGGGTTGTGGGTTCGAACCTCTGCCGGGGCGTTTTGGTACAGGGGGATTTTTCACTCGGTGTTAACATTGGTTCTGACTCCATTTCCCATACAGTCCTTTGAATGAGACTATAAACCGAGGTTCCGTGTGTGAACGCACGCATAACATCTTGCACACACGTAAAATCCCATCACCAACTTTCGGAATAGTAGGCCAGTTTGGCCGTTGGTATGGATGACACGTTACATATAGCATGCACCCTGCGTGAGAAATGGAAAGAATGAAGGAAGTAAGGAAAATGAGTGGACGATATTGAACGATATTGAGTGGATGACACGGGAAGCGACTGAAGGAAGCGCCAGCTGGCAGCTCTTCAGTCGGCACTACCCAGGTAGGCAGCCCGTTGTGTAAACGAGTGTTGATTGTAAAGCGCTTAGAGCTTGGTCTCTAGCCAAGAATAGGCGCTATATAAGTATTCATTATTATTATTATCATCTCAAATATACAAGATGACCACAGCACATGATATTTTCAAGGGGCACGGTCCATCTCTTTGCGAAGCGGATTCCAGTGTGAAGTTACAGTATGTAGTTCAGATATGAAAACGTTGTTTGACAACAGAACCTACAGCCATGTGTGGTGCACTTTCCTTGGGAGCCCAGCTCCTTCTTACCTGTTATCCGCAGCCTCAGCCACCAGTTAAGAACAGTTTGAAAAGTGGATCAGTCACAGCCCATGAACACCCTAAGGTTCTGTCAGGACTGCTACACTTACCATCCCTGGGAGACCCTGTCCGTCTCACCTCTGTTTCATTCTATGTCAGTGGTGACAAATGCCGTAATGTGCACACACACAGAGGGGCCCAGAAATCCCTCCATTCTATGTCAGTAGTGACAAATGCCGTAATGTGCACACACACAGAGGGGCCCAGAAATCCCTCCATTCTA
>CM065729.1:67568039-67578039 GCA_033310375.1 Conus canariensis
TGGATGTATGTTCTGAGGTGGAACTCTTTAAATTCTGGGGCTGATCCATCATGGAAATCCTCCATGTGTATTACATATATTTTCTGTAAATGCTTCGCAAAACATGTCAAACCAAATTTCTTCAGATATGAACACAACCAGTGATGTAACACAGTTGAAGTCATTCTGAAATACCACTGTGTACTATCCTCCATGAAACTTAAGGTGATTAAAACAGAATACTTTTGGTGTTATTATACAGGCATCCGCAAAGCATGATAGGGATCATTAGTGATGGGTCCTGACATACTGTAACCACCATTAAGGTTATGTCTTCAGCCCATGTCTGCTGGCTTATATTTTCTGCTGGCAAAATTACACAAAAACTACTGAATAGATTTCAATGAAACGTAGTGGAAGGACAGAATTTAGTTCAAAGACCAGACCCATTGAATGTGTGTGTGGACTGGTGACCAGCAGATTCTGGCTGTGTCACATTATTGGTATAATCATCACAAACTGTCTTGTAGGACACGAACACTGTGTATGTATGTTCATGTGTGTGCACACAATACACATGCACACAGGGATACACACCCATGCACACATGCACAATGTGAACATGTACGCATGCACATGCAAGCACACATGCATGCACGCATGAACACAGGTATGCATGCATTCACGCACACAAATGTATGTAAGCATGCATGCTCGCACATACACATACATGTACTCACACTCATACATGCAGTCACAGGCGCATGCACACACACGCATGCACGCATGCACACACACACGCACGCACGAACGCACACACACACACTTACACACACATATACACAGACACACAGATACACAGACACATTCACACACTCACACACACACACACACACACACACACACACACACACACACACACACACACACACTCACACACTCATACACACACTCACACTCACATACACTTACACCACACACAGAGAGCTTATTCTGGCTTAAATTTAACAATTGTTAGACGAATGCTCATAGTCCGTTAATTACAATAACAAATCTGATTTACTCTCAAAGTTAGTGAAACTTGATTTAATGAGTGGTGAAATAAACAGTAGGAAATATGCATGCACACACGCATGCCTGCATGCACGCGTGAAAACTTTTGATAGCCCTTTCTGTCTTTCTGTTCTCTTTGTCCCTATCTGTGCCTGTCTTTCTATCTCTCTTCCCCCCGCCCCCCCCCCCCATCCCCTCCCCCCCCCCAATCCCCTTTTCTTCTCACTGTTTGTCTTTCTCTTTTTCTCTCTCTGACTCCTTTTTTTTCTCATCTCTACCCAGACCCACCCCCCATCCCCTTCCTTTTTGTACTCCCAGTTCTTATAGAACAGGGAGTACTTTAGAATGGGAACGAAGAAATGCTGTCTGTGTGTCTGTCTGTGTGTCTGTCTGTCCGTCCGTCCATGGTCCAGACAAAACTACTGGGCCGATCTTTCTGAAAATTTGTGGGTATGTTCATTACGGGTCAAGGATTATGTCCGATGTTTTAGTTTACCGTTATACCATTACTAACGGCTGTAACGGTCTGTAATGGTTTTTCTTCTTTATGGAATATCTCCGAAAGTACTTGGCCGATCTTTGTGAAAATTAGCAGGTATGTTCATTATAGGTCACGGATGATGCCCGATGTTTTAGTTTACCCCGTTATAGCTGTTGCTAACGACCTGTAACGGTTTTTCTTCTTTATGGAATATTTCAAAAAGTACTTAGGCGATCTTTCTGAAAATTTGTAGGTATGTTTATTATGGGTCACGAATAATGCGGGATGTTTCAGTTTACCGTTATAGCTGTTACTAACAGCTGTAACGGCCTGTAACGGTTTTTCTTCTTTATGGAATATCTCCGAAAGTACATGGCCGATCTTTGTGAAAATTAGTAGGTATGTTCATTATGGGTGACGGATGATGTCTGATGTTTTAGTTTACCCCGTTATAGCTGTTACTAACGGCTGTAACGGCCTGTAACGGTTTTTCTTCTTAATGGAATATCTCAGAAAGTACTTGGCCGATCTTTCTGAAAATTTGTATGTATGTTCATTATGGGTCACGAATAATGCCTGATGTTTTAGTTTACCGTTATATCCATTACTAACGGCCTGTAAAGGTTTTTCTTCTTTATGGAATATCTCCGAAAGTACTTGGCCGATCTTTGTGAAAATTAGCAGGTATTTTCATTATGGGTCACGGATGATGCCTGATGTTTTAGTTTACCCCGTTATAGCTGTTACTAATGGCTATAATGGCCAGTAACATTTTTTTTTTTTTTTTTAATGGAATATCTCAGGAAGTACTTGGCCGATCTTTCTGAAAATATGTAGGTATGTTCATTATGGGCCACGAATAATGCCCGATGTTTTAATTTACTGTTATATCCGTTACTAACAGCTGTAACGGCCTGTAACGGTTTTTCTTCTTTATGGAATATCTCAGAAAGTACTTGGCCGATCTTTGTGAAATTTAGCAGGTATGTTCATTATGGGTCATGGATGATGCCCGATGTTTTAGTTTACCCCGTTATAGCCGTTACTAAGGGCTGTAACAGCCTGTAACGGTTTTTCTTCTTTATGGAATATCTCAGAAAGTACTTGGCCGATCTTTGTGAAAATTTGTAGGTATGTTCATTATGGGTCACGAATAATTCCCGATGTTTTAGTTTACCATTATAGCCATTACTAATGGCTGTAACAGCCTGTAACGGTTTTCCTTCTTTATGGAATATCTCAGAAAGTACTTGGCCGATCTTTGTGAAAATTAGCAGGTATGTTCATTATGGGTCACGGATGATGCCCGATGTTTTAGTTTACCGTTATAGCCGTTATTAACGGCTGTAACAGCCTGTAACGGTTTTTCTTCTTTATGGAATATCTCCGAACGTACGTGGCCGATCTTTGTGAAAATTAGCAGGTATGTTCATTATGGGTTACGGATGATGCCCGATGTTTTAGTTTACCATTATAGCCGTTACTAACGGCTATAACAGCCCATAACGGTTTTTCTTCTTTATGGAATATCTCAGAAAGTACTTGGCCGATCTTTGTGAAAATGTGTAAGTATGTTCATTATGGGCCACGGATGATGCCTGATGTTTTAGTTTACCATTGTAGCCGTTACTAACGGCTGTAACAGCCCATAATGGTTTTTCTTTTTTATGGAATGTCTCAGAAAGTACTTGGCCGATCTTTGTGAAAATTTGTAGGTATGTTCATTATGGGTCACGGATGATGCCCGATGTTTAAGTTTACTGTTATGGCTTTTACTAATGGCCTATAATGGTTTTTCTTTTTTTATGAAATATTTCAGAAAGTACTTGGCCGATCTTTCTTAAAATTTGTAAGTATGTTCATTATACGTCACAGATGATGGCTGATGTTTACCAGAATAGCCATTACTAACGGTTACACCAGGCCAAGACGGTTTTTCCTCTTTATGGAATGTATCACGCATATTCAGGATAAACTGGGAGTACGTTTATATGCTTTGCATCTTGTTTTTCTTTGTCTCCTTCTCATGAAAAATTCATTGCTTTTCATTTTTCGTTCATTGTCAAATGTGTTTTATTACCAGCATACACACTGTGCTCACACAGGCCTGTACACACTCTCCATTTTACACACACACACACACACACACACACACACACACACACACACACACACACACACACACTCTCTCTCTCGCTCTCTCTCGTTTGTGGCATGTGCACATGTGTGTGCACTCACACACACACACACACACAAGTGCATGCACACACACACACACACACACACACACACACACACACACACACACACACACACACAAGCGCACACACACACACACACACACACACACACACACACACACACACACACACACACACACACACACACAAGCTCACATACCCAAGTAAAAAACACAGGTGTTCACAGGTGCAGGCATATTGTCACACTTATTTGATCAGTATTGATTTTCCTGTGGGCTCATGAAATGAGGTTACTTAGTAGCAATGCTGAATAGAAAGAGAAGGCATGCAGCAGCTGCAGAGCCTGTTTTGTTTGCCAGCTGTTTGAGGTTTCTTTTGTTAGCCTGTAAAGGGAAAAGGAGAGATGATAAGGGAGAAAGACTGTATACCTTTCATGCTGTCTTTTTCACCCCTCCTTCCATCCCACCTAGCTTCAGATGCTTTTCTCTCCGTATAGATCTTGGCTCAGTGACTGGTTTATGATGGAGGAATTGTTTGCTTGCTACTGTTGTCCCACACTACTTATTTTGTTCCCTACATAAGATCTTTGTGAGTTTGTGTGTGTATCTTTCTTATCAGTTAAATCTTGTGTAGGCATGGACAGACAAACAGACAGATACAAACATGCACACACACACGCACACGCGCGCATGCACACACATGCACGCACGCACGCACGCACGCACGCACACACGCATGCACGCACACACACAGAGGTTTTCTGGAGAAAAACAAAAACCCCTCTGTGTGTTCTGATGATCTTGATTCAAAGTTAAAGTGTATTGTTGTCTGTCTCATCTTTCATGACCCCCCTCCTCCCCACTCCCCCCAAACTTCTTTCCCTTCTCCCCAGTCCTCACCACTGCCTCTCCCCCCCACCTCCCAATTCTCTCTTTTCCTCTGTTCCCTACAGTGGCGTTATTCCCAAGCTGCAAATTCCATAATCACAGCCACATACAACAGGGAGAAGTTGTTTGAGCGCTCCGTATGAAGTCACCATGAGGCAACTTGCCAGAGGAGATATGCACTGCAGCTGAATCACTTCGAAGGTGTGCAGTGAGTGGTACCTGAACTCAGTATTTGAAATGGTCTTTTAATTTCTTTGGGAAGTTTCAAAGTAAGCACTATATATATGTGCATCTCTGTGCTTGTTCAGTAATATGCCGTACACTTACCTCCTCTGCATGAAAACAGAGAGAGAGAGAGAGAGAGAGAGAGAGAGAGGTACTTGCATGCAAACTTACACACACTTACACACACACACACACACACAGAAAGAGGGAGGGGGGGGGGGGGGAGAGAGAGAGAGAGAGAGAGAGAGAGAGAGAGAGAGAGAGAGAGAGAATAAATTCAAAGCAATTCAGAGTATTTTTTTCTTGTTTGGTTTACTAAAAGCTTACAGCATAAACTGATTGCCAACAATGTGTGTATGTGTGTGTGTGTGTGTGTGTGTGTGTGTGTGTGTGTTTGTGTTTGTGTGGCACTAGCATTTCCTTTCCAGTCCTCCCTTCTCCTTCACCCATTCTTGACTCGCAGCAGCAACAATGTGATATGTACTGATCTTGATTACTGCTGCTGTCTCTGTGGAATATGCAATGATCACATAATGACCTGTCTAGGTGAAACGTTCATCCCAGAGATATATTTAAAAAATAAAACTTTTTGTTTTTAGGTTGTTTTTATTTACTGTTTCCCCCCCAACAAGTTGCCTACTTTTTCAGAACATGCATCTGTAGCTTGATGTAATAATAAATTTGATATAACAGACTTGGTGCTTTACTGTATATATGTTACATGTAAGTTCTATATTCAGGCATACATTCTATTTATGTCTGCACCTCTGTTTTGTATAATGACATAGAGTAACTTGATATTTGTTACAATGCTTGCATGTAACACAATTTAACATATCTTTTTATGACATGTGATCATAATTTGTAAGAAAATGACAGTACTATATTATTGATTGTATTTCTGAAAATGTTAATTACAGATTTATGGCTATTAGGATTTGGTTACATCTTCATGCATCATATGAATGGAAAGGTCTTAATGTCATTCTGCCAAGTATAATTATGCTTTTATGCATGGCTGCCTCCCTCCTAATTTTTTTCTGGAATTCTGCGACCTTAGGCATTATTCTCCAAATCCTAAATTTAGTGGAAAAACCCAGAATTTCAGAATTGAGTTTAAAATTATGGGGAATGATAAAGCATTGCAGAATGAAGTCCAAATGAAGATATGTGGATGTTGGCAATTATTCTTTTCTTTTTAAACTCTACATTTGACAACTGAAACACAAGCAAGTTAGAAATGCTTTCTGTCAAAAGCAGAACTGCCTGTTCTTCACTCCTCCCACTCCATCTATCCCCAGGTTCCTCCCTGAATTTTAATTCCAGACAATTAGCAGCAATGCTTATCTTGTATTTGCTGAGGAAATGCTTACATTAAAGTTTACCAGAGACAGATACAGACATAGGCATACACACGCATGCACACGTGCATGCACACGCATATGCACGCATGCATGCACACATGCATGCACGCATGCATGCACGCACATGCACACACACACACACATGCACACACATACACACACACACACACACGCACACACACACACACACACACACACACACACACACTCACACACACACACACACACTCTTACACAAATGCACACACACATACACACACACATGCACATACACACATGCATGCACACACTGCATAACATAGCACGCAATGCCACGGCTATGCAACGCAACGAACAAATGCATGCGTGTACACACACACACACGCACACACACACACACACACACACACACACACACACACACACACACACACACACACACATGCACATACATCCATTGACAATTGAAACAGCATGATTCCATAAATGTATTTTTACACATGTATGTCCAGTTTAATGATTCTGACTGAAACCTTTATCTTTTGGTTCATCAGAGGTACTTCATTCACTGTTATTTCAATGGGAATGTTAAGTTTTATCATCGAGGTTTTGTGTTGTGTGGTTGGTAACATGCAGTCAAGGGTATGGAAGTCATATGCATGGGTGCCACTCTTCCGTCTGGGTGACTGAAATCCATTTTCTCGGCAAGGCCCCAGACGGAAATTCCGTTTTTCAAGTTTCGTTATTGAAAAACTGTTTTTGAAAAACAGTTGAATCGGCGGTATTATGACCGAAGCAGCACTTTGAGTGGGAAAGTGACTTTTTTCGGATGTAAAGTGTACATCAAAGGAAAGAATGATTCTTCTTATTTTGTGGATGAGCTGTCTGTGGTTAATGACCTTCATGTGGAACATTAGAGGCTGCAGTTGTAAGGTGAGTGCTGTGCTTTGATTTTCCAATTTGATGCCAGGAGAGGCCATGAAATGCTCTTAAAATTTCATAAAATCTTCTTCAGCCGGGATGCTTTGCCACCCCCCCCCCCCCCCCCCCCCCCCCCCCCCCCCCCCCACCCCAGCGGGGCACTGCCCCTGCACCCCACCGGGGCCTGAGCGGCCCCTGGACCCCTGCCTCATTTTCAGTTTTTTAAGATTTTCAGTGTCACCCTTGCATATGTTCAAACCTTATCAGAGGTATTGATTATGGAATGTTTCTGGCCCCTAGCTGCCTTCTATCCAGAGTCTTGCATGCTGTGCGCTCAAAAAGCAAGACTGAAACCACAGTTCAGTTTCATCCATCTAAAGGAAGCCTCTCTGTGAATGTTGCTCAGATCTCCTGACCAACAGTGTGGGCATCAGTATCTCTCAGGCCCAGTTTAAGCTGGAATATCTTATGAAAGGAAGCATGGAGTACAGCCCTGTCATGAAGTCTCAGATCAGAAGGGCATTCCATAGCATCTTCTTCGTCATCGTTACTCTCATTGATCATATGTAAAAACAAAAATCTTCCATTCTGTCTTCCGTTCTGTGTCTTTTCATGTCCTGCACATAGTGACCTCAGTTTGGATTTCTTCTCCACGTCCATGTCCATGGTGACTTCATATCAGACTCAAACATCAGCGAATCTTCACTTCACTTATGCCCATCGCTCCCAGTGGAGCATAGGCCATCGACAACCCTTCACCATCGCACTGTTCTGGGCTGTTCTGGTCATTCCAGTCCAGTTGGTCCCTTGTTGCTTCAGCTCTGCCTCAGTGTCTCGCCTCCAGCTGTTGCGAGGTCGGCCTCCCTTCCTCTTTCCCTGCGGGTTCCAGGTCAGGGCTTGGTGTGTGGTGCTGGACACTGGCTTCCTGAGGGTGTGTCCGATCCAGCCCGACTTCCTTTGCAGTATCTGCTTGGCCACTAGTTCCTGTCCCGCTCGTCCTGGGTATTAGAAGGGGAGTCAGTCTTGCAGCTTCCTTTCGGCTTTCACTGCACTGCGTCATATGTGTCTGGGATGGAGACCCTTCCTTGCCCAGGTGAATGTTTTGGTTCGTTGTCATCGATTTGTTCTGTGTCTGGTCTTTTTTAAAAGTAGGATCGTTAGCCCTACACAAACCCCTTTATCCTCTGGGCAAGGTGGTCCTGCCTTAGTTGCCTCTTACGACATGCATGGCAGGGCAGTGGGTCTATTCTATGGTGGTCCTGCCTTAGTCGCCTCTTACGACATGCATGGCAGGGCAGTGGGTCTATTCTATGGTGGTCCTGCCTTAGTCGCCTCTTACGACATGCATGGCAGGGCAGTGGGTCTATTCTATGGTGGTCCTGCCTTAGTCGCCTCTTACGACATGCATGGCAGGGCAGTGGGTCTATTCTATGGTGGTCCTGCCTTAGTCGCCTCTTACGACATGCATGGCAGGGCAGTGGGTCTATTCTATGGTGGTCCTGCCTTAGTCGCCTCTTCACTACCGCTGCCTCTGCAACTAAACAGTAGAGGGCTTAACAGGTTGTGTTGCAGTTTTGCTGCTCAGTTGTGGGACAGACAGCTAATGACAATTAAATCACAGTATCGACTTAGAACAGAAGTCAGAGCAGGAAGACCTACATATCAATGATTTGTGAAGGACACTGACACGTTTCTGTTGCTTTTTGTTAAGTAGGATCCAGGACTAGAAGTTCACAGGTCATTTTGGTGGTCTTGAGACAAGTTGGTCAAAAGAAATCTATTTGTACCCACAGTTTTCGGCTTGTCCTCTGTAATTTAAGAGAGTGATAACAAAAGTAACAGCCAGAAGTGAAAAGGGGAGGGGGAGTATGATGCGTCTGCACTGAAGCCGACTGCTCACTCATCTGCTCTCTCTTACACTGCCCAAACATAGCTGCTAAGTGGAGAGAGCATTTCCACCTGTTCGCCAGAAGGTTTAGTTGTTCCAGGCATTTATAGGGTATGGGCTTTCTAGCCCAGTTATCTTATTTCCACACTGATCGTCATGTAATGTGTATCTGTACCCTGACACTGACTGCATGTGTAGTGCGAAGGTTCAGCGCATACCTCCCAGGAACAAACCAGCTGTTGCCTGCTGCTGCCCTGCTGCGAAAACCTCAAGGGACCCATTGACTAACTGTGCACCCTTTGGAAAATGCAAATTGTGCTTGCTTGTCCTCCCACCTCCCTCCCCTAATCTCCCTTAGTTCTCTCCCCCTCCCTTTCATCCTCACCTCATCAACCCCACAGTGTACATCTGCTGTCTGCCGGTCCATCCATCTACTTACTTATCAATGTCTATCTACACACACACATGCACACGCACACACACACACACACACACACACACACACACACACACACACACACACACACACACACACACACAGTCACACACACACACACACACAGTCAGTCACTCACTCACACAGACACACAGAGACAAACACACACACTTGTATAACCTTAAACACTCATGCACTCCCAGGCACACTTGTGCACATGCATACACACACACACACACACACACACACACACACACACACACACACACACACACACACACACACACACAGAGGCATGTACACACACACACACACACACACACACACACACACACACACACACACACACACACACACATCTCTTTGCCTTCTCCTCTCCCTCCCACCACCCTTCTTCTCATCCTTACCATAGATACATACATATGCCATCCTCAGTCCTCCCACCACCCTTCCTCTCATCCTTACACACCACAGATACATACATATGCCATCCTCAGTCCTCCCATCTCCCTTTCTCAGGCCTTCCTCCCCCACCCATCCTTCCTCTCATTCTCCGTCTCCCCTAACACATGCACGCATGCACATA
>CM065729.1:67583039-67703039 GCA_033310375.1 Conus canariensis
CAGAAATAAGAAAAATAGGAAAAGAAAGATCATATGGTACAACCCACCATACGATGGACAAGTAAAAACAAATGTAGGAAAAGAATTCTTTAAAATCTTGGCAACATCATTCCCAAAAGAACACAAACTGTCCAAAATATTCAACAAAAACACCATTAAACTATCATACTCATGTATGCCCAACCTCAAAAACATGATTGACTCATCTAACAAAATGAAAAGCAACATAAAAGAGAAGGGTGCCGAAAGGACATCTTGCAACTGCACTAAAAAAGAACAGTGCCCCCTAAGCAATAAATGTCTTCACAGCAACATTGTATACCAAGCTACGGTAACATCAGAAAATGAAAAAGAAACATATATAGGGATTACTGAAAACACTTTCAAAACCAGATACGCAAACCACAAAGTCATTCAAAAATGAAAAATACAAAAATCAAACAGAGCTGAGTAAATACATTTGGAGACTCAAAGATAAACAAATAGACTACAACATATCATGGAAAATCATAAAAAGAGCAACACCATACAACAATATCTCAAAAAGATGCAATCTATGCTCCACAGAAAAATGGTTAATATTATGCAAACCACACTTAGCAACTCTGAACACAAAAGTAGAAATTGTAAACAATTGCAGGCACAAGCGGAAATCTTTGCTAGCACATTCCATCTGAACAGGCCCCAATAAGAACCACAGGCCGCACGTGCAGCAAATGAGATCCACCCGCACACACAGAGTTGAAATCAAGTCCCGCACGCCATAAAAGATCGTTGGCGTGCCCCAAAAGAAATCCTGAAGATAGCAACGCTAGAAACAAGCTTGTAGATTTTAATACTTCATTTTTAAAAATATTTTTTAACAGATGTTGCTCCCCAAGGGGTTGAGCACCTTCAGATTTTTTAAGGACTTTTTTTTATATTGTTCATAATATATATATATATATATATATATATATATATATATTTTCCTTTTAAATCAGTGAGTCATAGCATACAAGAATTTTCTCTGTAAAGCAGGTATCTGCTGGTCACTCCAGATATATCTGTTTATAGATGTAGATAGAGAGATACACATTAACACATAACACACACTCACACACACACACACACACACACACACACACACACACACACACACACACACACACATACATTTATATATAAATTAAAAAAATAAAACTATTATTTATTTTACAGTTTAAAAAAACCCCAACTAGATCCAGGTTTTTGATATGTCCAAAAGGACACAGACCTGAACATACCCATGCTACTCAGGTTACTACTGTTATTCTTAAAGCGAGGGAGTCCTGAAGCATCAAGGAAGTGAGAAGCATGCAGCCTTGCTATGGCCGCTTGTGGTTGGCTGGGCTATAAACAAGTTGGATGAGTCAAAAGCATGATGAAGGCTATCTGATTTTGGCAGCCAGTAACAGTGATGTCACTGGCAAGTAACAGTAGGCAAATATGTTGTAGATGAGGTTCACTTTGATAATCCATGCTGTCTGTTATTTGTCACCTTGTCAGTGACATCTGTGATGAGCTGTACTAAATCATCAGGACAACAAACAGCTCTGTTCCTTGCAGCTGTGCAGTCAGAAAGACCTGACATCAGGGCTCACTCTGGATGCATTTATGCACATAAGTGTGGATTCCTTTCAGCATTTTTTTTTTTTGGTGTGTGTGTGTTTTGTAGAATTTTAATCTTTTGTAAGCCGTCCCAGAACCTATTGAGATCAATTGAATTCAAAGGTTGGTGGTTTTTTTTTTTTTTTTTTTGTTGTTGTTGCAGACTTATGATGCAACATGAAATTGGCTTTTTGGCTCTATTTAGAAGTTGCTTGCCAGAGACGCAGCCTTTTTTTTCTCCCA
Organism: Conus canariensis; assembly: GCA_033310375.1. Taxonomy (NCBI): domain Eukaryota; kingdom Metazoa; phylum Mollusca; class Gastropoda; order Neogastropoda; family Conidae; genus Conus; species Conus canariensis. Next base: position 67,584,912 of record CM065729.1, read on the forward strand.
TTAATGCCCATTGCTTAGATATTTTAGCATTGCGGACAAGTTGGAATCTGAAGAGCAGGGAAAGAAAGTAAAAGTAAAGAAAAAATAAAACGGAAGTAAATGTGAATGTTCTACAAGTCAAAACAGCCGTGACAGGGGCTGTCAGCAAGTAACAAATGATCCCATATCAGCTGACTTCAGCAGTTCTCCAGCAGACTCCATGAAAACCTTGTTCAGAGATGTTCTGCCTGATGTGATCTTTGAATTTCTGAGGGAGATTAACATTTTTCATAGGATCTGAGATTTTACAGTGAAAAGATTTTAAACAAAATTTCAGGTGTGTTTTCAGAAGATGTATTTTTAAAGGGTTGTGTGAATGAATGGCTTGTGAGTTGACTTCAATGCGGTGACAGCCCTGATATGGTCCCTTGCGGTCGGCTGGGCGGTAAGCAACATGACCTTACCAGCAGTTCTCCTAGGGCACTGCCAGGCCAAGGGCTGGCTGGTGATCACAGCGTTGACTAAGGATTAACCTTTTTCTTTTTTTTTAAATTCTGAATTTTTGATGGGATGATCAATTAGGATCAGAAGCAACACTCCCAGAGACGCACTCTTTAAGTAACAGACTTGACTGTGCGGATCCGGTCTTCCCATCTGAGCTTACAGCGCGCTCATGTTTTCAGTATATTTCACCCTCACACCAAAAAAAGTGTCAGGTCATTGAATGTATTTTATTGGATGAGAAGAGGATGTGCATGCCTGGTTTTTTTTTTTGTTTAATTTTTATTTCTTTCCTTTTTTTTTCTTTTCTTTAAATCAATGTGCCATTTAGGGAGCCACACTCTCTTCAGAGGATTTAGCTCTTTTTTTTTCTCATGAGAATGGAGAGTCATTTGCTTGTAGGTTTCTAGTGTTTAGGGTCATCCACTTGGCAGTTAGTAACAGGCAGGTCATCCACTTTGCAGTTAGTAACAGGCAGGTCATCTACTGTGCAGTTAGTAACAGGCAGGTCCACTTGGCAGTTAGTAACAGGCAGGTCATCTACTTTGCAGTTAGTAACAGGCAGGTCATCTACTGTGCAGTTAGTAACAGGCAGGTCATCTACTTTGCAGTTAGTAACAGGCAGGTCATCCACTTTGCAGTTAGTAACAGGCAGGTCATCTACTGTGCAGTTAGTAACAGGCAGGTCATCCACTTTGCAGTTAGTAACAGGCAGGTCATCTACTGTGCAGTTAGTAACAGGCAGGTCCACTTGGCAGTTAGTAACAGGCAGGTCATCTACTTTGCAGTTAGTAACAGGCAGGTCATCTACTGTGCAGTTAGTAACAGGCAGGTCATCCACTTTGCAGTTAGTAACAGGCAGGTCATCCACTTTGCAGTTAGTAACACGCAGGTCATCCACTTTGCAAGTAACAGGCAGTTTGATTGCATATGCCATGGAGTCCAGCTTGTGTCAAAAACAACTGACAAAGCTTTAGACCCTGGCCAGATAGTGGACATGAATCCCACTGTTCATTACATTACATTTACGCACGGCATGTGCTGGTTGTGTGATTTACTAATAGTTTGAACACTTTCCTGCCTCATGATGCCTTCTCTCAATGCTTGGCCTGTAGTTTGTAGCAGATGCGGAGTGAGGACTACTGGGAATGAATATCACTGGTCATTTCACAATGTGAGAAATGCACTACACTTCAAAATACAACAAATTATTGATCTTGTGTATCAGTGCTCATACCTTGTCATTTATCTCATGCTGGTACAAGGACACCTGCAACTTATTTCAGTAAATTCATGAAACTTGGTTAGGTGTGCGGTTGTAAATTGAACTTGAGTTTTCATGATGAGGCTGTTTTTTTAAAAATATTTTTAATTTCTGTACTACTTTTGGGGGGTGTTGATTTGATGGCTTTGTCGTTCCATGTATTTATGAAGTGAGGATCAAGTATGAATACTTTAGTTTGTGTATCCTCCCTGCCCCAAAAGGTTAAGCATTGTAAATCCTGGGTTTTTTGTTTTTGTTGTGTTTTTTAATTCCTCTTCAGCGGCTTGCAGTTGCTCTGCTAGGTTCTCAACAGCAGTTCTGACCTTGTCGGTTAGCTTTTTTATGTCCACCTACCTTAGTGTTTCTTGCTGTGGCAGTTGTGGATACAAACTGAGGACTGTGTTTGTCCAAATGTGGCCTGGGGCAGTGTTGTACTGTGTTCAGGGCTGTTGCTGTCCTCCCTTTCAAGGTTTCATCTGTCTCGTTTTCTGTTTTTCTCTCTGAGTCATAATGATGTCAAGGGAATGTTTTGCTGATTTCCATCTTGGTGTTCTTTTCTACTCCTTACAAGACAACTTTCTCTCTCTCTGATTGGTATGTAATGAAAATGAGAAATGCTGTTCATAATCTCTGTCTAAGGATGCTTCAGAAGTGACTTATTTATCTTCTTCTCTCATCCCCCTTTTCCCTCTCTGTCTGTCTGTCTATTTGTCTGCTTGTCTGTCTCTCTGTCTCTCACTCTCTCAGCTCGGGAGCATGGTGACAACAGCTGATGGATGCATGTTAGTTCAGGTGTGTCGTTTGTGAGGGTGTGAGGTCCGTAGCAATCCTGTGATCAAAACTTCCGGCACATCAGTGCATCAGTGGGTCCGTGTGTTTATTAGAATTTTCCATTGAATCAGAGAATTAGAATGAATATGCTCCTTCTAATTGCTTATTTAAACTGCAGACAATGGGTATGATTTGCTTTGACAGTGTAACTTGCCCCTCCGCCAGTGTCAGCGTGACCACTTTTGGCACATGTTGCACGTGTTTGTGATGGTCTGTGTCAGAGTGTGTTGAGGTGTTTTCAAGTTTTCTTAGTTGTTGAACTGATTATGGATGAGTTTTTTGCATTGTGAGACCAAGAGCAAAAGTGCTTTATCCTTCCAGCAGTGCCAGTTCTGAATGCAGGACATTACTTATCAAGCTCTGTTGAGGGTAGTCGTGAAGCCAGCATTTAGGAATGTATTTAGTCATATCAGGGAAACGATGACAATGGCAGCAATAACAGTCTGTGTTTCCAGACATTTCAGTGCAAGGTTTGCTTATCAGCCTCTGTGTATGTATGGTTTCAGATCTGATTAAATGTTGAAAAGACACGTGCGAGTGCAGTCTTGTTGAACGGGTCCTGAATACAAGATGAGACATTATACGCATGTAGCGGTAGTTTTGCTGTGTGGTCTGGGACTGTCTGCACCCGATGCTGTCAATGGCAGTTCCACTGATGGTGACAACACCACTCTCTACATGGATGTTCTGATGAAAGGAGCTAAACCATCCAAGGTACATCCCAACTTCTGTTTTACTTATCAGTGTCTTCATTTATGTTTGTTTTGAGTTTGGTTGTTTGAATGTCAATTTAGCTGGGATTATTCTGGGAGTTTGTGTTGGAGTGCTTAAATGTTTGTGTTGATTTAAATGTTCCATTATTTGAACTTTTGTTTATTTGTTTGTCTTTATTTTACTGTTTGTTTGAATGTATGTGATGAATCTTAATGCTAGTGTTTATGTAGATGATACTGTACTTTGGTGAGAAAGTCTCACAAGTTGACAGAAGGGTCTGAACAGTTTGTACATATGCTTTAGGGAATGGGATGAGAAAATTAAATACCAAAAAATCATAAGTACTTACACAAGGTAACAGTAATCTACATGTACAGTTGAGGGCCAAAATACCGAAAAAGTCAGCCACTAAAATTGTTTTGGGTGTGAAAGTTATTACAGTTGTAAAAAATAGATCGTGAGCTCAGAGTGATCTGAATTACCATGTTTGCGCTGTTCAAAGGATGCAAGAAACTGCAGTTACTGATAGATATTGAGATCACTTTGTGGTGCAGAAATGCCAGTTTTGGATTGAACTTGTGTTTTAGTGTGTGTGCAGTGATGCCAGTTTTGTCTTAAGTCTGTGTAATAGTGTGCACAGTAATGCCAATTTTAGCTTATAGTTATGTATTGGTTTGTGTTTGTGTATTAATGCCAGTTTTAGCTTATAGTTGTGTAGTAGAGTGTACAATATTGCCAGTTTTAGCTTATAGTTGTGTAGTAGAGTGTACAATATTGCCAGTTTAAGCTTATAGTTGTGTAGTAGAGTGTACAATATTGCCAGTTTAAGCTTATTAGTTGTGTAGTAGAGTGTACAATATTGCCAGTTTAAGCTTATAGTTGTGTAGTAGAGTGTACAATTTTGCCAGTTTAAGCTTATAGTTGTGTAGTGCAGTAATGACAGTTTTAGCTGATGGTTATTTAGTAGTATGTGCATTAATGCCAGTTTTACCTTATACTTGTGTAGTATTCTGTACAATACAGCCAGTTTAAGTGTATAGTTGTGTAGTAGTGTGTACATTAATGCCGGTTTAAAGCTAACAGTTGATGAAATCTGGGTTCTTGACATCTCTGGAATGGTATTCAAACTGCAGCTTCGAGTGTTATAAATTAATATGTAAACTGAAACTGCCCACACATGCCTCATAGTCCATGGTGAACATACTGAGGTTCCAGTGGAGATTAATGTGAAATTTAGAATGATTTTGGTTTTATCTACATGCAAAACAAAATGTGAATGAGTTATCTAGTGTGTGAATTGGTGAATTAACTGTTCATGTTACAAGGATTTCATTTAGAATGAGTTTGTTGCTTTCAGAAGATGTTACAAGATACTAGTTTTTGTGCTTTGTGGTTAAATTGAGAAAAAAAAAATCCATTTTTTTGTGGTTTAAATGTAATGTCAAAAGGTGCCTGTAATATTACATCCATTCTCTTGTGGTTTACAAATTTAGGTCAAAAGGTGTTTCTCTGATGTTTAAATTTATAACTGGTACATGGTTGTGGAAACAGATGATATTTAAATCATCAAATGTTTAAAGCAAAATTTAGCACGGAATGATAAGTTTTTTTAATGGTCCCCAGTGAAATATTTCTGTTTGTTTTGTACAGTTTCGTGCAATTAAGAACAGTGTACACAAAAAAGTGTTGGGGGAGTCCCAGAAGTGAAAGAATATTCACACTATATCAAAGAGAGAAGTTTACAACACATTTTTATCATTTCTTGTCCATGTGACATGTTATCACAACATTATACAAGATATCCTGATGGTCTGAGATGTGAGCATTGAGTCTCATCCAATAACCAGAAGATTCTATGATCGGCGGACAGCCACATGAGGCGTATTGCCTTTGTGCACTTTTATGTGTGCTGTATATGTGACCTTTGAAGATGACATACTTGTCAACAGTCCATTTTTCTGTTTCATATTGTGTCCATCAAACAAGTTGTATTTTGCGTGTACCGTAGTTTGTTGTTGATTTGTATTTTTGCTGGTTTTTGATTTTATAGGCGCCTCAGTCTTTTCCAGTCTTCTCATTTAGCAGTTTTGTTTCAAAATTTGAGCGTAAGCTTAGTTGTGTTCACTGTAATGTTTAGTTTATTTGATTGCTTGTTTATTTGTGCTGATGCCGGCTTTTAGTTATTTGAGTGTTCTGTGTGTTTGTTTGGGCTTATTCCATTGTACTTTGATTTGTGTGTGTTCATTGCTTTGTTTGTGTGTGTTTCATGGCTTGTATAATTGTTTACTGGCACTTATTTGTTTTATTTGTGTTCATTATTGTTTGATGTTGTGTTTGTATCTTTTTTGCACCCTTGGTGGTGAGAACACCACGGTATAATGGACTGTGGTGTGTCTCTATTTGATGCCAGGAGCGCAGACACAACCAGCCGTGTCTCCCTGATGAGTTCTGATCCAGCGGACGAAAGGCCTCGGAGCAGGCAATACAAATATATCTGCCTTCAAAAGGGATTGCGATGGTTCCCTTATGCAGCTAGTGAAGAGTTTTCATATCTGTAATATATTTTCTTAATTTCATGTTCCCAGTTTCTCCATCTTCAAACTCCCCCCCTTAAGTCCAAATCTTTGCCAAGTCATTACTATGAAGACAGTTGAGTTGTTGGCCTGCGCTTGTTTTTTCCCCCACTATTAGATTGTTCGTCTATGTATTTGTCTGACTTTATTCAAGCTTAAAAGGCTGTGCCAGTCTTGAATAAAAGTTACTCGGTGTTAGGTTTTCTTATGGGAGCAAAAGTTACCCCACTTGTTTACTGTTTATTGTTTACTGTTCCCTGCCTCATTTCATTTCCAATTTTTTGTGTGGTTTGTTGACCAGTTTGTCTCTTGTTTGCTAACTGGTTGATGTGTGTTATATTACCTCTGTGTTTATTTATTCATTAATGACCCTTAGTAAAGAAGATGCACAACAAAGCAGGGCATTGTTTTCAATGCTGTTGTTTTTTTTCTTCCTGTAAGATTAAAAAAGCAACAACAAACAAACAGATGGGCATATCTTGTTCCAGTTGTATGGGATATGGATATATCTTGTTCCAGTTCTAGGGTTATTGTGGGTTGTTGTAGGTTTCCTACCAGGAATTAAATTTGGGGGTCTCCAACCACTAAACTGACAAATTGCTGGGGGGTTATGCTTTAGTATTTAGGGACTGAAATGTGGCCTATGGGCCCCCGGGGGTCAGCTTCATCTGCAGAACTGTATACGACTTCTGTAACTGGTGAAATGGGAGGAATCAGAAGAGCATGCAGGACTGGCAGGGCAGACAGACAGTGGAAGCCCTGGAGCCTGTCCTGAGCTCATGCAAAGCCATACTGACCACTGAAAAGTACACACAGAGGCACAAGCAAGTGCTGAAAGAGATCGGCTTTTGATTAGTACTGGCAGAGGAAATCCTTCACCACCAGAAGCTCCAGCAGTAACATTGTACATGGCCGGAGGCGGCAAATCATGGTCTGGCACAGCTATGTCGTCTGGAACATGGGAGTGCAATTTACTGGATCAGGCCGAGTATCGGGAGTGCACAGCCGACCTTCCAGGATAAAATAAAAAAAATCATCTTTGAGCATGGGACTGGATATAGTGCTCCACTAACGCTCATAGAAGAAATGATTCCGGCTGAACTCGTTGTGCCATACGGAGGCAGAATGAAGAAAGCTCACATCTGCGAGACCGAGAAGCATGTCAGTGTAGCCAACAGCTTGAGAGAATCTGGCTTCAGGCTTGAATGCTTGCCAAAGAAGGTATAACAAAAGCAGTTTTAGGTGTAACTGTCTTTGATCTCATGAAATGGCTCTGTATTTTTTTTTTTAAAGATGAGGTCTTGACCCCAAAAATCAATAGTAGAAGCAGCTGAAAAAAAAAACTCAGTTGAATCTGGTGGAGACAGAACAAAAGTGAAAAATCAAAGGGCTCCCAATTTACCACTGGAATCGTGTGGCTATATGGTTTAAATATCAGTCACAAGACGACTTGCCCTAGAGGTGTTCAACCTTCCTGGTGGAACAAGGTTCAAATCCAGCAATGGAATAAAAGGCAACAGCTGTGGGGTGGGTGGGGGTGGGAGGTGGGGGTGGGGGCTTTTAGGAGTTGTGACCTGGATTTGATACAGCCCCCTTGAAGTGTAAGGAGTGAAGGGCCAAAACACTTGTATTGGGGGCCTTCCTCATGCGCACGCGTGCACACACACACACACACACACACACACACACACACACACACACACGCACACACACTGTTTTTTCTGTTTCTTGTTGTTTTGAAGTTATTTCCTTTATTTTTTCATTACTCGGAAACAAACATTACTGCACCTTTTTTTTTTTATATATAAATAAAAAAGGAACTCCCTGTGACAGTTTCAAAACGGAGTGACTGAGGGCAGAAAATGAAGCCAAAATTAGAAAGAGAGGGGGTTAGTTACCGCCAAGGACACAGACAGAGTACAGGACTAGACACAATGCATTTCAACCTCTTGGGTCTTCTTCAGGCGAAAACAAATAACATTTAGAACGGTGAAAATGAAGAACAAGAAACCACTTAGCTTCTCCTGTTTGCCTCACGATCACTGGGAATGAGAAATGGCTTACAGTGTCAGATTGTGAGGCGAACAGGAGAAGCTAAGTGATTTCTTGTTCTTCGTTTTCACTGTCCTAAACATTATTTGTTTTCGCCTGAAGAAGACCCAAGAGGTGGAAATGCATTGTGTCTGGTCCTGTACTCTGTTTGTCTGTGTCCTTGGTGGTAACTAACCCCCTCTCTTTCTAAATTTTGCTGTGTGACAGTGTTCAGAAATCATTATAAATGGCGGTCCTTTAACTATGGAAATGAACAGAGTTTGTCCTTGGAGTTAAATCTGGTATAGACAAAGACAAAAACACCCCAGACGAACAAGTCTTTGACCGAAGGGTATATTTACTGGGAGGTAAATCTAGTATAGACAGAGAAAAATGCTCCAGACATTCTTGTCTATAAAGGGATGAAATCTTTCTTCAGAAGTAAAATCAAGCACAGATAATGAGTGTTTTGTGACCCTTTGTATGACTAAGAATGGCATCTGTGTGTTTTGCAGCCTGATAGCTATTTGTGTGCTGGTTATGACGTGAAGGAAGATGAAGCTTATGTCGGTAAGTCAGATAATATTGTTGTGTTGTGCAGTACATTGCAGCTACTGTAGTATCGTCACTGCAATACTGATAATCACCTCAGGTTTTATAAACATTATAGCTACTACATTATTATAGACAATACTACTGACGCTTTGTTATGCTGCTGAGCATAAAAAAAGTACAGACATGGAATAATGCAGATGACCACGCAGACTCTTTGGCTCATCAGGAATGACACAGGGACCGTGTTTAGGGTGGATGATACATGGTGTTGACACAAATGGAAATGCAAGCCAGCTCTAAGATCTGCTCTAGCTAAAGGGATGAATGTGGCCCAGGGCGGCATTCCACAACAGCAGGTCCTCTTGTGCAAATCAGACATGGACTGGTTGCCAGCTGTCCCTCATTAATGGCTCGAGCGAAGAGTGGGGTGAGCAAGAAGATGAAGTACTAACTTCCACTTGTTTGATGGAGGATCCTCTCAACCCTCACGCCTACCCATCAAAGGCAAAATATCTTGTCCACTAGGGCGCGTAGACTTCAAGGTCATTTAGGTAAAGTGAAAATAGATGTTTGATTTCTGAGCAGACACGTCTTGACTGATTGAGTGAGACTTTGTGGGTCAAGATGGCTGGGCACTCTATCATAAAGCAACAAACGCTGGAGAAATGGATGTTTGGTAAATACAGAAAGCTATGATAGATCATTCCCAGTCCTTTAGTATAAAGTTTATATAAATGTGTACATATATTTTAATGTGTGTGTTGCTGAAAATGCACTCCCCTTTTCTTCTACATCCTTTTGAATAACTTTAATTGGTTTTTATTGCTTTTTTTTTTTCCACCAAACTGTTCAGCCCTAAATGGGCCCAGTATAATTGGCCAGACTTGTCTACACTGAACTAAATCTGACTGTTGTAATTGTTGAAAAACTATTTTCAAATTAATCAATCATTAGACGATAACTCACATGAACATTAAATTGAACACGAACAAATTGGCATACATGTGATCTACACTAGCGCATGTCACTCCCAGTGTTGTTCCTATCTCTTTTACTGAATGCTATATATTTCTTGTACAGTAGTGCATTGTTTTCTCTGTGTGTCTGTGTGTGTTTGTTTGCAAATATGTTTGTATAAGGGTGTGTGTGTGTGTGTGTATGTGTGTGTGTGTGTGTGTGTGTGTGTGTGTGTGTGTGTGTGTATATCTATATCTATCTATCTACATACAAATTCCATAAGTGTAGAAATATGCATGTGCATGCATGTGGTTTTACATGTGAGCAAGTGCAAGTACAAATGTGCATGTAGAAGTGTGTATGTACACATGTGTCCAGAGGTGTCTGTGTTTGCAAGTGTTTACATTCATGTGTGTGCAAGTAGAATCATACGTGTGTGTGTGTGTGTGTGTGTGTGTGTGTGTGTGTGTGTGTGTGTGTGTGTGTGTGTTTTGTGTGTGTGTGTGTGTGTGTGTGTGTGTGTGTGTGTGTGTGTGTGTGTACAGATGGGCACATGCATGTTTGTGTGCACAAATTGGCATACGCAAGTGTGTGTGGATGAGTATTTAAGTGTGTGTATAAAAAAGTGTATTATGACTGCATAATCAAGCTTATATTTATAAGTGGATAAGTATTTAAGTGTGTGTATACAAAAGTGTATTATGACTGCATAATCAAGCTTATATATATATAAGTGTGTTTGTGAGAAAGTATGGGCTTGTGATAAATGTAGTGGGTGGTAGAAGCAGTGTTCAGTATCTGCTGATTTGTGTGCAGTGAAATTTGAAGCAAACGCTTCTGCTGACACAGCCCATCATATTCTGCTGTATGGCTGTGAAAATGGGGCCGGCAGGTCCGAGGACGTATGGTAGGTTCACATTCAGCTATGTTCAGACCTTTTGTAACTTTATATTCATGATTAGCCCTGTTCAGAGCATTGGCAGGTTTACATGCATATTTAGCTTTATTCGGATCTGTGGTTTACATACATGTTCAGACATTTGATAGCAGGTTTACATATATATTTAGCTTTATTCGGATCTGTGGTTTACATACATGTTCAGACATTTGATAGGTTTATGTTCATGCTCAGCCTTGTTTAGACCATTGGCATGTTTACATAAGCATTTAGTTTTATTCAGATTATAACAGGTTTATTTACATGCTTAGCTCTGTTCACACCATTGGCAGTCTGAACTTAGAATATGTCCATCTTGTGCTCAGAGTGAACACATAGGTACGTGGTTGTTATTTTTTCACAGTAAGGTACAGGCATATAGTGCTTCACTTCTCAGTCAGATTCTCTTTTTTCTGTTTACAGCTGTGATGAAGCCATTGTTTGTTTGTTTCCTCTGTGTGTGTGTGTGTGTGTGTGTGTGTGTGTGTGTGTGTGTGTGTGTGTGTGTGTGTGTGGTTGTTGTTGTTGTTGTTGTTGTTGTTGTTGTTGTTGTTTTGTTTTACGTCTTTCCACATAACGTGATATTAGACGAAAAAAGAAAAAAGAAATCAGGGCCAGGAAAAAGGTTAACACAACGAGTCAAAAGAGTTAACTTATCAACAACTAAAAAACAAAAATAGAAAATCCACTTTATCAAAGATAAAAAAAAAAGACAACCCTCGATATAACTCTTCTGTCTCATCTCGCCACTGACAGTTATCTATTATAAGCATTTGCCAATTGGACTTTTAGCTACGTGCAAAAAGAAAAGATATGTTTCACTTGCTCTTAGGAAGACATTTTGAATAGGCTGTACAGACTATTTGGAATGAATTTTTTCATTAAGTTACACAAAAGAATGTGATCAGTTGATATGCTATGACCACATATACAATGTATATTTTTGACATACTTTGTTTTAAAACAATCCAATTTCCATCTACAGATCAAGGAACTTATCTGTCGTCTGTGATAAATGTTTTGATCACACTTATTTAACTTTTCATGAATATATTATATTCATAAGTGTGTGTGTGTGTGTGTGTGTGTGTGTGTGTGTGTGTGTAAGGTCTTATCACAATTACCAGCTTCTGCTTGTGATCTGTGTGCGCACATTTGTGCATGTACATGTCTTCATGTGTGTGTGTGTGTGTGTAAGGTCTTATCACAATTACCAGCTTCTGCTTGTGATCTGTGTGCGCACATTTGTGCATGTACATGTCTTCATGTGTGTGTGTGTGTGTGTAAGGTCTTATCACAATTACCAGCTTCTGCTTGTGATCTGTGTGCGCACATTTGTGCATGTACATGTCTTCATGTGTGTGTGTGTGTGTGTAAGGTCTTATCACAATTACCAGCTTCTGCTTGTGATCTGTGTGCGCACATTTGTGCATGTACATGTCTTCATGTGTGTGTGTGTGTGTGTAAGGTCTTATCACAATTACCAGCTTCTGCTTGTGATCTGTGTGCGCACATTTGTGCATGTACATGTCTTCATGTGTGTGTGTGTGTGTGTAAGGTCTTATCACAATTACCAGCTTCTGCTTGTGATCTGTGTGCGCACATTTGTGCATGTACATGTCTTCATGTGTGTGTGTGTGTGTGTAAGGTCTTATCACAATTACCAGCTTCTGCTTGTGATCTGTGTGCGCACATTTGTGCATGTACATGTCTTCATGTGTGTGTGTGTGTGTGTAAGGTCTTATCACAATTACCAGCTTCTGCTTGTGATCTGTGTGCGCACATTTGTGCATGTACATGTCTTCATGTGTGTGTACCCTCTGTGCCGCTGTGTGTGAGCGTGTGTGTGAGTGAGTGTGAGAGTGTGGGTGTGTGTGTGTGTGTGTGTGTGTGTGTGTGTGTGTGTACCCTCTGTGCCGCTGTGTGTGAGCGTGTGTGTGAGTGAGTGTGAGAGTGTGGGTGTGCGTGCGTGCGTGTGTGTGTGCATGTGTGTGTGTGCGATGTTAGTGTCGGCATAAACATGCGTTGTCTCTATGCATGGTCTCTGTGTGTGTGACCAGGAAGTGTGGATCTATCTGTGGAGGGCATCAGCAGATCATGTTTGCCTGGGCAAAGAACGCTCCTCCTACCGAGCTCCCTGAAGGCGAGTCTTGCTGTGCATTGCCATTTGGTGTCATGTGGCTGAACTGTAGCAGTGAGTCCATAAGAGTGGCCCGAAGCCAAATGATTAGAGTGTTCACCTATGGAGTTGACCAATTTGAGGTGGAACCACTCATAGGGTCATATTTTTACTTCTGTCTGTCAACTTTGTGATAACATCTCCACTTTGTTTAGTCTGGAAAAGGTGCAGAAACTAATCAAGTTTGAATACAGCGCAATGGAGTGAACTCACTCCGGGTGATCACTCTTGCTGCCTGTTTGAGTATTGAGGCGAGGCTAGCTTCCTGCTCTCCCATTTTTTTTTCGTTTGGGAGGGGATAGGGGTTAGGGATCCTGATGATATAGAGATGGTCTATGCCAAGTGGGGAGAAAGCATTTGTTTTGGTAGGTAAGTATATTGCAAAACTGCTTCTAGTAGTAAAATTCCTGTTGTAAAATGGACATGATGGTGCCTTTTGAGGGGGATGTTCTCTCATGCCTGTTCTGTGATGAAGCATTTATGTTGTCAATAGTGGACTTAACTCAGTTTCATTATACTTTGGAACAATGCCCACATAATTTTAGACTTAATATTTTTTTCTATGCAGACGTAAGTCACTCATGAGCCTCAGTCAAGGAGACTCCCCAGGTCACACACAGCTGTACACATTTCTTTCCCATTGACTGAAAACTGGAGTTTTCTCTCTATGTCAGCATTGTTTTGAAATAGGTTAGAGGTTGCTCTTTCCCTATACAAGATGGCAGAATGAAGGTAATTTTCATTTTGAAAGGTGATTGAACTTCTGATTGGTGAAGAATCCTACATCAAACGTGTTTATATGACTATGGGACAAATTGTTGCATTGCCTTGATGGGTAAATAATGTAATATTTTTAAGGGCATATTCAGATGGACAGTGCAAATATTGTAAGTGAAACACACATACCTTTCACAGTTCAGAAGCAGCACTTGAGAACGTTTTGTTATTTGTTTTTTGACATTTTAAAAGTAAAACACAATGAGCTCTAAAATGTGAATTATGTATTGCTTAGTTCATTTTGCATACTTGATAGTCAAAATGTGACGTCCTTAAGTTACAAAATCTCTTAATTGTAGTCTGTCGTCTTTTGAGTTGATAGGTGGTGTCATGTGTCTGTTGGATCAGAACAGCCACCACTGAATACCACACAATGACCCAGCAGCAGTGCAGTGTGTCCTCTTGTGGGTTGCCTCATGATGACCTAACACTGATTGTTCCATGTGGACTGTTGGTGCTGAGTGTGTGACAGGAAGGGCCTGGTTGTAGCTGTGTATGGGGTTGCTGGAATACGCGGCAGGCAGCAGTGCCACTGATAAGCCATGGACGATGGGACAGCCGAAAAAAAAGCTCTTTGTCACAGCACTGTTTATGTATTATCTAGTTTAGTGCATGAGATATTGTGTAAACTGTTCATAACACAAAGACATAATTCTGAGTGTCTCTCTTGTATTAGAAATGCGTTAGATGATACTGGTTTTTGTGTGTGGCTGAACCATGAAAATATGACTTGTGGTTATTTTTGGTTTGAAAATAATGTCAAAAGGTGCACATCTGATGCTTACATTTATATCTAGTGTATAAAGCTCATTCTGTTTGTTGATGTGTCTGTCTGTGTGTCTGTCAGTCTGTCTGTCTTGTTGCTCCTTGTGCAACAAATCTACAGTTTTCATTAGAGCTGTAAATCTGGCACAGTGCCTCATTAGCATTCTGGGCCAACCAAGAGTGAATTGCTTATAAGCTAAACATCTGCATTAGCCATAGTTTTAAAGTGAGGGTCTACTTACCATGAGAGTGTATCAACTGTATTCTTCCGATATGAATACCATTTTTGAATCATAAATGAAGAAAAGTATTAACTCTACTGCAACAGGGTAAATTTAATCTTTTATATATGTGCACAACTGCTGATTTTTAACGAATTTTTCTCTTTTAAGTTAGCAGGTCCTGTGTGATTTAAGAGAGAATAATGGCTCCTTTGTACTGTGACTCGATTAACTTGCAAGTGCCGTATTAGACTGAAGATCTAAAGATCCTGGGTACAGTCTTGGGTTCCCACACTTTTTTCTTCCTTTTTTTCTTCTGCACAGAATTCCGAGGGGAGGCAGAGTGAGGGGGAAGGAAGGGTGAGGGAGGAGGGAGGACAGCTAACAACTGCTTAAACCTTTGAAACAATGTTCACACAAATTACAGGTTGTTAAAAACAAAGCTCACCACTGAAAGATAACAAAATTTTCATTGCTTCCACAATTTTCGCTCAGCTTGCATTGGTTTCATACCACTACCACTAATTTGCTGGTTTATAGCAGTAGGAAGAAACTCTAGGGAGAGCTTGACAGCAGAAAGTCTTCAGAAAAGAACCACCCCCTGGGACAAGTGTTCTGGCCCTGAACTCCTTACACTCTAAGGAGGCAGGGTCACATCCAGGTCATGACTCCCAGATGCCCTTCTACAGCCACCTTTTTTTTTTTCCTGGTGCTGCCAGGATTCAAACCCACCACTTTTAGATTGGTTGGTGTCCCAAGGCATGCCTTTTCTTTTTTAAAAATAGATGTCTTACCCCACTGCTAGCGGGACACCTGTTCTAAGCTGGGCAATTTAAGCCTTATGAAGTTCTCTTTTTTTCCTCCTTGACCAGATCTTGCTGGCGCTCTTTTCGGCTGCCTCTACTATTGCCTTCAGGGTCCTGGTCCTCTTCTTACCTGAAATCCCGAGCTGTTTCATGAGGTCATAGGCTGATAAGCTTGTAAATCTGCTTGCTCCAACTTCTATGTCAAGAACCTGGGCCTGGAAGCTGCATTTCCTCAAGCTGCTCTTCAGACTGGCATACTTCTCAGTCTTGTTGAGGTGTGCAGACTGGCATGCTTCTCAGTCTTATAGAGGTGTGCTTGCTCCATTCTGCTTTCACATGGCACAGTGACTTCATTTGTTTTGATGAACCTGAGTGGAGACCAGTATCGGGTCTCATGCCACACTTCCTGATGATCTCTGGATGGTTCTCCCATTGTGGAAGGTCTACTGTGCATTTCCCAGTCATCAGCTCCATCCAGTAAACCCTGCTTCCATGCTGTTGATATCACAGCTGTTCCAGACCATGATTTGTGGCCTCCTGTCGTGTAGAACTTGGCTGCTGGAGCTTCTGGTGGCGTCAAGTTTCCTCCAGCAGTGCTAACCGCATGTGCAATCTCCCTAGAACCTGGCTGGGCCTCCATGTATACCTTCCCTGCGTTAGCGCTGCTTTGCACGAACACAGGACATTTTCCACTGTTTGTTTGCAGTGACAGAGTGGACACATGGGGTCATCTGATTTCCCCCATTTTAACAGGTTGGAATTCAAGGGCAGGAGGTCTACAGATCTGAGGATGAAGCTGGCTCTGAGAGGTGCTATGTGCCATATATCATTCCAGGTGAGACTTCTTTGGAGTGCGTTTACCCATGTAGTCCACCGTCCTTGTGGGCCTTGCTGGACTGCCTTCTGAATTCTCTTGGCGTTCTCTTCTTTCTACATCTCCTCTATTACCGTGTCTCTCTTTGCTTTTCCTTCTGCTTTTGACCACCATTTCCTTTCTGTTGATCCCAGCCCCTGTCAGTTGGTCAGGGTGTGGCCTGTTATTTCCCAGACCTCGAGGTTTTCCCTTGCCTTGTCTGCTTCCTCCTGAACTTTCCATTTTCTGCCAGTCCTAAGCTTGGGCTGGATTGATCTCACAATTTTTGTCTTCAGATTCCTCAACCATGGTTAGTAACCTTGTTTTATCCACATTGTATTCCTTGAGGATGGATTTTAAAGGAAGCTTCAGCTTTGCTTGGCAGCAGTAGAGTGCAACGTTAGTCAGTAAACTGTACAGTTGGAAATGTTGTCATCAGATCTTCCAGATAACAAAAACAAAGGGGTGGGTACTTCATTGTGGTTTTTACTTTGTGCTGTGCCCTGTACAGGGTGGCAAACATTTCATTCAGATAAACTACACTGTGTTTGGTAGTGCCTTTGTACATTGGGAAAACATGATTTAAAATATGATTTGTGTTTGAGAGAGAGAGAATTCTTGCAATAAAAAAATTCTAAATCTCAAATAGGAATAATTGACGTATGTAAGAGGATGGTTCATGCTAAACAGTTCAGTACCAGTGGATACTTGACATACGTGAGAGGATGGTCCATGCTAGGTAGTTAAGTACAGTAGATACTTGACATACATGAGAGGATGGTCCATGCTAGGTAGTTAAGTACAGTAGATACTTGACATACGTGAGAGGATGGTCCATGCTAGGTAGTTAAGTACAGTAGATACTTGACATACATGAGAGGATGGTCCATGCTAGGTAGTTAAGTACAGTAGATACTTGACATACGTGAGAGGATGGTCCATGCTAGGTAGTTAAGTACAGTAGATACTTGACATACGTGAGAGGATGGTCCATGCTAGGTAGTTAAGTACAGTAGATACTTGACATACGTGAGAGGATGGTCCATGCTAGGTAGTTAAGTACAGTAGATACTTGACATACGTGAGAGGATGGTCCATGCTAGGTAGTTGAGGTAAGTACAGTAGATAATTGACATACATGAGAGGATGGTCCATGCTAAACAGTTAAGTACCAGTGGGAAATGCAGTTGTCAAAATCAAGAGAAAGAAGACAGCACAAACAAGTAGAAATCAGTATCTTGGAAGCTCTTTCGGCTGTTTGTGATTGTCATCTGTAGATAAAAGCCAATTAATTATGTTGTTTTTTTTTGGTCTGACCCAAACAAGAATCAACCCTCTGACATTTTATTTTTGATAATGGCAGTTTTTCAACACTTGGAGAGACAGTAAACATTGCTTCCCCCTCCCACCAAGTCTCACTTTCTGTATCCTGTCAGTACCATCACCCTAATGCTATTCATTTCAGTTTCCCTATACACGGTCATACCCAAGTTGATGTGTCACTCTCTTAACAATTCCAGAATGAGCCATCAGCATCAGGTTGTGATGAGACAACCGAACACAGGAGACACTGCATTGCTTTTGAATCAGTTCATCAGTGTGTGTGTCAGTGCCTATTTTGATCCATCATATATGACTGTTCACTTTTATCAGCAGGTATCAATAAGTGGATGGTTGCGAGCGTGCATGTGCGTGTACTTCACAGGTTTACATGTGAGCTCAGTGAGTTAAAAGCTTTGCCTTTCTTTTCTTTATTTGTTCCCAGGAGTTGGAATGAGGATTGGCAAACAATCGTCTATCAAGACAATTGTGATACAGATACATTACGCTAAGTCATTCAGTGGTAAGTTTCTTGTTGGACTTGGGGGAAGGAAAAGAATGAGAAATGATTATCAAGGACAGTAACCTTTGCTGCAACATTTAAAGGTATGTCACTCCACAAAAGTGGTACCTTTGGCATCTGATCACCTAGTATATGTGCAAACAAGAACCACACAGAATAAACACAGAAACGCCACCCCAACCCCAAAGAAGTTGTTTCAAGCTTTGCATTAACCATACTGAGGCTACCTGTGGTTTTGTTCTGTGTGACAGTTTGTGTGGTCAAAAGACAACGCTAGTCTTGAATAGATATGATTCTGTGTGTACAGTTCTTCAGCTGTTGTTGCTGTGTACTGTCACAAACAATGATAGTTTGGAACTTACAAGGTCAAACAGGGAGTTCATTTCCCTGTCACTAATGCTGACCGTATGGACAACCAGACAAGACTTTATCTGTCTCTAGACTGAACATTTCACTGTTTGATAAGCAAAACATTCATTAGTATGAAGAATCCTAAGGTGGTTTATCCATGTAAGAGCTCATTTGTTTGAGTTCTGGAGCAACGTTCGACTGACGGTTTAGGCTGATCTCATAAAACTGCTCGCTGGATATCTTTTGTTCACTTTTTTAACCTCAGCAGAGCCCAAACACACAGAACTTTAAACTTTGCTAATGTGATGCCTAAATGAAAACGGACGTAGCTTAGGGGATAATCCTGTCTTCAAGGAAGCAACCAAATGCCTGGTTTGTGGTCTGTGGTTTGAGTCTCAAAGTTTATTCTCCTCTGGACTAGACTGCGAGTGACTGTTTGAGTGCTGGTTATTCGTTTGAAAGATTAATTCTATCCAGCCGCAGGCGGTATGCACGAGACGATTCCCTGCTCCTGCACGCTCGTGCACGGCGCTCAGTCCCTACCGACGCGCATATTTCGCCACTTTTTAATTTTTTTTTTACGGTAGCTAGACAACAACTGACAATGTTATGTTAGGTATCACAGGAAAGGACAAACACTCAACTAGTCAACCTTAGTAATTTGGAATCATTTACTTTTAATGTGTAGACGCGACTGTCCATTGAAAAACATGGCTGACATGTAAAAAAAAATTCTTTGTTTACATTCTAATCCGTTCTTTTACAACACGCTGTCAGAATCAGAAGCAAACAGCAAAGTGACATCGCGACTGTTTGCATTGGCCATGTCTTGATCAAATGCATTTGTGTTTGAATCTTTTGAATTGGCCTCATCGGCGACCATGTGTGATACGGCAATGTCTGCTGCAGTTGATGTTGATGATTCATCAGCAGAATCATTATTTTTGGCTGCATCTTCAAATAATTCACTTTCCTCTTCTCGGTCGTAATTATTGATATCTCTATCGTTGCCCTCATCATCAGATCAACTTTGTAATATAATTTCAAGCGCTTCATTGAGCTAGAAATTCATACCACCCCTTCGCCTGACTGACATTTTTCTGGCACAGGAAATTCCAGCCGCGCTTAGAGGGAAAGCCGAGTGCCAGTTCCTTTGTTTCAAAGCTGCTGGGGTCAGCCAAGTTCACGATAGAGCACTAAAAGTAGGATCTACAACTGGTTAAGACATCCCCAAGACTAATTATAGAACTTATTTCCCTTAGATGATTACAAGGAAAGTGTAGGAATTTTTTATGTACTGCCTGCCCATCCGCTGGCCTTGGCTGACGCGTCTGCAAGGGAAAGAACTTCCGTCTGCCACCGTCGGCGGACATGGCTGGTAAAGGTTAACCAATATATAAGCAGCATGCGCTTTGTGTACATCCAGAGCAACCAAGGACTTTGCCAAATGTGCAGAAAAATAAAAAAGGAGGTAGTTAGCAGGAGAAAGAAGCTTAAATTTCACTAAAGAGACAAATGATTTTACCTGAACTATGCAATAGCTTACAGTAGAACCTTTTTATGATGATCTTGAAAAATGTCACGAAAAATTGGTGTTTTAGGAGAGAGGTTTTTACAGGGAGGTTTTACTGACATAAGCAAACACCTGCAAACAAGTTGGCACATTCATGCACACACACACACACACACACACACACACACACACACACACACACACACACACACACACACACATGAAATACTACCACAGTGTGATAGGAATGATCCATAACAATTTTTGACTGTTGTGTGGAAGGAGTCATGCTGCAAATGGATTGTCACTAGAGGTTCCACAGTGCACTGTACACAATGGCAATATGTCTAGGCATCCACGTATACATTTTTATCTATTCTGCTGTCATGAGGCCCAAGTTGTCCTCTTTTCAAATCTCACCACCTTTTTTTTTTGTTTGCTTCTTATATAGTTTTGGAGGAAAGACTTTAAAGACAAATGAACTTGTACACACATACATGCACTTACAAAGTACACATACACACATAAACACACAGGCACACGTGCACACATGCACGCATGCACACACATGAATGCAGGCAGGCAGGCAGGCATGCATGCATGCATGCACGCACGCACACACGCGCGCAGGACTGTGTGGTCTGATAGTGATGACTGATGCACTCTTTCAGAGGATGAGGGACCAGACAAGTCCGGTATTCGCCTACATCTGTCTAAGGAAAAGTAAGCATGCACAACCTTCTTTTTGTCTCATCTGCCATTGGTACAAGAAACGCTCATCTCATCATATTCTGGTTGAAATAGGCTCCAGTTCATTTCTTCTTTGTTCCTCAGCTAGAACTGGCTAAAGTTCAGCGTTGGTGAGACTCTTATGTAAGTGACCATTCTTAATCCCACCATTTAGGTGGCCACAATCTGTGTTTGGGATAATGTCAAAACACCAGTGTGCATGGGTTTTTTGTTGTTGTAAATTTCTTTACATTTCTGTTGATCATTTTCTTAAGATGTTTGACCAGTATGGAGTACTTGTGTGATCTTGTGCTTCCGCTGTTAATGCCAGTTGACAGACTAGTACCATAGAAGGTGAAAGAACATAACCTCCTGCAAAAGGTAGCAAGTTTCTTTGAGGTTGGAAGAAGTGAATAAAATTCTGGGGGTAGGAGAAGGCATGAGAGAAAGTGTATGAGTGTGTGTGTAGGAGGTGGGGGGGGGGGGGGGGGGGTTGAGGAAGTGGGGGAGGAAAAGGGAGGGGGTGGAGGATGTTGGTTGGGTGAAGGCTGTAGGAATCGGGCAAGGAGTGGGGGATGTGGGAACCAGGCCTGCTTTTTCTCTTCACCAAATGCAGTTCACCCTGCCAGGCAGTTTGACACAAATGGCTGATTTAGGAAAGTTTACTCTGTGTGTGTGTGTGTGTGTGTGTGTGTGTTTAGTGTGTGTGTGTGTAAAAGTTGTATGCAATTGCGTGATCATGCATATATGACTGAAAGCATGTGTACTTTCTGCACTTGTAGTCTACATTTGTTTCTGGACAAGCATCTGAGTAAGGATATGCCCATGTAAATGTAGGCATAGTCATACTGTTTAATGGGGCGCATCCAGCTGCTCATGCTCACATACACACATATGCTCCAGGAAGAAACTGTTAGAATGGCGGTAAAAGCAATGACTTGCATGAAATAGTGTGTACTGAGCACTCCAGGTGTGGAACAGCTTATATACTGAACCAAGTGATCATGTGTTCAACACTTGACATTCAGTCCAGTATGTGCACTGAACCTTATACTGAAATGGAACATTTTAAGCTGGTACCAGTTTTCTCCCAGACCTTCATAAAACTTGTGGGCGGAACTGGCATGCAGAGTCTGTAGCACAATCATTAATCTGTGCTCTGAATGGTGTCCTTAGCATTTCATGTGTATGTACAGCTGTTGTCTACTGAACTGTGAATAGAACACTTGACGCATGATACAGTATATGTACTGAACCACACACTGAACGTTCAACACAGGGTACAGTTTGATTGCTAAATCATGCACTTAATGTTTGACATGTTGTAGAGCCTGTGTGGTGAAACAGTTACTGAGCTTTTGACATGTGATTCAGGGCATTTTGTGATGACTGGTGATGATGGTGTCTGTCTATCTCCTTTGCAGGCCACAGTATGTGGCTGGAGTATTTCTCATGGCAGCGACCTTTGTCGTCCCTCCAAATGAAACAAGTAAGTTGGTTACATCCATTTGCCGGGTGAGATGATGGATATTTTTGGATGATGATGAAGGATGAGGTGTAGCAGGTGGGAAGAGAGGCAGGGATGCAAGGGGCAGCGAAGCAAGACAAGGCACTCACAAAGAGGCAGCTTCAGCAGCAAATCAGTGTCTCATGTGGTGGAATGGCAGTGAAAACCTGTTATTAATTGCTTCCTGTGGAGTGCTGGTGCTGGGGCTGAGGAAAGATGAGCCTAGGTGTGGGTATGTACAGGGGAGCTGGAATGAGTGGTGTTGCATTGTAATGAAATTTAGCAGGTACGTCCGTTGTGACCCGAGGATGGTTTGGGGCTAATCTCTAAAAAAATAAAACCGTTAAAAAGCTGTTATAACGGTTTCAAAGTCATCTTTTTCCTCTGCTTTTCTTCAACTAGCCGTTGTGACATTGCACAGGTACAGGACTACTTCTCTAAAATTAGAACCATTATTTGGCAGTTAAAAAACGTTATTTATAACAGTTAAAAACCGTTAAAAACACCAAACCCTATAAAAGAAACTGTTTAAAACCTGATCTTCTTGAAATTTAGCAGGTACGTCTGTTGTGACCCGAGGATGGTTTTGGGCTAATCTCTAAAAAAATAAAACCGTTAAAAACCGTCAAAAAACTGTTATAACGGTTTCAAAGACATCTTTTTCCTCTGCTTTTCATCAAATGGCCATTGTGACATTGCACAGGTACGGGGCTACTTCTTGAAAATTAGAACCGTTATTTGGCAGTTAAGAAATGTTATTTATAACAGTTAAAAACCGTTAAAAACACCAAACCCTATGAAAACTGTTTAAAACTCGATCTTCTGAGGTTGGCGGCCACGAGAGTCATCGGATCGCCACCAAACTTGACATAAGCCTACAGGAACATCCAGCGGGTAACATAGGGTCATTAGATAGTCATTATGACCATTAAATTTGACCGTTAAAAACCGTTATTTTCAAAATTTAGGCTGTTCTTGATGAAATTCGGTATACATGTGCAGTTTTAAATGCCGAAAAATGATATACAACTTTTACGAACCGAAATTTACAATTGACCGTTAACAACCGTTATTTTATAAATTTAGAGTATTCTTGAAGAAATTCGATATACATGTGCAGTTTTGAACGCTAAACAATGATATACAATTTTCAAGATCCGAAACTTAACATTGACCGTTAAAAACTGTTATTTTCTGAATTTCGAAATTTTCACCCTTCTTGATAACATTCCGTATGCACATACAGTTTTAAGCGCTGAACAATGTTATGCAAATTTTACGAACCAAAACTTAACACTGACCGTTAAAAACCGTTATTTTCTAAATTTACACCGCTATTGATAAAATTCGGTATGCGTATGTCCAGTAACGGTAAGTAATTTTGCAACATGGATGGTTTAGCAGGTACGTCTGTTGTGACCCGAGGATGGTTTGGGGCTAATCTCTAAAAAAATAAAACCGTTAAAAACCGTTAAAAAAACCTGTTATAACGGTTTCAAAGACATCTTTTTCCTCTGCTTTTCATCAAATGGCCGTTGTGACATTGCACAGGTACGGGGCTACTTCTCGAATATTAGAACCGTTATTTGGCAGTTATAAAACGTTATTTATAACAGTTAAAAACCGTTAAAAACACCAAACCCTATAAAAACTGTTTAAAACCTGATCTTCTGAGGTTGGCGGCCACGAGAGTCATCGGATCGCCATCAAACTTGACATAAGCCTACAGGAACATCCAGCGGGCAACATAAGGTCATTAGATAGTCATTATGACCATTAAATTTGACCGTTAAAAACTGAACAATGTTATGCAAATTTTATGAACCAAAACTTAACATTGACGGTTAAAAACCGTTATTTTCTAAATTTACACCGCCATTGATAAAATTCGGTATGCGTATGTCCAGTAATGGTAAGTAATTTTGCAACATGGATGGGACAGGGTAGGGGGATGAAAAGGGAGGAATGAGAGGGGCCAGAAAAATGATTGTACAGTGCAAAGCCTGATACACTATTTTTACATCAGACACAGACCCGTTGAAATAAACTACTTCTGCACAAAGTCTATTCCTACAAAATTAAGAGCAATCAGAAGAATGGGAATGGGAACAGTGAGTGCAGGCGGAAAATCAAGCGAGAAAAGCATCTCGACGTACTAGGGAAGATCCAGAGGAAAGGGGCCAGAGGCAGGCGGAAAACAATAGAATGTATAAGAGAGAGAGAGAGAGAGAGAGAGAGAGAGAGAGAATGTGTATTTGTGTGGGGGGAGGGGTGGGAAGATGTTGGGGGGGGGGGATTGATTGTAAATCAAAACAATTAATACATGTTTGCCGTCACGTGAGTATCGCAAAGAATGTTCATATCCCGGGCAACGCCGGGTGCCCCTGCTAGTACCTTATATGTGGTAAGTTAATGGTTCATATTGTCAAGTGTCTTTATTAGCAACTTTGGCAGTAAATGTGTATATTAGTCTGAAGTGTATAGCGTCTTGAGTTTTAGAGGTGATGTTACCTTTAAATGTGCAACATGTATTACTTAAGAACTAACACTAAAGAGCCTTTCATGTAACTGTTTGGGAGAAGTGCTACCTCTAGACATGTCACATTTAGAGTCTGAGTTCAGTTCAGTCGATTCCTCTCCAGCACCTGAGAGGATGGCAGAGGGATCCCAGCCTGTTTCTGTCTGTTGCTGCTCTGATAGCTGTCTCGAAAGTCAGTCCCTTGCTTTATAGCTCTTTTGATTGTTATGTGCTCGGTTTCTTGGGATGATCTTGGGTTCTCCTCCCCTCCGACCCCACCACCCTGGGGGTGCCCAGTGACAAGCAGTTCTATGGAAATAGTTAGATGGCATGGGACAGTTGTGTAATGACTACCTCCATCAGCATGCCTGTATCGTCTCTCATATTGTCACCATTCTTATCCTGCTGCTGAGAACCATGCTGGAGATGTGCCCCAGGCACTCGTTCTGGAACACCTCCAACCTTTTCGCGATAGTGAATGGTCTTCCAGCACTCCAGTCATACAGTAGAACATTGAAGACATGGGTCTTGAAGATCCTGGTCTTTGTGTGGACGCTGAGGCCAATGGATTTTCAACAGGGTTTGAGCACTGGGAATGCTTAGTATGCTTTGCTGATTCTGTTGTTGATCTGATTACAGTCACTGTGTGTTGTCACCTTACAACGCAACCAGACAAACTCTTGTTTGTCCTCTAGTGGTCTTCTGTTCACAGTGATTGGGTTTGTCCTCTAGTGGTCTGCTGTTCACAGTGATTGGGTTTTTGGCATTCACAGGACTTGTGTTTTCTTATCATTTAACATGAGTCCACTGGTACCGGCTGTCTTGCTGAGGCTTACTGTTTTCTGCTGAATGTTTTGGTGCTTGTTTGATGGTTGTCCTAGATCAGCTACCTAGTTAAGTCTTCCAAGACTGAGTTAAGTGTGCGTTGGATGTTCTGTTGCTTTCCATGAATGATGCAGCATATCAGCCAGTCAATGGCCAAGGCACTGATAGGCTACAAGTCTGTCTAATTCCAGTGTTTACCGTGAAAGTTTATATCAGTTCTTTGTTCTGAAAGTTCTTATGAAGATGGCGTTGGAAGTTCTCATGAAGATACTGAGTACTGTTGACCCATTCCTTGGGGATGCCATAGGGTTGGAGAAATTTCCACTGAGAGGCAGGGTGCAGATTGTCAAAAGCCTTCTCAAAATCAAGGAACAGGACTGGAGGAAACATGTTGTGTCTGGGTCTTCTACCTTCGGCATCTCAGCTCACACCACAATCTCCACAGTCTGTGGCAGTCTTGAACTTGTGGATGATTTCCTTGACCTCCTCCACACCAATATCTCCTGTATTGATGCCCTCATTCTCTTCTGCCTTACCATTGTCATCAAACACTGGTGGATCCGATTGGTACAAGATCATCCAGAGGTGTTGTCTCTGCCTTTCCAGCTTGGCATGTTCCTCTAGGATGGGTGTGCCATCATCAGCCTTCACTGAGATGTCCTGGATTTGTCCTCTGTTATGGAAACGTTTGGAATTTGAGGAGCAATCATGAAGTGCCCCAAGAAATTCTGGGCTATGAATGGATTTTTTTTTCTCTTGAAATCTCACCCGTGCAGCGACTAGACCGGCAGAGGCAGAGGAGTGTGACTAGGATTGTGAGCAGAGCACCATTTGATTTGTTTGTGGAATGTAAAATGTCACAGGGTATGACATGGACTGTGTGCAGAGTACCATGTGATTTGTGTGTGGTATGTAAAATGTAGGAGGGTATGACCTGGACTGTGTACAGAATATCATGTGATTTGTGTTTGGTATGTAAAATGTAACATGGAATGACATAGACTTTGTGCAGAGTACTATGTGATTTGTATGTGGTGTGTAAAATGTAACAGGGTATGAACTGGACTATATGCATAGTACCATGTGATTTGCATATGGTATGTAGATTGTAACAGGGTATAACTTGGAATGTGTGCAGAGTAACATGTGATTTGTATAGGGAATGCAAAATGTAGCAGGGTATGACCAGGGATGTGTGCAGAGTACCATGTGACTTGTGTGTGTTGTGTAAAATGTAGTAGGATATGATCAGGACTGTGTGCAGAATACTGTGTGATTTGAGTGTGAATGTAAAATGTAACAGGTTATGACCAGGGCTGTGTGCAGAGCACCATGTGATTTGCATGTGGTATGTGAAATGTAGCAGGGTATGACCTGGACTGTGTGCAGAGTCCCATGTGATTTGTGTGTGGTATGTGAAATGTAGCAGGGTATGACCTGGACTGTGTGCAGCGTCCCATGTGATTTGTGTGTCTTACATAAAATGTAAGAGGGTGTAACTTGGATAGTGTGCAGAGTACCCTGTGATTTGAGTTTTGTATGTAAAATGTAACAGGGTATGACCTGGACTATGTGCAGAGTATCATGTGATTTGTGTATGGAATGTGGAATATAACAGGAGATAACCTGGACTGTGTGCAATGTATCATGTGATTTGTGTTTAGTATGTAAAATGTAACAGGTATGACCTGGACTGTGTGCAGGATACCATGTGATTTGTGTATGGAATGTAAAACCTAACAGGGTATGATGCTGGACTGTGTACAGAGTCCAATGTCATTTGTGTAGGGTGTGTACAATGTGACAGGGTATGACATGGATGTGTGCAGAGT
Organism: Conus canariensis; assembly: GCA_033310375.1. Taxonomy (NCBI): domain Eukaryota; kingdom Metazoa; phylum Mollusca; class Gastropoda; order Neogastropoda; family Conidae; genus Conus; species Conus canariensis. The sequence goes on from CM065729.1 coordinate 67,611,973, forward strand.
CCCATGTGAATTGTGTGTGGTGTGTACAATGTAACAGGGTATGACATGGACTGTGCGCAGAGTCCCATGTGAATTGTGTTTGGTGTGTACAGTGTAACAGGGAATGACATGGACTGTGTGCAGAGTTCCATGTGAATTGTGTGTGGTGTGTACAATGTAACAGGGTATGACATGGATGTGTGCAGAGTTCCATGTGAATTGTGTGTGGTGTGTACAATGTAACAGGGTATGACATGGACTGTGTGCAGAGTTCCATGTGAATTGTGTGTGGTGTGTACAATGTAACAGGGTATGACATGGACTGTATGCAGAGTCCCATGTGAATTGTGTGTGGTGTGTACAATGTAACAGGGTGTGACATGGATGTGTGCAGAGTTCCATGTGAATTGTGTGTGGTGTGTACAATGTAACAGAGTATGACATGGACTGTGTGCAGTGTCCCATGTGAATTGTGTGTGGTGTGTAAAATGTAACAGGGTATGACATGGACTGTGTGCAGTGTCCCATGTGAATTGTGTGTGGTGTGTACAATGTAACAGAGTATGACATGGACTGTGTGCAGTGTCCCATGTGAATTGTGTGTGGTGTCTACAATGTAACAGGGTATGACATGGACTGTGTGCAGAGTCCCATGTGAATTGTGTGTGGTGTGTAAAATGTAACAGGGTATGACATGGATGTGTGCAGTGTCCCATGTGAATTGTGTGTGGTGTGTAAAATGTAACAGGGTATGACATGGACTGTGTGCAGAGTCCCATGTGAATTGTGTGTGGTGTGTAAAATGTAACAGGGTATGACATGAATGTGTGCAGAGTCCCATGTGAATTGTGTGTGGTGTGTAAAATGTAACAGGGTATTACATGGACTGTGTGCAGAGTCCCATGTGACATGGACTGTGTGCAGAGTCCCATGTGAATTGTGTGTGGTGTGTACAATGTAACAGGGTATGACATGGATGTGTGCGGAGTCCCATGTGAATTGTGTTTGGTGTGTACAGTGTAACAGGGTATGACATGGACTGTGTGCAGAGTACCATGTGGACATCAGCTGTAAACACAATGAAAACTTCAGCATGTTTCCATTTGCCTTCAGGACTCACGCCCATAACCTTGGTAAACATCACTTTCCTCTCTTTTTGGGGGACCTGTTACTGTGAATACTGCCTAGCACACATTGCAGTGATGGATGAGGGCATAGTGAGGCCACCATTCTGGGTTTTGTGTCACAACACCAGTCTGCGGGAAGAAAACCTGTTGTTGGAAGATTTTTTTTTTATTTTATTTTTTTTTTATTGCCAGACAAACTTTCGCAGATGTCAGCAAGTTGCTTCCTTCACATGACTGATTTAATGACTCTGAAATGTTACCATTCAGTGCAACAGAGTTACCTGTATTTGGACTAGAAGCCATCATTGTGACTTGTTGGCTGAAGTCGCCACGAGATTAGTGTTGCAAACTTGATGCCTAAAGTATGTTGGGTGAAGCATGTTGTTAGCTTCCAGGAACCAAAGGAGAGATCAAGCATAGAATTTTTCCAAGATTGCAGCCCACAGTTTTGGACTGGTTTAGAACAACTGGATGAAACAAGAATGCCGAAGAAAACTGATGATGGTTAGAGATGGATGAAGGATAAATACAGTTTGATATGGTGGTGTATTACCTGACAGAAGAAGCCTAAGAAAATAGTTTGAAAAATTGCAGGTTGTGCATGCAACAAGAAAGAAAAATTGCAGGTTGTGCATGCAGCAAGAAAGAAAAATTGCAGGTTGTGCATGCAGCAAGAAAGAAAAATTGCAGGTTGTGCATGCAACATGAAAACTTTCTACTTGTAGTTTAAAGAAACAAAGCAGAAAAAAACAAAAACAAACCAACCAACAAGCGACATGCATACTTATAGACTTATTTGATTACAAACACAGCTAGATAATTTACAGTTAAATGTTTTATCAGTTTTAGATGTAAGTAAAACTTAATATAATTATTTTGAAAAGATCTATATTGAGGTGTGAGAGGAACATTCAAGTATGATTGAGTTAAAACACCTTTTATTGAGTTGAAATGCTTGAGCAGAAATGGACAGATCAGCCTATTGTTGGTCAGTGGCCTGATCCGGTCACTTTTCAATGATGCAGAGCATGGCAACAGAGAGAACATTAGTGGCTTTGTCATTTTTGCCTTTTTCTTTTCCCTCTGGGCAGCAGTCCTATGGATCTGGAATCTGTGAAGGCCAAGACAAACAGGCACTGCAGTCCTATAATTTACTGGCATCACACACTTCAACAGCCGTGAATCAAATGTCATTAAGGGGTCTGTTGGCTTTTACCACTAGTCAAATGTCATTGCTGTTGTGGAAAAGTGAGTCTGTATGATCATCTGCAATATTAAAGGTATGTGATTTTTTTTTTTGGTGCCAGGCAGTACATAAGGAGAAACAGAAACAATGTGGACATTCCGAAAACAAAAGATTCTGTGGATTTTATGAATACAAGATAAGCATGACAGAAAATCACCAAAGCCGTTCAGTTATGTTAAAGGATAATACTTCATACTCAGAGAGAGGGAGAGAGAGCGAGAGAGAGAGATAGAGAGAAAGAGAGAAGGAGAGAAGTAATGGGGAGTAGCAGGATCAAGTGCCTTGTGCTGTGATGTCATGCCAAAGCTGGGAATTCAGAGTCCGTTACAGCTACATCTAGACGGGCACCTGATATTCATAGATGCTGAGAGGGCTTCTCCTTCCTTCCACTGAATCAGAAAGGATCTTATGATACATCATGAGTAAGTCAGAGACCTGTAACTAAAGCAAAGCAGAAACAGGTCTTCTGCCAAAATCATGTGGCTACTTTGTGCACCTAAACTTCCTAATCAGAGAATTAGCCTGTGTCGCTGTTAGTCTCAATACTTGCTGCGATTGGCAAGTACTTGTGTACTTGGTAGTAGCGCATGCATGCTGCAGTAAACTTCATACCATGACAGGTACAAAGATACTGTGACATGAAATTTTCAATGCTGCCATTATGTTGTGAGATGAAATTAAAAAAAAAGAACTTTTGGAAGCCTTGTGATGTAGTATTCCACCTGTTTCTTTGTCACATGGAAAGCTGATGGTGGTGGTGTCTATTTACAGGGAGGGTGATCACAGGATACGAGTACAATGGCACATATAACATGATTGGCAAGGGCAACCCCATGTGGCCTCAGGTACTGTAACTGTTCATTGATGCGGATGATTAACTTTGGTTTGGATTTTAGTGTGTGTAGAGAACCTTTGAAGAACTACACACACACACACACACACACACACACACACACACACAAATGGGAAACTGTTCCAAGAAAAAAAGTGGGTCTGCAGTATACTAAACACATCACATACCTTCCAGTCTTCCTGATTTTTTTTCATTTATTTCCTTATTTTACAAATAAAATGTTCTTGAAATTTTGGAGTTGGTGACAGCATTCTGAATGTGAAGATCTTATTAAAAATGTGGGATTTGAGGGTCAGTTTTCAAATGGTTTTAAAATGATAAAATGCTGTTGATTATGGGTAAAATGTTCTGTGAATGCCAGCAGTGCAATGGAAGATGTTTTTTTTTTAGCCCAGCATAAAGCATTTCAAGCACTTTGGAGTAAAAATGCTTCAATTGAAAAAAAAAACAACAGAAATCAAACTTCCCTCTTCATCCTACAAATCATGAACTTGACTCAACAAGATTTGGCAGCAGTGATGTCACAGGAAACACATCATGTAGGTCAAGAAGAAGACACATATTTTGTTGGTGTTGTTGTTTTGTAGTTTCCACCTAGCAGTGGAGAACTCCCTTGAAGTGACTGGTTTTTATGAAAAGGAAATTGTTTGGGCTGTGAAAGGTAAACAATAAATAATAAACAAGGGTAGTAAATTGTATTCCCATTGTGAAACAGTCAAAGGCATATAGACATAAACAAGTGCTGTTTGTGGCACCTATTCATCTAGCTGATACACTGCACACACACACACACAACATTCAGTGGTTGCTGTGTTCATACTGTGTGCCTTGCATCTCCACGACTGGAATTTAACCACAGCTGGCCTTTTGACTCTGAATGATTCTGGAAGTCAGCATCTGTCTTAGGTATGGTGACTGACTGATGGGCTGTAGCCAGTTGCTGTCACTGGCATTATGGTTGATGGGTGAAATTAAGCCATAAGGTATCGTTGGCACAATGACTGATTGCTGGAATCTAGTCTGATCCTGTCTTTGATGCAGTGAATTATGGCCGGAATTTACCCAGATGTCGTCTGTGATGCTCTGATCTATGGAATTTAGCTGAATGCTGTGGTTGGCACTGTAATGATGGATGGAATGTGGTCAGCGCTACCTTTCATACAGTCATTGGTGGCTGGAATTTAGTCAGCTGCTAACGCTGAAACAGTGACTGATGGTTGGAATTTAGCCAGTGATTATCTTTGGTACTATGGTTGATGGTTAAAATTTAGTCAGATGCTATCATCGGTACTATAATTGATGGTTGGAATTTTACCAGTTGCTGTCTTTGATGTTGTGGTTGATGGTCAGAAGTTAACAGTTGCTGTTTGTAAGGTTGTGATAGATTGCTGAAAATTTTGTCAGTTGACCTTGGTACTATGACTGATGATTGGAATTTAGCCAATTGCTATCTTTGGAACTGTGGTTGACGACTGGAATTTAACAGTTGCTAGCTTTGATTTTGTGATAGATGGTTGAAATTTAAGCAGTTGTTGTCCTGGGCACTGTGACTGATGACTGGAAATTAGCCAGTCGCTATCTTTGGTATTGTGATTGATCTTTTTATGGTTGAAATTTAGGATTTGCTGGGCTAGTCAGAGATATGGTTATTTGAGTCTGCTGTTATTAGGGAGGAGAGTACACAAGAGGAAGAGGGAGAATAGAATATGTTGCCACATATCATAAAGGAAAAATGAAAGAGATTGAAAAGACCAAACTCAGTCATACTAATGGGTGTGTCCACATGCATCCATGCACACATGGTGTACACATATGAAGCACATATGAACACACATACACACACAGAACAGCACACTCACACATACACACTTACACACACCTACACACACACACACACACACACACACACACACACACACACACACACACACACACACACAGAACAGCACACTCACACATACACACACAGAACAGCACACTCACACATACACACTTACACACACACACCTACACACACACACACACACACACACACACACACACACACACACACACACACACACTCACTCAAAAGAATTGCACTTGGTGACACACTCACTCGAGTTCAATTGCATATGCATAAAGATATAAACTGGCATGCATGGATGCATGCACATACTCACACACACACACACAAGCATGGACATGCACACATGCATGCTCACACTTATATGCACTCGCGCAAGCGCAAAGGCATGTGATACAGGCATGTGTGCACACACACACACACGCGCGCACACACGCGCGCGCGCACACACACACACACACACACACACACACACACACACTGATATAGTTATATAGCAGTGTGCAGACATGGGATTGTCTTCTTACAGGCCTTTTACCCAACCAACACCAGTGTTGAAGTCAAACCAGGAGATTCACTGGTAGGTATTGCTTTGTAGCTGTTGACTGTGTTTAACCCGTTCACTGCTTGAAAATGTTACAAACAAAGGCTTTCCCAGTGCCAGGGAAATCTAATGATTTGGGGGTAATAATTGACAAAAAATTCTAGCTCAGAAACTACAAAAGATATAACAATGAAATATATATGATTTTTGAAGGAAATTGAGTGAAGATTTTGAATCTGGGCTTCTTTTGTTTTAATTTTGATAATAAAAAAATATTTAGGCATTTAGGTTTGGATAGATTTTTTTGTACGATCAAAAACATATGTATTTACCACTACAGCTTCACATCCAAAAAAGAACACAAAGCAAAAAAGTTGAAAATAAAGTTTGTATTGTCACACTACACATGTAAATGAAAGTAAAACAGTTTAGAAGTCTATCAAGACGCTCACACTCTATGCAGACAGGTCAGTCCACGACCACGCCCCCCTCCCCCCACCACACCCCCTTGCTGGACTTCAACCCTCTCTTTCACTCCTCCTCTTCTCCTACCTTTCCCTCTGCCCCGTGTCACGCCGCGAGCAGGCCACGCTCCCCTCTTGCGCTGACTATCACATCACTGGCCACTGGCATGCAGTGCAGAGTACACACAAGGCGAGCTCGTTCGACGCTGGCAAACCAGTCAGCTGAACACACACTGAGGTCACACAGCCCGACTCAATAACTGACGAATACGGTCAGCAATTCCATCACAATCATCATCTCACCTTCATGCTCGAGTATGTCGTTGAATAAAAGATTATTGTCTTTGTCAAAAATGATTAGCAGAGCCTGTTCAGCTGTGTAAATACTTTGATTTGGTCGCTATGCTTGTCGAAGGTTGCGCCGCCATCTTTGCAAGCGAGATGAAGTGCTGGCTGGTCATCCAGTCAGTGATGAGAATAAATGGGCTTTCCCCTCACGTGTGGTCATTTGCATATCATTTTAATACTACAGACATATAAGGCTTACTACGCACACTCTATTTAAGTCCGTTAATAGAAATAGTAACGAATGAAAATTCAAGAAAAATGCATGACGTCAGTGGACGGCCCATAGGCACTGGGAAAGCATTTTTACTTCGGCATCAGCTGACGGCTTATAGGCACTCTTCGGGTTAATCCAGTCAGAGTCTATCAGCAAAACAAATTGAAAAGTGTTGGGCATGTCATCATCACCATTATTCATCTCTCAAGAATGTTTTATTGTCAAATTGGTTAAGGTTTCCTGGTGGAGACCATTTGCTGGATAGACCCTGACTTGGATTAACCAGTCTTAGAAGTAGCAATGGTGGTTTCTTGTTTGTTTGTTTGTTTGTTTCTGGCTTGTCGCATGAATAAGGGGGGCCTCTTTTTAGGCTCAGACTGAAAAGATGGTAATTTTTTTTTTTTTTTAATATTTGAAAATTGCCTTTCGGGCCTAGCAAACTTTTGTTCTGTTCAGTTCAGGCCTGGGAAAAATTCCTTCGGGCTTTTCTGGCTCCAGGAGTGCCACGTTTCAGGCCCAGGCTGGAAATCTGGCCCATAGAAAATCAAGAAATCACCTGAGTGGAGTTGCCGATAGTTGGCAAAATGCTTTCAACATTGTTCCTTTGAGGGCCTAGCTTTTCTCAGCTTAAAAACGATGGAGAAATGATTGACTTGTAGTAAAAAGCGATCCTTGTTCGAATTAATTAAAACCGGATTTCATGATCTTCAGTAACATTTTTCCTTTCACAATTTGCGCTCAGGTTTGGTGACTATGTGGACAATTTTAGTCAGGGAAACTGAAGATGTTAACGCTCACAAATCAAGCAAGAAAAACAAGGGCAAGTGATCTTGGTTATGAGTGCACTGACCAGGGAATCAGGAACAAATTTGGATTAAGAAGATTGTGTGCATTGTCGTCTGGTTGAATATCCCACCCCAGGTGCACATCCTCCTCCACTTTTACAAACATTATGAAGATAACCCCCTCTTCTCACTCTCCTCCTGCCCCCACACTTTCCAGACCGGAAAGTCAGTTTTTAGGCCAGGAAACTTTTGACACATCTACCTTTCATCAGTTTTCAGTCAGGTCACTCCGGTGGCATGGCACCCCTGACGATGATAGAATCACCAGAATATTGACACTGACCATCAAGCAGAGCAAGAAGATCAGTTGTAGGGTCAGCAAAGATCTCCAGGTGGTTACAGTTTGAGATGTCAAAACTCCACATCATCTTTGTCATCCCCAGATATCATCATAATGTAAAGAAAAAAAAGAATGTTTTGTGATGACTTTGGTTTGGATTTCCCTTTCACTCTCATGCTTGTGGTGATGTCAGTGTTTGGGGGGTTCGGTGGGAGAGTCCACAAACCAGTACTTGTCATCAGAAGGAGATACAGTAGGTGGTGTCTGGAGTATGTTGGATCAGAAACCACAAGCTCCACCAAAATGTGGTGTCTGGAGTATGTTGGATCAGAAACCACAAGCTCCACCAAAATCGTCCAGCACAGTACAGCATCTCTGGTGGGTTCCTTAATGATGACCTGATGTTGATGTCTCCCTGTGGACGGCTGGTTTTGAGGTTGCAATAGGATGAACCTGGGTGTGGCTGTGTGGAGGGGCAGCCGGAGTGAGCGGCATGGGAGTGAGGCCACTGAATGGGCACAGGAAGGAGATGAGACAGTGAAAAGTAAAAGACACATTTTGAGATTGTAGAATGAAATTAATAAAATATGGAAGGAGAAATGGGTCAACACTGACGTAGGACAAAAACCTTGAACAGCAGTGTCTGTCTGGTTGGGGAGGCAATTTCAGTTTGTGATGGGAGTGTGCAGCCATTGTGTCCCTTTCTCTAATACTTTCCCTTTACTACTGTTCATGTTTATTTTCTGCTGGTGTTCCATTCTGTTTCTTCTTGTTTCATGCGTTAAAAGCTGCCATTGACTTGGAGATTTTATTTTAAGCGCAACCTGCTGTGTTGATGCGTTGTGTGTGATAAAACTAGTGTCCCAACATGTGCAGTATGTGGTGATGTGTACTTGTATGTGTGATAAAACTGATCTCTTACAATATGTGGCAATGTGTAAGATAGAACTGGTGCCCTGGCACATACTATAAGTGATGATGTTGTATGTGACAGAATAATTTCCTGAGAGCTGCAATGTAGTTACAGTCAAGTACTGTTTACCCCAGAAACTGATGTATATAACAGAATAATTTCCTAAGAGTTACAATGTAAATACAGTCAACTACTATTTACCCCAGAGACTGTCGAGTCAACATTTTGGTTAACACAAATAGATTGATTACTTATAGAACACTACCATGATTTCTGGGCTATAAAGCGCACTGGTGTGTAAGCGCACCGACTGAATTAAGGGGGAAAAAAGAATTCAATACATTTGCTGCAAATGGTTTATTGCCTCAAGAAAATAGGAGTGAAAACCAGTAAATCAAGAAAGCAGTGCAACATAACGCAAAAAAGAAGCCTGTGTATTCTCCAATATGATGGCAGTTGGGGGCCAGAATAGCTCAGTTGGTAGAGCGCCGGACTCGTGATCATGGGGTTGCGGGTTCGAATTTCGGTACAGGGGGATTTTTCCCTCAGAGTTAACTTTGGTTCTGACTCCATTCCTCATACAGTCCTTCGAATGAGACTATAAACCGAGGTTCCGTGTGTGAATGCGTAAAATCCCATGACCAGTTTTCGGAAGAGAAGGCCAGTTTGGCCATTGGTATGGATGACATGTTACAGTTAGCATGCACCTTCCCCAAAGATGGAGTATGGCTGCCTTAATGGAGTGTCTGCAGGAGTATCAGCCTGTGTACACAGAAAGAAAAAGAAAGATTGCAGTGAATCTGCAAACCAACAGAAAACAGCAGTACATATAGAGCAGAGTAAAACAAACTGTTCAAAGCCTTTTTCATCACCATGAATTTTGTACAGTCTTAATAAGGTCATTCAGTTTAATGCCCAAACTGTCACTATTATCTGTCAGCTTGAAGCAAACATTTACATAGCCTGGAGTTGATTGGCTCATTGGCCAAGAAAACTCCAGGGGAGTGAATGACATCATTTGTATGGCTGACAGGTGTCAACAGAGGGAGGGGTCTCACAGGAGTCAGGTGCCCAGAGTGAATGTGACTGGCAACTCACCAAGGAAGGGCTACGCATATTGAAGGATTGACAGACTCACAACTGCTGGGGCAGGGGGAGGGGGAAATGAGGGCAGACCTACACAGATTGGCAGCCAGGAAAAGATCCAAATAGATGAGTCAGTATGTGGATTGGTGGGAAACTTAGGAGTGGACTAAGTAGGTGCATACACGACTCACTCTCAGGCAAATGTAGAACACTTTCATGTGAATTACATATTGATGGCATGGCATTCTGGCTTCAGTATGTTTTACTTGATTGTGCATCACTGAAGCATGACTGAGAGGCTAAGACAGTATTCAGCTACAATGATTGATACTTATTTTGCGATTTGCTCTCGTACAAATCATTCTCTGAAAAAGAGTCAGCTTTCCAACATCAGGTTCTCAATCTGTTGACCAGATGATAACCATGGGGCCTATTTTAAGAACAGAGTCAGAAAAAGTCATGAATACCATGTGGCCTATTTCAAGAACAGAGTCAGAAAAAGTCATGAATACCATGTGGCCTATTTCAAGAACAGAGTCAGAAAAAGTCATGAATACCATGGGGCTTATCTTCAGAACAGAGTCAGAAAAAGTCATGGACAGCATGGGGCTTATCTTCAGAACAGAGTCAGAAAAAGTCATGAATACCTTGTGGCCTATTTTAAGAACAGAGTCAGAACAAGTCATGAATATCATGTGGCCTATTTTAAGAACAGAGTCAGAACAAGTCATGAATATCATGTGGCCTATTTTAAGAACAGAGTCAGAAAAAGTCATGAATACCTTGTGACCTATTTTAAGAACAGAGTCAGAACAAGTCATGAATATCATGTGGCCTATTTTAAGAACAGAGTCAGAACAAGTCATGAATACCTTGTGACCTATTTTAAGAACAGAGTCAGAACAAGTCATGAAGAACCTGCTAAGGGTGGAGTGGATGCAGGAGTGCAAATAAAGCAAGAAAAGAGCAGCCTACAGCTTAGAAATTATGGTATTTCGTTATCTAGATATTTGGATAACCTTGAAATTCAGCTAATTCCCAAAGAAAAATTCAGTCCTTTTAAATGTACTTGATTGTATTTATTATACACAGCAATACACAGTTGGTTTCTCATTCTGTAATTAAGTCATTATGTGTCAATGCGCTATTCTTCTAACATAAATTGACATCCTCACAGGTGGCACGTTGCACGTTCAACTCTGTAGGCTTGAATCATTCAGTCTCTGTTGGGTAATTCATTTTGTTGTCTGTCTCTTTGCTGTTTTCTTTCTTTTTCTTTCTTTTATTTTCTAACTTTGGTGACAGCGCTGCTGCTTGATGAATATTGGGGGTGCTGCAGTCCCTTTTTTTGTTGAAACTGTTCATTAAATGGTGTTCACATGTCTATAAAATACAAAGTAACAGGAGGTAGTTTTCAACTAAAATTTTACATTCTCTATTAATACCCTTTGACAAAGTTCCCGTTGTCTTAATCAAGATTGAATTGCATTTTATCGAAACAAGGTTTCGAGGTATGAATTTACATGTATAGAGACATCTTGAATTTGTGAAAATTTCTGACATGCTAACTTTTCGGGTAAAATTTGTTAGAAAAACACCCAAAGCACAAGGAATCTAGTCAGGATTTTGAGTGGTCCAGAACCTAGATATTTTGTTCAGTTTGGAAGTCAGGCTGACCTTTACTTTCTGTATCATGTAGTAAAAAGTTCTGACTGGAGCCAACAGTTTAACACTTTTGATGCATTGAGCTCATCACTCCTGGTAAAACAATTTCAACAAAGTGTCTCTCAGTGAATGTCGCCTGCTGTGATAGAATGTCATCCATGGCTGGACCATGTGTATTGGAAAAAAAAAAGAAGAAAAGAATGTTCCAGCAATAGGAAATTAATCAAAAGTCAGATTGATTACTTTGTTTTATGGCTATCTGTATATGCGTGATTTATTCAGTCTACTTTATTTCTTTTGAGCCGTGTTTCTCGGCTTTCAGCTCCATATTTTTTCGTGATTTGGTAGAAGCATAGGTGTCCATCTTGCCATGAGCCATGAGCTTCATCATGTAAACATTCCTATGCACTATTCTTTAGATTGTGCCCATTGAAAGTGCGCAATCTCAGTTTATTTTGTGAATTTACACATTTAGATTACTTCCATCTTTTTCTTCACACCTAACAAAGCTTATTTGACCCTGACTTCAGCTGTGAGACTAGAACGACAGCTGTCTTCAAAACTGCCTTTTCCTATGCTGAGTCCAGCAAACCACCTACAGTGTCATGTAAAATGCTAGTTAGCACCCTAAACAGCTAACACATTCAAGGCAGTTTGTCTGTTTTTTAATCCATCTTTTGCAGTCATCATGGATAACATCATTTCTTTCTTTTGTGTAGGCACCTACAGTTGAAAGACACTTGAATACTAATGTGTATACATTGTATCAGAAATATGGTTTGATTGCTTTATTTAAGTTATTAATGACAGTGATACTGATATCATTTACTGTAGTCTTTCTCTCTGACTCTGTGTTCCTCTCTATCTCTTGTCTCTAAATGCAGCGTACACTGTCGGAGGTAACAGTGTCAGTGACTGTTGTGTAGCAGAATGTGTATGATTGTTTGTAGAAGAAATTCAGTCCACAAACACACTGCCTGACACACATACACAACTGACACTACATCTTGACATTGAGCTGGGTGGTGGAAACTACTGACAGTGGTAGTGATGATGATGCTGATGAAGGTAGAGAATGTGCCGACCGTGCACTTGACACTTCTGTCGGTGAACTTCCTGTCTTTGTGAACAACCCAACCAGCCATTGAACAGCGTGCCCAGAGAGTGACAGACAAGATACCATATTTAATGAAATAATGACATGTTTGTCAAATAATGAAAACTACTAGGCATTCTCAGGAGAGTTTCCAGACAGAAGACGGCCTCCACAACTCAGCTGGATAGGATGGAAATCCTGATCCTGACTGTAACTGGATAACATACTTCTTTCCTCACAGTGACTGTATAACTGTATTGTGACGTTCACATGTTATATCCTCATGCTTCCTTGATATGGTTTCCTTGTCTTGAAGAACTTTCAGTGTCTTATTTCATGTTCCTGATCATCCCAGCCAGTTATTTCATTTACCACCCACCCTAAACTGCGAATGGGCTTAAAAGCTGAAAACAGTAAATCATTCATCATATTCTCTCTCTCTCTGTCTCTCTCTCTTGCTTTTCATTTGTTATATGTATGAATTGGCCTCATCTATATCTGCTTAACACAACACACACACACACACACACACACACACACACACACACACACACACACACACACATTTATGTGTGTACATACTTATATGTGTGTGTGTGTGTGTATATATATATATATATATATATATATATATATATATATATATATATATTGTGTGTGTGTGTATATATATATATATATATATATATATATATATCTATATATATAAAACAGACTAATAAATTCCAAGGATAAGTAACCGAGCACTGTTCGAGCAACTTACAGTTGCAATGACTGCAAGAAATATTCAATTATAAACAAAGCTTGCTCTTACGTCTTAGATTGAAGAAATAGGGGGAGAAAAGCATACATATCTACAGTGGTAGTTAATTCTGCCTATAATTGAATATTTCTTGCAGTCATTGCAACACCAAGCTGCTCTGTAAGTTACTGGAATGGTGCTCGGTACTTATCCTTGGAATTTATTAGTTTATTGTATATATATATGTATATATATTGAATTATATTGACTCCTCTGCCTTTTCGGTTTTAAGAAGAAAATCATGGAAGAGCAAAACAAGCTACATTTTCTTGTGAAAAGTAAAAAAAAAATAAATTCACAAGAAAATGTAGCTTGTTTTGCTCTTTCATGATTTTCTTTTGCTTCTTAGGTGGCACCTTTGGTTTTTTTTTTTGAAAACTCAACAAACATACTACGGTATTGCACACCAGCTTTTTCTGGGATAGCATTCTTCTTAAAACCGAAAAGGCAGAGGAGTCAAATTACCACTTTCCGCGGTCACTGAGGAGAAACAATCAGGTTTTGAAATATCAGTATCTGACCAGGAGTTATAATGTTAGTGAGTTTCCTCCCCATTGGAGACTGTCTCCCTCTTGGAGACTATAAGCTTGCTGAAGGCTGATTTTGAGAAGCATTTATTTTATTTTTCCCCATTCACCCACTCAAGCACATACTGTTAGTTAGGCAGAATCATCTACCACTGCAGATATGAATGCTTATCTCCCCCTATTTCTTCAGTCTAAGACATAAGAGCAAGCTTTGTTTATAACTGAATATATATATATATATATATATATATATATATATATATATACAGTCTTGATTTATGATTCATTAGGCTATGAGGAAAGAATTGTATTTGACAGCCCCAAACTGGTGAAAATCTTTATTTCTTTGTGATCTTGTTCTTAGTATGATACTTGGAGATCTATTGCTTTGGTTTTATACACTGTGTTTATCGTCATCACAGTGATTTCCATTTGTCTTATGATGATCCTAATTATTATAGTAATATGATACTTGGAGATCTATTACTTTGGTTTTATACTCTGTGTTTATTATCATCACAGTGATTACCATTTGCATCATGATATTCTAATTATTATGGTACTTGTCAAACTGAAAACTTGTTTTCTCTTTCTCTTACTTTCTTCAACATCTTTTCTTCACTCTTTCATAGTTCCATTTGTTTATAGTTCATTTAATTTGGATTGTCAGTTCATTTCTGATGTGGGTGTTACTTTTTATTCTGCAATTTGTGGGTTAGTATTGAAGAAAAATTATGTTTCTTTTTAAATGTTTGTTACAAAATCCATTGTGAGTGAGAGCTCTCTCTCCATAGTCTTTATTGTGAACTTGTTGCTTATTACCTTATAATCGTGAATTATGATTTACACCAGATGTCTTTGTTTTTAAAAAGAAAACAACCTTCTCCCCATGGGGTATAAAGGAGGGAATATAGTAGATAGTGCAGAGGGCAGGGATGAAAGTGGGTTATGGGAGATGGGGAGGAGGTGGGAAGACAGGAAGCAGTTTTCTCAAATCTGTTTGAAGATGCTGTAGCTGTTGCACCGCTCATCTGCTGTGCAGTGTTGAAATCAGGATATGAAATAAAAAAAAAAGAAGAAAAAAACAGAGAAAGAAAGAAAAGGAATTGAAAGAAATCAGCCAGCAGCAGCTACATAGTGGTGAAAGTCAAATGTTTGTGGGCGGGGAGGTCTGGGGTTTGAGTTCCATCAGAGATTTTGTATGATTTTTTTTTGTGGTCTCAACAGACTCTACACCAGAGTTAAGTGTGTCCTGGGAAGACGTGACCCACATGGTCATGTTTCATCCACTGAACACATATTTCTTTCTGAGTCCTGCTCAGATTTCAGGTGCCTGTGTCCACATCTTCAGAGTCCGGTTGGTGCTGGGGTACAGTAGGACAGTGAACATGCGACACTGCCCTGTCCTCTGTCCCAAACTACAATGAACAGCATCATCATCATTACTGTTGATCATCAATAATAAGAAAGAAGAAAGGTCTTAATAGCATCACCATCATTACTGTTGATCATCACTAATAAGAAAGAAGAAAGGTCTTAATAGCATCACCATCGTTACTGTTGATCATCAATAATAAGAAAGAAAAAAGGTCTTAATAGCATCACCATCGTTACTGTTGATCATCAATAATAAAAAAAGAAAAAAGGTCTTAATAGTATCACCATCGTTACTGTTGATCATCAATAATAAAAAAAGAAGAAAGGTCTTAATAGCATCACCATCGTTACTGTTGATCATCAGTAATAAGAAAGAAGAAAGGTCTTAATAGCATCACCATCGTTACTGTTGATCATCAGTAATAAGAAAGAAGAAAGGTCTTAATAGCATCACCATCGTTACTGTTGATCATCAGTAATAAGAAAGAAGAAAGGTCTTAATAGCATCACCATCATTACTGTTGATCATCAATAATAAAAAAAGAAAAAAGGTCTTAATAGCATCACCATCATTACTGTTGATCATCAATAATAAGAAAGAAGAAAGTTCTTAATAGCATCACCATCGTTACTGTTGATCATCAATAATAAAAAAGAAAAAAGGTCTTAATAGCATCACCATCGTTACTGTTGATCATCAATAATAAGAAAGAAGAAAGGTCTTAATAGCATCACCATCGTTACTGTTGATCATCAATAATAAGAAAGAAAAAAGGTCTTAATAGCATCACCATCGTTACTGTTGATCATCAATAATAAAAAAGAAAAAAGGTCTTAATAGTATCACCATCGTTACTGTTGATCATCAATAATAAGAAAGAAGAAAGGTCTTACTAGCATCATCATTATTACTGTTGATCATCAATAATAAGAAAGAAGAAAGGTCTTAATAGCATCACCATCGTTACTGTTGATCATCAGTAATAAGAAAGAAGAAAGGTCTTAATAGCATCACCATCGTTACTGTTGATCATCAGTAATAAGAAAGAAGACAGGTCTTAATAGCATCACCATCGTTACTGTTGATCATCAATAATAAAAAAAGAAAAAAGGTCTTAATAGCATCATCTTCGTTACTGTTGATCATCAATAATAAGAAAGAAGAAAGGTCTTAATAGCATCATCTTCGTTACTGTTGATCATCAGTAACAGGAAAGAAGAAAGGTCTTAATAGCATCACCATCGTTACTGTTGATCATCAATAATAAAAAAAGAAAAAAGGTCTGAATAGCATCATCTTCGTTACTGTTGATCATCAATAATAAGAAAGAGAAAGGTCTTAATAGCATCACCATCGTTACTGTTGATCATCAGTAACAGGAAAGAAGAAAGGTCTTAATAGCATCACCATCGTTACTGTTGATCATCAGTAACAGGAAAGAAGAAAGGTCTTAATAGCATCACCATCGTTACTGTTGATCATCAGTAACAGGAAAGAAGAAAGGTCTTAATAGCATCACCATCGTTACTGCTGATCATCAGTAACAGGAAAGAAGAAAGGTCTTAATAGCATCACCATCGTTACTGTTGATCATCAGTAATAAGAAAGAAGAAAGGTCTTAATAGCATCACCATCGTTACTGTTGATCATCAGTAATAAGAAAGAAGAAAGGTCTTAATAGCATCACCATCGTTACTGTTGATCATCAATAATAAAAAAAGAAAAAAGGTCTTAATAGCATCACCATCATTACTGTTGATCATCAATAATAAGAAAGAAGAAAGGTCTTAATAGCATCACCATCGTTACTGTTGATCATCAATATAAAAAAGAAAAAAAGGTCTTAATGGCATCACCATCGTTACTGTTGATCATCAATAATAAGAAAGAAGAAAGGTCTTAATAGCATCACCATCGTTACTGTTGATCATCAATAATAAGAAAGAAAAAAGGTCTTAATAGCATCACCATCGTTACTGTTGATCATCAATAATAAAAAAAGAAAAAAGGTCTTAATAGTATCACCATCGTTACTGTTGATCATCAATAATAAGAAAGAAGAAAGGTCTTAATAGCATCATCATTATTACTGTTGATCATCAATAATAAGAAAGAAGAAAGGTCTTAATAGCATCACCATCGTTACTGTTGATCATCAGTAATAAGAAAGAAGAAAGGTCTTAATAGCATCACCATCGTTACTGTTGATCATCAGTAATAAGAAAGAAGAAAAGTCTTAATAGCATCACCATCGTTACTGTTGATCATCAGTAATAAGAAAGAAGAAAGGTCTTAATAGCATCACCATCGTTACTGTTGATCATCATAATAAAAAAAAGAAAAAAGGTCTGAATAGCATCATCTTCGTTACTGTTGATCATCAATAATAAGAAAGAAGAAAGGTCTTAATAGCATCATCTTCGTTACTGTTGATCATCAGTAACAGGAAAGAAGAAAGGTCTTAATAGCATCACCATCGTTACTGTTGATCATCAATAATAAAAAAAGAAAAAGGTCTGAATAGCATCATCTTCGTTACTGTTGATCATCAATAATAAGAAAGAAGAAAGGTCTTAATAGCATCACCATCGTTACTGTTGATCATCAGTAACAGGAAAGAAGAAAGGTCTTAATAGCATCACCATCGTTACTGCTGATCATCAGTAACAGGAAAGAAGAAAGGTCTTAATAGCATCACCATCGTTACTGCTGATCATCAGTAACAGGAAAGAAGAAAGGTCTTAATAGCATCACCATCGTTACTGCTGATCATCAGTAACAGGAAAGAAGAAAGGTCTTAATAGCATCACCATCGTTACTGCTGATCATCAGTAACAGGAAAGAAGAAAGGTCTTAATAGCATCACCATCGTTACTGCTGATCATCAGTAACAGGAAAGAAGAAAGGTCTTAATAGCATCACCATCGTTACTGCTGATCACCAGTAACAGGAAAGAAGAAAGGTCTTAATAGCATCACCATCGTTACTGCTGATCACCAGTAACAGGAAAGAAGAAAGGTCTTAATAGCATCACCATCGTTACTGCTGATCACCAGTAACAGGAAAGAAGAAAGGTCTTAATAGCATCACCATCGTTACTGCTGATCACCAGTAACAGGAAAGAAGAAAGGTCTTAATAGCATCACCATCGTTACTGCTGATCACCAGTAACAGGAAAGAAGAAAGGTCTTAATAGCATCACCATCGTTACTGCTGATCACCAGTAACAGGAAAGAAGAAAGGTCTTAATAGCATCACCATCGTTACTGCTGATCATCAGTAACAGGAAAGAAGAAAGGTCTTAATAGCATCACCATCGTTACTGCTGATCATCAGTAACAGGAAAGAAGAAAGGTCTTAATAGCATCACCATCGTTACTGCTGATCATCAGTAACAGGAAAGAAGAAAGGTCTTAATAGCATCACCATCGTTACTGTTGATCATCAGTAACAGGAAAGAAGAAAGGTCTTAATAGCATCACCATCGTTACTGCTGATCATCAGTAACAGGAAAGAAGAAAGGTCTTAATAGCATCACCATCGTTACTGTTGATCATCAGTAACAGGAAAGAAGAAAGGTCTTAATAGCATCACCATCGTTACTGTTGATCATCAGTAACAGGAAAGAAGAAAGGTCTTAATAGCATCACCATCGTTACTGCTGATCATCAGTAACAGGAAAGAAGAAAGGTCTTAATAGCATCACCATCGTTACTGCTGATCATCAGTAACAGGAAAGAAGAAAGGTATCAGACAGGCGTTGATAGGGTGGCACATCTTGTCAGGCTTTCATGCTGTGTTTAATTTGAGTTTCCTCTCCAAAAACATGCTGGTGATGAGTTTGTATTAAGGTCATCAGTCTCTTCAGGCTCATGGGGAATGTGTTAGTGGACACGATGGCACTTTATGGAGGGAGATGCTAGTTCATGCCGGTCTTGTGACCAAGCAGTTGTTATCATCAGTACGGGGCTTGATAGGTGGTGCCATGGTGAGCTGGATCAGAACAGGCACTGCTGAACACCAGCGTGTCGGCTGCAGTGCATGGTCTCCTCTGCTGGAGTGCCTCATGATGACTTGCTGTGGATTACTGCTGGTGGACTGGGGTGCTGGTGCTGTGACAGGACAAAGCTGGGCCTCACTGTGTGTGTGGAAGCCGGAAAGTGCCTTGGTGGGAATAATGCCACTAATCAGTCAGACAATGACGTAGTAAGAACTAGGCAAAAAGAAAATTAAGTGGCATAATCACAGAAAACTGAAAATGAGCAGAACATATAATAATCAGATTCAGAGATGGACAGTAAACACATGCACACTCACACACCACACCCATCACACCGCGTCACACCACACCACACACACCACACCACACCATGACATGCCACGCCATGCCATGCTTCACCACACCACACCACACCACACCACACCACACCACCACACCACACCACACCACCCCACCCCACCCCCACCCCACCCCCCACCCCACCCCACCACACCACACGCACACATGTTTTAAAAAAATAAATTTGGATTCACAAAATGGTAGATGATCCACACACGCTTGCGCACGTGCGCGCATACACGCACGCATGCACGCATGCACGCACGCACGCACGCACACACGCAACACTCGTGTATATTTGTGTACATTCCCTTTCTCTTACTTCACAACATCACTTTCACTTTTAACAACAATTCTGACACATGTTCACAGATAATGGAGATAGTGAAAAACGATGAAATGAAGAATTGGAAAGAATACAGAGCATTAGTGTTACTCAGTTCTGCATGTACTACCTTCCAGAGAGATGTATTATTGTGTGGTTACAAACACCTTTCTTACAAAGTCATGTGAAAAAAAGGACAAAGGAAAAAGGTTCGTAATCATGGTACTTAAGATATTCAGTGAAAGATTTTCTGTATGAATTCATTGGAATGAAAGCTAGAGATGTGTTCCTCATCCACAAAGACTTGTCAGGGTGTGACCAAAGCATGATCTGTTGTCCCAAGGTCGACAGGGGATGATGAGATGTGCAACTTTTACTTCATGTTCTACACCAACAACTCTGTGGCTGCGCCTTCGGGTAATTGCGGCGGTGTGGACGATGCGTCCTTGGTGGACAACATGCCTGAAGACTCTGACGTCCCGCTGCCCCCAAATCCATTGTTAGAAGCCGAGGCTCAGGGTCATCATCATTCAATGTCATCACCTGGCGAAGACGTTGCTGTGGGAAGTCAGGCTGAAGGTGAATGGCTGCATGCGTGCTTGTCATCAGCATCATTATCGTTGTTATGATTAGAATCATTACCATTTTTGTTGTTGTGACTGATATCCTCCCAATGCTTCCAGGAATTGTGCCCCAAATCAGAAAATACTGGTGTCAAAGCTTATAGGAAATAATGACATTTCTTCTCAGCCACATGTGTAAATGATCCTACAGTGTGTGTGTGTATGTGTTTGTATTTGTACATCACTGTGTGCATGTGTGCGTGTGTGTGTGTGTGTGTGTGTGTAAAATATTTGATAACTCAGTATACTCTTTTATTGTTGTCAACCTGTCTGTGTGTGTACAGCCTAGAACGTGTGTGTGTGTGTGTGTGTGTGTGTGTGTGTGTGTGTGTTTCATTGTATGGAAGACTGTATGTGACTTCATTTTGTACTAAATTGTGGATATGTTTTTTTGTTCTTCTCCTACCCCTTTCCCATCCTCATTTTATCTCGCCCTACCTCCTACACACACACACACACACACACACACACACACACACACCTTGGGGTTGAATTATTTGGTCTGATTTTATTCCAGTTATTGGAAAGGCCCAGTATGAGTTTGCCCCAATCTCTAGGAGTCTTTGCAGTGTTGGCCTTGAGTTAATTCCAGTGTTTTTTTGGTTGGTGATGTTTCTTGCTCTTCCCTTAAGTCTGGATGTGCGGCCACTTCCTCTCTTGATGTTCAGATCTGAAAGATGGTCTGTGATATAAAGGCTTTGCTCTTGTTTGCTTAAGTGATTCTTCAGATTTCTTATCACATCAGATTCGCCAAGCTGTAATCCAGTTCTTTTCGTTCCCTTGCCAGCCAGTGTGTCTGCTCTCTTGTTTCCTTTAACTCCAGCATGTCCAGGCCAGTACATCCATATGAGTCTCTCCAATGGAAGGCTGCGCATTAGTTTATTACAAGCAGGGCTTCCCATTCCACTTTTCCCTTTCTGAAGTAGGTTCATGGAGTCAGTCAGTATCATGGCTTGTTGAGCTTGAAACTGGCATGTGGATGAAAGCCAGTGGAGTGCTTGTGTCACTGCTTCAACCTCCATTGTTAGACTTGAAGTTGTTAAAATGTGCGCACCATTGCCTTCCTGGATAGTTTGGCCATTTTGCTTCACTGTGTATCCCCAGCCTGACTTACCTTTGGTGACAGAATTTTCAGTGTATATTACAATTTCATCTTTTGTGCAAAGGTCTTCTACCTGCATCTGAATTTCTGCGTTGGTTTTGCCTTCTGGCCATTCTCGACAGTGTCTTCCAAGTTCTGGAGTGATGGCAGTGGGTAGAGGTGTTTCAAGCAATAACAGACACAAGTGATCAAACATATGTCAACTGAGATAAGACTTTGAATCTCTCAGGGCCCCCAGCGCATACTGTAGACATGTGTGCTCTGGTGTGTGTTCATGAGTGGGGTGATGCCAGTGTGTTAATTAGAGAGTCCATGGACATGAGTGTGCAAGCGTTGGTGTGTGAGTGTGTGTGTGAGTGTGAGTGTGTGTGTGTGAGTGTGCGTGTGTGTGTGTGTATGTGTGTGTGTGCGTGGGGGGATATGAGGGGGAGGAGTTGTTGTTCTTACTGTTATATATGTGTGTGTGTGTGCGCGTGCACATATATGTTGTATTTGATTGTCTTGTTCTTGCTCTTGATCCTAAGTCATCTTCTGAACATTCATGCACACAGTTACTACACACACACACACATACATATGCGTGCACACGCACGCACGCACGCACGCACGCACATACATACATACATACATACATACATACACACATTCGCATATACGTTTGCTCGCTCCTATGCACAAATTACACACACCCAGACACATGCACACGCACTTCTGTACACGCACGCGCACATACATGCAGGCACACACACACAACACACACACACACACACACACACACTCACACACACACACACACACACACACACACGCGCGCATGCACACACACACAATGGGCCCGTGCCCAACACATCCATACACACGTGTACATTCACTACCCGCATAAAAATAACAGCAACAACAACAACAACAACAACAGCAACAGTAATGTTGTTAGGTAGGCTCTCAAAGCCTTAGGTAGGCACTCAAGGTCTGACCAGCGCATTGGACTAATGTGTAGGTCAGACATCTGCTAAGTCGTGGCCACGAGACCCTCTTCTTCAATTCTCTCATCTTAGTAGTTAATTCATTTAACCATCAGCTTAAAATCATATTGTAGTGTGGTCTCAAAACTTAGTGGATGTGGTGTAGCGTATAATGGACTAGTCTGCACGCGTGACGCCTCCTTGATGAAACTGAAACTGAAACTGATACTCATTCTAAGTGTGTCTCCTTATTTCACTGACGTTTTTAAACGCATCTACCTACTCCCCTTCTGTGGTAGTTCCTCAGTCACTTAGTTTTTCTCTTTTGGTTACTTCCCAGTTAATTAACCTGGTAAATGTTTAGTTAGCAACATGGTTAGCTAGTCACTTAATCAGTCAGTCATTTGGTAAGTCTGTCTGACATTTGGTCAGCTTGTAATGAGTGAGTGAGTGAGTGAGTCACTCAGTCAGTTAGTGTGTTAGTGAAGTAATTATTTAGCCCTTTTGTCAGTCAGTCCGTCAGTCAGTCAGTTTGATATGACACTGTTTTCCAAGTCAGCCAGTCCAAGGTCAGTTGTGCACTTGCCAACGTATAAGGTAGTTTGCTATTTTATTAGTTAGTGAGGTTTTGTGTTTATTTAGTTTAAATATTCTCTGCATGTTCATACGGTCCAATGTTAAGGGGGTGTGACTATCAACGTTTGTTTTATTAGGTTTATTTCTGGTGAGTATTAGCTAATGAGCATGTGTGTTCCCCTCCCCCTCCCCTCCTACCCCTTTATTTCCTTCCATCATACATATCCCTTTATGTATTGCTGGATACTTGCACGCTCGAGCGAACACAGACACACACACACACACACACACACACACACACACACACACACACACACACACACACACACACATATGAGCACCACAGTCAACAGAGACATCTAGATGAAAACGGTGTAACAATTCAGCAGCATGATCTGCACAGTGTGACACTAGTCCCTGAAATTTAGCTGCCCCAGCACATGCATGATTCCCATGCATAGATTGTACGCATCTCTCGTGGGTGTTAATGGTATGGTACTCTGTGTCTGATTTCATGGTGAACATACACATGTACAGCTGAAATAACTAAATGTAAAATGCTAGAGCGGGCCAGCCCCACAGTTTCAGAACTTAAAGTACATATGCACACAAAGCATGTAATTAAAACTTGAGAGCCAGCGGATGTATAACATACACAAACGATGGCATTGAAGCACACACACACAAAACTACCAAGTCACAAAAGGATCAAAGAGAGCTGTAAGATACCCCCTTGCAGATGGGAATCGTGTCAGGGATTAGAGTCAGGAGAGGTGGATGTGCTTCAGCCTCTAAATGAACTGCTGTAGAGAGGGAACATGGAATCATACTGCTGTAGAGAGGGAACATGCCATCATACTGCTGTAGAGAAGGAACATGCCATCATACTGCTGTAGAGAAGGAACATGCAAGCATACTGCTGTAGAGAAGGAACATGGAAGCATACTGCTGTAGAGAGGGAACATGCCATCATACTGCTGTAGAGAGGGAACATGCAGTCATACTGCTGTAGAGAGGGAACATGCAGTCATACTGCTGTAGAGAAGGAACATGCCATCATACTGCTGTAGAGATGGAACATGCAATCATACTGCTGTAGAGAAGGAACATGCCATCATACAGCTGTAGAGAGGGAACATGCAATCATACTGCTGTAGAGAGGGAACATGCAATCATACTGCTGTAGAGAAGGAACATGCAATCATACTGCTGTAGAGAGGGAACATGCAATCATACTGCTGTAGAGAGGGAACATGCAATCATACTGCTGTAGAGAGGGGACATGCCATCATACTGCTGTAGAGAGGGAACATGGAAGCATACTGCTGTAGAGAGGGAACATGCCATCATACTGCTGTAGAGAAGGAACATGCAATCATACTGCTGTAGAGAGGGAACATGCAATCATACTGCTGTAGAGAGGGAACATGCAATCATACTGCTGTAGAGAGGGAACATGCAATCATACTGCTGTAGAGAGGGACCATGGGATCATAGTTAATGTGTATAAAATCAATGCTTTATGACAGGAATTTCGCATCATGTACTAGGCGATGTGGACCACTCTTTAAATTCTCTTGTCTTGTTCTGTAGTGCCATTGTCCAATCCACTGGAGTACCAGAGTGGTTGGCCCAGTGATGACCTTGACCTTGGACAAGTTGGAGGTGTGGCTACTGATAGCGATGGTAACATCTACATCTTCCATCGAGGAGAGCGTATCTGGAATGAATCGTGAGTCTGTTGTGTATCCTTCGTTGGAAAGGTTTTGCATGTTGGTCACTTTTTGGTCATGCAGCAAACTGACAGGTAGCTCAGATCATTGCTGTTGTATGTTTATGAGAAGGGAATAGGAACCTACCATTCTTTGACCACAAAAAATGTCATGAAAAATCGGTCTTTGTAGACAGAGATCTTCACAGGCAGGTAGGTGGACCAAGACAACCACACCTATGTGAACATGTCAGGCTGATGCACACGGAGAGGAGACACTTTCACACTCTTGGTTTAGCCACTTATCTGACCATCCATCTGATGTTGTACAATCACTGTGCCTTGTTTTCGGTCAGAGCATAAGGCAGACGTGTTTACTCTTTGTATTTTGTCATATTTTGTACACAGGCTTGATGAAAACACAACAAATACGATTAAAAAAACAAGTTGAAATAGAAATCTTGACAGAAAGTTCTTGACCAGCTGTCACATTTGTGGAGAGTCACCATGGTGTTGTCTTTGTTGTCTTGGTGTTTTGATTTGGCTGCATTGACCAAAGAGCGCTAACTAGTCCTAACTCTCTAGTGAGAAACACATCTGGCTGTGTTTACTTCTTCAACGGCATACTGTTATGCAAGAACAACATCGAAGATTATGAAAGACGGGGAAAACCCCCAAAACAGCAACAACAACAAAATGGAGAGAGAAAGTGAATTTTTGTACCAAGCTATGCTAATGAACCAAGTATGAAAGAAATTTGGTGTTGAAGAATCTATTTTTACTATAGTAAGTGCAGTGTAATCGCTTTGCTGTGTGATGGCCTTGCCTCTTCCCACAAGAATCTGTGTAAGGAACTATTCAGCTGGCATCAAAAAACAAAATAGTGGGTCAGGTAAGTTTGTTAGTCGGTGTGCAGTGTTCACCATCATGTCTGATCATCATTAAAAAAAAAGCCTCAAAGTCTATGGCCCTTCATTCCATGCTCTTGTGTTGACCTCCTTTTCGATTCTCCACCCCATATCCATTCTTATGTCAGAGTCGTTGACATCAGTAACTGTATGGGACTGTTACATTGCCCTCACCTCCATTTCTCACACGCCTGAGAAATCTTGACAAAGTTGCTTCACTTGCGACAAGAATTCTCACCTGTGCGCCTGAGTAAGAAATTTTATTTGGAATGTACATATCAGTTGGTGACTTATACACTATATGGAAGTCAATTTTTGGATGTGTTTTTGGCTTATTTACACACTCACATTACAGTTTTTTTCTTCAAGATTTCTGGGAAATGTTTATGATTGTCAGGGGAAAGATTGTGTGTGTGTGTGTGTGTGTGTGTGTATGTGTATGTGTGCATGCGTGCATGCAAATACGTCTGTATTTCAGTATGAAATGAAGCAGTTGCTATGAAATCTTGAACATGAAGAAAACTCTTTCAATTTTTATCAAGATGGATGCAAAGTTACAGGAGTCACCAAATTGCTATTTTCTCGCAAAAAGTGAGACACAAAAACTCCTTGTCCTTGGCAATAACCAGCAAAAATGAAGGTTGAGGCATCGATTGCAATTAAACTCATAAACTAATTGCTTTATATATTAATGAATTTGCTTTAATCGAAGGTCAAGGTCCAGGAAGTTGGTTGAATAAATTCACGTTTTCAGCACCTGACCTTACTCGTTTGTTTAAATGTCAGCTGTTGATTCAGAAATAACCTTACGACTTTTGCCACACACATTTTATAAATATCTTTGATGTCAGTACATAGGTCAAGGTCACTGATCGATTACAACCAATTTTTTAACTGAGATGTAGACTTTAAGGCAAACTGTAAAAAGTAGACTTGACTCAAATGGAATATATTTAGATAGGAAAAGACTTTCTGGGCAGCCCTCTTTGAAATGTCAGTATATAGGTCAAGGTCACTGATTGATTACAACCAATTTTTTTTTTAGCCGAGATGTAGACTTTAAAAAGTAGACTTAAACAAGACTCAAAGGGAATGTGTTTGGATGGGAGAAGACTTTATGGGCAGCCCCCATGGAAACTGGGGTAAAGGCAAGCACCAGTGTGAAACCCCACTGACAATACCCCCACTGGATGAAACCTCACTGTTTGCTCACATGTTGTGATATGAACAAGGATTTGATTTGTCAGGGGATGACGTCCAAATATGACACCAGCGTGAATGTGTGTGTGTGTGTTTGTTTTTTTGGTGTCGTCCATCCCAATGGAGCACAATGGCCTGCTGGCTCTCATCCGGAAGGGATTTAAGATGCGTGTAAAAGTTTTGGTGCACGCATTCGCACATGGGTCTTCAACATAAAGCTTCATGCAAAGGACTAGCAGGAGAATGGATTCAGCAAAGAAGTTAACTCCAAAAGAGCAACCCTGTTCCATCTTGCCTGTCCAGGTGGGAACTAAACCATGGACCTTGGAACCTTACGCATGGACCAGTCAAGCTCGAGGAAAATCGTGCTGAGTGTGAAAACAGGTTGCCTAGACTTGTTTGTTTTGCACAGTTTCTCACCTGGATGAGAAAGTTTGAAGGAGTGAAAAATTGGGTTGTGAGTGAAACACTTTGGACAGGATTTCTCACCCAGAGGAGAAATGGATGAGAAAACATGTCAAGATGTGGCACTGCTTTTTAATGGATGTAGCAGCACAAAAGGGGGATGCCAATGCCCACTGCCTCTACTATGTAGCTGTTACTGTTGGGGCATATGTTGGATCAGAACAGGCATTGGAGAACACTACCTCAGTGACTCATCAGCAGTGTGGCGTCTGTGGTGGATTGCCCAATGGTGACTTGATATTGATCGCTCCCTATGCTCTGTGATGCTGTGGCTCTGATGGGACAAACAAGCATGTGGCTGTTTATGGGAGAGTGGGAATAGGCCACAGAGCTGTGCAGGTATAATGCTTATTAGGTGACACAGAAGATGAGAGAACTAAGAAAATAGTATGATGACAGCCAGCATTTTATTTGCGGTTACTTTACTCAGAAATTTCAGTTATAATTAAATGAAAAATAAAATTGAATTTTCCCAGCATAAACAGATCAAAAGGCAGAATTTTCTATGTGGGCAGAAAATACACAGCGAAGATGATGAGGTTTCTGTTAGAATTTGTATATTGTATGTATTCAGTCCTCAGGGTTTTTTCCCCCAAACTTCAATCCACACGGGGTTTTATGTGTCTGTGATTATTTGGCTTGACAGTAAGGCAAAATAACGAAGGCATTGCAAGGTTTCTTTTTTTCCCCGTAAGATCAGTTGCTCCCATTTAAAGACATGGTGGTGTCTTCTGCAGATTGAATCTGTAGTGCTTGCACACATTGATGCCTTTCAGATCTGCACGATTTCTAATCACTGATGATAGGATTTCGTCACAAACTAGATCAGGTGATGTGATTCTGCTTGCCATACACGTCACTGAATCAACTGATATCAGCTTCCCCTTCTACCCCACCAACCCCACTCCTCCTCCCCATTTCCAGGGTAGAGACCCAGTGTATTGATATATGCCTATTGTGTATGCTAATTACAGGTCGTTTGATAGCAACAACAGCTTCCAGTTCAAGGACCAACCCATCCAGCAAGAAACAGTGGTAATTCTCTCCCCTGATGGACATCTCATTCGCAAGTTTGGCTCGGGCAGGTATGTGAGCTGGACATTCTTCAGTTGACAGTATTTGTGTTCAGACACCTGTCTTCTCTCAGTAGAATTTAATTACAGAGAACTTTCCCCTGTGAGCAACATTGTGTGGCAAACACCTGTCTTCTGTCAACAGAATTTAATTACAGAGAGCTTTCTTGAGTTAGAACAGCAGCATTTAGGTGAAATATCAAGTATATTCAAACTGGTTTATGAGCCCATGAATGTGCATGTAATTGCAAGGAAAGGGAGGTAAGTTACTCAGAATTGACTTCCTTATGGCAGATTAATACTATCCAGCCGCTTGCGGCATGCATGGCACGATTCCCTGCTGCCGTACGCTCGTGCACGATGCTCAGTTCCTGCCGACGCGCATATTTCTCCACTTTTTAATTTATTTTTACGGTAGCTAGACAACAACTGACAGTGTTTTGTTAGGTGTCATAGGAAAGGACAAACACTCAACTAATCGAATTTAGTAATTTCAAATCACTTACTTTTAATGTGTAGATGTGACTGTCCATTGAAAAATATGGCTGACGAGTAAAAAAAAAATCCTTTGTTTACATTCTGATCCGTTCTTTTACAACACGCTATCAGAATCAGAAGCAGACAGGTAAGCGGCATCGCGACTGTTTGCACTGGCCGTGTTTTGATCAAATGCATTTGTGTTTGAATCTTTTGAATTGGCCTCATCGGCGACCAGGTGTGATGCGGCGGTGTCTGCTGCAGTTGATGTTGAATCATTATTTTTGGCTGCATCTTCAAATAATTCACTTTCCCCGTCTCTATTGGAATTATCGATATCTGTATCGCTGCCCTCATCATCAGATCAGTTCTTTAACATAATTTCAAGCGCTTCACTGAGCAAGAAATTGGTACCACCCCTTCACCTGACTGACATATTTCTGGCACAGGAAATTCCAGCCGTGCTTAGCGGGAAAGCCGAGTGCCAGTTCCTTTGTTTCAAAGCTGCTGGGGTCAGCCAAGTTCATGATAGAGCACTAAAAGTAGGGTCTACAATTCCCTAGGACATCCCCAACACTAAATACAGAGCTTATTTCCATTAGACCACTTCAAGGAAAGTGTAGTAATTTTTCATGTTCCCGTGCGCCAGTAGTGGTGGACACAGCAGAATGTACTGTCTGCCCGTTCGCGAGCCTTGGCTGACGTGGCTGCAAGGGAAAGAACTTCCGTACGCCACCCTTGGCGGACACAGCTGGTAAAGGTTAAATATGGCTGGGGAATTAGATTGAAATGTGTGTTTTTTATGCTTGCATTAAAAAACCGGATTTTGCAAAGAATAGATTGATGTATTAACAGTCTGAAAGTGCATCACAGGACCTGAAATTTCATATCTTGTTACAAAATCATTTTGCAATAAGCAGATGAAATTGTTAACCTCTGGATAAAACAGTTATACAGACTTTAATGAAACACCCCTTGCCATCCATGCAGATTAGCCTAAACCAGCCAGGCTGAAGAGGAGGCACAGGCTGCAAACTCATAAGGCTTGAAAAGGTTACATTAACTGTACTAGTGTATAAAGTGCTCTTTCTGTTGGCTCTGGTAGCACTGAATTCTACTTCCTTAGTTTCAGCCTCACTGGCTAGTGAGAACTCCTTTTGAGAAAGTAGGTTGGGGTGGGAAAAAATGTTTTAAAGCAGCATTTTTGTTAAAATGGTTTTTATGATGTACACTGTTAGAAAGTTGAATGATTGTACCACAAGATGATGCAAATGTTTGCGGTGAAGTGTTTGCTATTTATTGAGATAATGACAGACAGGATGTAGTGATGAGGTGACTGACATACGTAGTTAATGATAAAGACATAGACAACAATATAGGTTAGTTAATGATAGATAAAGACATAGACAACAATATAGGTTAGTTAATGATAAAGACATAGACAACAATATAGGTTAGTTAATGATAAAGACATAGACAACAATATAGGTTAGTTAATGATAAAGACATAGACAACAATATAGGTTAGTTAATGATAAAGACACAGACAACAATATAGGTTAGTTAATGATAAAGACACAGACAACAATATAGGTTAGTTAATGATAAAGACATAGACAACAATATAGGTTAGTTAATGATAAAGACACAGACAACAATATAGGTTAGTTAATGATAAAGACACAGACAACAATATAGGTTAGTTAATGATAAAGACACAGACAACAATATAGGTTAGTTAATGATAAAGACACAGACAACAATATAGGTTAGTTAATGATAAAGACACAGACAACAATATAGGTTAGTTAATGATAAAGACATAGACAGCAATATAGGTTAGTTAATGATAAAGACACAGACAACAATATAGGTTAGTTAATGATAAAGACACAGACAACAATATAGGTTAGTTAATGATAAAGACACAGACAACAATATAGGTTAGTTAATGATAAAGACACAGACAACAATATAGGTTAGTTAATGATAAAGACACAGACAACAATATAGGTTAGTTAATGATAAAGACACAGACAACAATATAGGTTAGTTAATGATAAAGACACAGACAACAATATAGGTTAGTTAATGATAAAGATATAGACAACAATATAGGTTAGTTAATGATAAAGACACAGACAACAATATAGGTTAGTTAATGATAAAGACATAGACAACAATATAGGTTAGTTAATGATAAAGACACAGACAGCAATATAGGTTAGTTAATGATAAAGACATAGACAACAATATAGGTTAGTTAATGATAAAGACACAGACAGCAATATGATAAAGACACAGACAGCAATATAGGTTAGTTAATGATAAAGACACAGACAACAATATAGGTTAGTTAATGATAAAGACATAGACAACAATATAGGTTAGTTAATGATAAAGACACAGACAACAATATAGGTTAGTTAATGATAAAGACACAGACAACAATATAGGTTAGTTAATGATAAAGACACAGACAACAATATAGGTTAGTTAATGATAAAGACATAGACAGTAATATAGGTGTGCATTTGAGTTCACACATTAAAAAGGAACAAATTGAAACTTGCACATTTAGTCAACACGTCATCTCACAGGCTAACAATTTTTTGGCAAGTTTGAACATAAATCCATGGAATTACTCATAGATGTTTGCATTGATCAGAATTTTTTTTTTCAGTGAAGCCAAGTTGTACATGTAACGCTCAGCTGCCAATCACAATGCAGTTATGGGCATTCGGATCCACATAATATAGTTCATTATCATCTGGAGTTAGATTTTCAAGGTCAGATCATTCACGTTCACCTCCACTGTCAGAGTTATACAATAATTCAATCCCTTCTTTGTGCTGAAGTGCAGACAGACGGTGTTGTGAAACAAAGACCTGAAGGAAATGCAGCTTTGGCTTCACTTCACCAAAAATCTGGAACTTGCTGCCTTCCATTCAGACATTATTATCATGAAACTTGCTCATTTCACCAAGCATTTCTCTGTGCTCTGTAAAACTCTGTGCATGTATGTTGAAGGGGGCATTCGGGGCCTTGCATATGGGTATTGTGAATGTGTGTGACGGGGAGAAGGGTGTAGGGGGGATTGAGGATTTGCTGTGGAAGGAGGGCAGGGTAGTGGTTAGGCCATGTGTCTGACCACGTTAATGGAAACCACACAGTGCATTGAATGGCAGATGCAAATATTGTGCTTTTTGTGGATTTTATTGTTAATGAATTGCTGATTCTAAATATAAGGCCAAACAGAAATTGTGTTATCGTATAGTTATGTGGGGATGATAATGATGATGATGATGTTTGTTGTTGTTGTTGTTGTAGGTTTTTCATGCCCCATGGCATTGAGGTAGATCAGGAGAAGAACATCTGGCTGACAGACGTCGCTCTGCATCAAGTGAGTGACGCTTATGACACTGTCAGTCAGTCCAGTGTTGAGTTACAGAAGCCTTCCAGTAGTACATAAATGGGCTGGGTAACACTTGTTGGGTTAGCCCCACACCCTATTCCCACCCCCTCTCCTCTCTCATCCCTCCAAGCAGTGTGTGGATTGGCTGCCTACCATTTGTTGAAACATGAAAATATATGTTGAAATACTGAGCTGCCAGATGGATGTTACAGACACCCACCTGTCGGTCTTCTTCAGCCACAACAGAAACAAATAATGAGAATGACTAAACTGTAGGGATAAAGAAAAACACAAATGAAAGAAAACAATAAACTGTAGGGATAAAGAAAAACACAAATGAAAGAAAACAAATGCAGGTAAACAAATCATCAGTCACTGTGAAAAATAACAACAGGGAATTCAAAAGGAGGGGGTTAGGAGGAGAAATGCAGGTAAACAAATCATGAGTCACTATGAAAAATAACAACAGGGAATTCAAAAGGAGGGGGTTAGGAGGAGAAAAGGAGAAGAGATGGGATGAAAACAGTGATTTAAAAGTGACAGTGTTAAATCCTTCATTGACAGCAACGGGAATCTAGTTCTGTGTTCTCAACAGAACCATTTTGTTTATGCCCGCCGAGAATCGACTTTCGTCTCCTGACTGAGAACTCTTTAGAAAAAATAGGTTGTTAGGATTGTGGCAAAATGCCTTTGGAATCTGAGTCCTCCTTCCTTCAGACTGGGTTGATTAAATGTAAACATTAAACCTTCCATTGGCAGCAGTGAGAATATGTTTGATTTCTGCATTGTGATCAAAACCACTTTGTTTAGGCTTGTGTTAGACTTGACTTTTGTAGCTCCCAGATGAGAACTCCTCAACAGACACAGCTGGTCGCAAGAATGCCCATGGAATCCCATAGGTCACTCAACTATGATGGGTAGGGACCAAACTGGCTGAAAAATCCTACCAATGATATTGTGTGCATTAAATAGGACTTGAACCTGTGATTTCCCAGGCTGCAGTCCCCATTGCTAACCAATGGGCTATGGCTATTAGTTCTGTAAAGATCTTGTATTACTGAAACAAACGTGGTATTCACAGTTTGTCCCCAGTGCTAACCAATGGGTTATGGCCATTAGTTCTGTAAAGATCTTGTATTACTGAAACAAACGTGGTATTCACAGTTTGTCCCCAGTGCTAACCAATGGGTTATGGCCATTAGTTCTGTAAAGATCTTGTATTACTGAAACAAACGTGGTATTCAGTTTGTTCCCAATTCTAACCAATATGCTATGGCCATTACCATAAAGTTCGGTCTATTGAGCGCACCTGTATATAAGCCGCACCCACTGAATTTTTAAAAAATCTGAACTTTTTTCACAAATAAGCCGCACTGGTTTATAAGCCACAGATATATGCAACACAGTCCGATGTGCCGCAGGCGGCAGCTGGCTGAGCGTTGAGTTAACATAGTGTCGAAAATCAACACATACAATGTGTTCATTGCATTCATTGGCGTTTAAATAGGTCAGAATACAAGAGCATGTTTCCAGCTTTACTTCAGCCTTTTTTTTTTTTTTAGTACGATGTGTTTTAAATCAATTAGAATCGAAGTTTTTATGAGGCTTCTTACAAGTGTTGTCTTCCCAACATCATTGCTTAAAAAAAATACCGAAAAAACCAACACATTAACGATGCGCTAGAAAGGCAGTTCTCTCCTGCATTCATTGGTGTATCAAGCTAAGCGATTGGTTGAGTACTCGAAAGCGCAAGCCAATCAAAGCGAAGGTATCAAATGCAAACCTTCACTCCCTGTCCACGATTTCAACAATGGCGGAACGAAGCCAAGGTCTGACAATGACCGAGTCGAATGCGCTAATCGTTTTTGAATTGCAAGACGCACTTGGTAAGATAACGCATATAATAACAAACCGGAACATTAATGAAACGATTCGATTGTTTTATTTCGCTTAATACCATGCCAATGCTTAGTTATTTTGTTCGTAATTCAGTTAGTGTTAGTCAAGATTAAACAGGTCCGAAACGGCCCACACATTGCGCCGTTCGAAGTGATCGTATTTTTGTAGAAGACAAACTGATGAAAAAAGATATCAGTAATGGGCTTTACTTATGTCGATTCCTGTATTTCTGAATGGGTTACTGATTCCATTACACGGTTACAGAGAAAATCGTAGTTAAAAGCATCATAAAAATTCATGAACAGTAAACACGATATGGTGAGTTACAGAGAAGCTAAGAATAGACGAGGGTGTGATGCTCCTGAAATCGGAAACATCTGCAAGTAAGCCGCATCCTTGTTTAAGCCGCAGGGTTTAAAGCTGGGGAAAAAAGTCGTGGCTTATAGTCCGAACTTTACGGTAGTTCTGTAAAGATCTTGTATTACTGAAACAGATGTGGTATTCACAGTTGTTTTAAAGATCTTGTATTACTGAAACAGATGTGGTATTCACAGTTGTTTTAAAGATCTTGTATTACTGAAAGTATGTGGTATTCACAGTTGTTTTAAAGATCTTGTATTACTGAAACAGATGTGGTATTCACAGATGTTTTAAAGATCTTGTATTACTGAAACAGATGTGGTATTCACAGTTGTTTTAAAGATCTTGTATTACTGAAACAGATGTGGTATTCACAGTTGTTTTAAAGATCTTGTATTATTGAAACAGATGTGGTATTCACAGATGTTTTAAAGATCTTGTATTACTGAAACAGATGTGGTATTCACAGTTTGTTTTCCTTTTGTTCGCCACCAGATATTCAAGATTGCACCAGGTGGCACTTTACCTAGCCTGCAACTGGGTGAACGTTTTGTCAGCAGCGATGATGATGATCATTTCTGCAAACCCACTGATGTTGCTGTCTTGAAGTCAGGAGAATTCTTTGTTTCTGATGGGTCAGTACCTTTGTCCTTGCTTCTAGAGGGAGTGGGGTGTGTTTGCGTGCATTTGTGGCTGGTGTGGTTTTGTAAATGTGTGTCATCTTTTGTTGTCATCTCGTGCTTATTTATTTTTACTTTTTTTTGGTAACAAAGGTTTGTGGCAGGTCATGAGGAATTGTAACTCTGATGAAAGCTTGATCAAAGACATGGGAGCACTCTGTGAAGATGCAAGCATATTTTTGTTACACCTCATAGTCTTACCAACTGCAGGAATGAGCTAGAGCTCTCTCCTTGTCAGAAAACAGTGATATGGGAAGGTATTGCATGGAATGCATGTTGGACGTCAGCACTTCTGTATGCATTCAAGGAGAGCCACTTTGCAATCTGTGTTTTGCTAATATTCAGATAATGAGAGATAGTGAATCAGAATTCCAGCAAGTCACCACCACACTGACGAACACATCAAGTACATACCGGAATGGAAGTGAGCTTAACCCATTTCTGACTTGTTGTTGAAATAAAATCGACCCGGTGGATTGGCCTGCTTGGACGAAAACACTGATAGAAGAAAAAAAAAAAAGTAACCATCCAAACATATCTCACAGAGTGATAATGCTCATTCAACATTCTAAAGGAAGTTGTTGTTGTTGTTGTTGTTATTGTTGTTGTTGTCGTCGTACCTTGGCTAAAAGACTCCAGGGTTCATCCGAACAGCCAAAGTACTTGAACACTATGGTACAAATGCATCAGCTGGGGATGAGAACATTACGTGTGTAACCGTTTTTGATTACCTCGCCACATGGGCAGCCACACTCCGACTTTGGGAGATTTTGGAGACTGATTATGTTATGCTAGGAGCTTGTCACAACTGAAGACAATCCCCGCGTAACTATGCAGAGCATAACATTTTGATGTAGCCTTGGTGTTGTAGCCTATGTCAATTGGCCTGACACAGCCTTAAGCCAAGGCATTAAAGGAAGTCATATAAGGGATTAAACATGAAATATGGTCCTAACTGAAATTATTTGGATTCACTGAAAGATTTTGACTGCACTTGCATGCAAATCTGAATCATCTTGTTAGTCAGGTGGTGTGGTGACCATCCTGTTTCAAGTTATCTTGTAAATGGTCGAAAAGCAAAATCTGAGTCACCAGTTCCAGTTTACAAATGGCAAACATCATCACACTAACTAGACAGGCACCAGAAGAAGTGAACCACTTACAGTAATTTAGGCCCATTCTGCTTTTCCAGGTTGTGATGTCCATCCTTCTGTGGGGATTTTTCGTTATCAGTTGTATCCCACCTCAAAATTCTGTGCTTGTTGCTTCCTCTCTTCTTTCACTCTCCTAATCCCTTGCCTTTTTTTTTTTTTACCTATGTTGTCATCCACTGTTCTTCCTGTTCGACCCATTCACCTTCTGTTCCAGAAAATTTCTACTCTTTTTCTTGTTACAATTGATATTGGGCTAGTTTGTGTATGTTGTCATCTGGCAATCAAGTGGTGAGATTTGACCACTGGAAGACTAGTCTGTTCTACAGTATTATTGCTTATATGATTTTTTAAAATGTATTTTGTTGTTGTTGTTGCATTGAATTTGTTTTCTTTTCTTTTTCTATCTGTAGGCAGTAAACAAAGGTGATTGATTGGCGCTCTCAATTTGACGTAATTCTATTTGCTGTAAGGACACCAACATCAGATTAATATGTCAGAATTTGTGTGCATACTGCATGTTAACATGTCTGTGTGTATTTCCATGACAGGAGTGATTTTTTTTTTTTTTCCCCTAATGTGGTGACAACCCAGACAGGGTTGTATGTTGTTGACAGAGCTATACCGACACTGAGGCTGAAACTGAAACACTGCTGTGTGGAATACTAGTATCCTTCCTTCTGTGCATCTCCAAAAAGCATTACAATGTTGTTCTCACAAAAAGTTGGCTGTGGCTGAAAGAATGGAGTATAAACTAGTTGATTTGTAGAGGTAACTCAATGAGCTTCTGCACTGATGTGATGTGATGCAATGGGACTCATTGCAATGTGATATAGTGTGAAGGGAATGTATTGTATGCTGTACCCTCTCCAGGTACTGCAACTCACGCATCCTCAAATTTTCTAAAGAGGGTGAGCTACAGATGAAGTGGGGACAGGAAAATTCAGGTAAGAATTCCACAGTCGTCGTCATTTTCTTTTCTTCACAGTTTTTCAGTAACATAGCCTGTGGAAAAAAAAAAGGAATTTTATTATTAAAAGTAGTTTTACAATGAACTTGCCTGTCCAAACAAAAGCCTTATCCTGTACTTGGTGTGGAACATTGCCATATCATCACTGATCAGGATCCTCCAAAAAATAAAATTGGGAGAGCAGGGAGCTAATTTTGCCTCCATATTTAACTAGCCCCATGAGTGATCACCCTTAGTTCACTTCATAGCATTGTATTGGAACCAACTCAGTTTTCACATTTGCCTGGATGAAGTAAGTCTGTCTTTGATGATGGGTAGTTGATCTGGGTATATGGCCTGCACTGAGGGGACACCAGAAAAAGTGCACTGGGAACTGGCAATAGCATGATTCAGGGCATCCTGGAACTGTGGAATATTTTGTAGACAAGAGAGAGCAGTCCTGTTTACCCATACGATTTCACCGTATTCTGTACATGTGTTTGGCAAAAATACAATGAATACGACAAACTAAAAAAGAAAAACTTTGAAAAAAAAATTCTGAAGACAAAGTTCTTGAGTGGTGATTGAACTTGCAGAAGGTAACTGCGGTGGAAACTTTGACCAAAGAGCGACAACTCTTGCTCACTTTTGTGCGCGAATTTGCGTTTTGCAGTGTCAGTTTCTTGACAACATGCCCTGAAACATCGAAAAACCGGCGAGGGAGCATGAGCATGTGCCAAAGTATGCTGACGAATCAGGTTTGAAAGTAATTTATATTAGAAAGAATATGTTTTACCATAGTCAGTGCCAGATCAGGTGGGTACTACTGGCAAGAAGTGTCTGCAATGTGATGGCAGGTGAAAACAAAATAAAGAACCGTCTCCTCTCGCGCTTTTACAGAAATTTGGAATTTTGTATACACTCTTTGTAGTCAGTAGAAAATATGCTCATTTTTGTTAAAAAGTTAACCAAAGTAGGTTTCAGGGTAAACAGGTCTGTGTTCATGTGAACAAATGATACTGATACTTTTAACATAGTTACTAGTAATGTAGTATTCCACTGGTGTGATACAAACAATGCATGTTTGCCCCAGCATAGTTTAAACTTTCTTGTTGGAGTACTCCTATTTTGTAGAAAATACTCTTATTTTTGATTTGGAATACTCCAAGTCAAAATTTTGGGGTAAACAGGTCTGAGAAAGGAGTGAATACCTTCATCTCAGACAGTATTCTCAAAACAGGATGACTTTACATGCACCCTCTGCAGAAACAGGAGGGTAGTGTGTCATGTAAAATGGACCACGCAATTGATAACGCAGCCCTCGCAAGGGAAACTTCAGGATTTGGAATAGAAGCATCAACATAACCATCATCACAACACTCATCTCCTTCATCGCCTGTGTCATGTGTGTCTGAAATCTCACTGAACATACTTGGATGGTGATACTCAGAGGACATCCAGCTCTCTCAGCCAGTCTGCTGAGGTGGACCTTTTTGCAGCAATGATCCCTGTTGAATCTTCTCCCAGCGGGACACAGTCCAACCGAGAGGCTTGCTGGGGACACTGTCCAGCCCAGAGGCTTGCTGGGGACACTGTCCAGCCCAGGAGCTTGATGGGGACACTGCCCAACCCAGAGGCTTGCTGGGGACACTGTCCAGCCCAGGAGCTTGATGGGGACACTGCCCAACCCAGAGGCTTGCTGGGGACACTGTCCAGCCCAGAAGCTTGATGGGGACACTGCCCAACCCAGAGGCTTGCTGGGGACACTGTCCAACTCAGAGGCTTCCTGGAGACACTGTCCAACCCAGAGGCTTGCTGGGGACACTGTCCAACAAAGAGGCTTGCTGGGGACACTGTCCAGCGAAGAGGCTTGCTAGGGACACTGTCCAACCCAGAGGCTTGCTGGGGACACTGTCCAACCCAGAGGCCTTGGGACACGTTCAGCCCAGACACTTGATAGGGACACTGTCCAACAAAGAGGCTTGCTGGGAACACTGTCCAACCCAGAGGCTTGCTGGAGACACTGTCAAACCCAGAGGCTTGCTGGGGACACTGTCCAACCCAGCGGCTTGCTGGGGAAAGTAAGATAGCATGTCCCTGATAAAACACATTCCTGGCCGCTCAGGGGTTGAGAGCACGGAGCAAGGTAGGGGGAGATGTTTGTCTGTCTCCACAGACCTTAGTACTGTTATAGCATCAGTGTTGCCGGGAAAAGCATATGACTGTTGGCAAATCTAGTGAACCATCTTGAAGGTTGACATTAGCATTCAAGTCATGAAGAAAGCACCAGGTCTTGCTAATCCAGTTCCGGCACAAGGTACAAGGAGGACCTGAGGAACATTTTGTACAGGAGATGCAGGTCTCATGAGTATCAGCACAAGGGCTTCACTTGTAGCAAGATGGTCAGACATATGATTCCTTAGCAGTAGCAGACAGTTTGGACAGTGATATGTAGACACCAAGGCGTACTTTGACAGAGCTGAATGTTGAAGAGAGGCAGCGTAATTTGCGGGAATCATCAGACAAAATTCCTCCTTGAGAAATAAGGGAGAAAGAAGCTTCTAGGTCAGAATCAAAAGCATGCTTAAATGGACGTTTGTGATAATCCATGAGTGCAGAAACCACAAAGTTCTAATTCCAGAGAGCAGAGAGTGACGTGTTCCTCCACCAAAGAATAGAAGAACATGGAACTAGTTTGAATATGAAGAAGTGAAGTGAACTCACTAAGGGCAATCACTGTTACTGCCAGTCGGGTATGGAGGGGAGGTTAGCACCCACCTGATATGACAAATTCAACACCAAATAAGGTATTTGTATGGATAGGTAAGTATGAGAAAAAAAAAGCGGTCAGTCTTCTTTTCATGTCCTCATATGCAGATTACAAGCAGTATATAAGCTATATATAATTATTTCTCTTTAACAAATATGGCATTTCCAGATGTAAGATACACTAAAGGATCTGTGCAGAAATCAAAGTCTCTAATTGTGCACTGTGTATATCATAGGATGTAATAGAGTCAATGTGTACAAATTCAGGTCTCAAGTTTTGCACCATAGACCATAGGATGCACTAACTTCTCTGTTATTAAACCAAGTTAGTTTGAATTTTTCCACTTTGGATCATAAGATCCCCTCTTATAACTGTAACCTGTGGCCTTTTGGGTTTTAAATTTCTTTAGTTCAGTTGGATTCCACTCCTTCCTCCCCATTGTTCTCCGACATGTTTTGCCCTTCGTACACATGTTTTTCTTGGATTTTATCTTCCAAGATATCCGGCTCCTGTGAAGGATTTTCTCTTGGGGCCTCTGCGTCCCCTGATGACTCATTCAACTCCCCTTGAGGGTTGTTCTCATCTCCTCCATCTCCTGCCAGATCATCAGCCATATGAGAATTTTCCTCAGCTGTCGGATCCTGTTCTTCAGCAACTTCTGTTACCTTTGGTTTCTGTTGTGGAACAAAGCTTGATGCTATTGGCCTCAGTGCCCTTGGGCCAGCGGTCACGACTATTTCCACAGAAGGGAATTCCTCCTGGGCCTCTTCATGATCCTACTCATGATAATCAGTGACCCGATTTGGAGTGTCCCTTTTCCTTTCCTCCAGTGGAGGAAACTCCAACTTTCTTTCAGCCAGCGGCTTCTGTTCCACTTCCAGAAATCCTACCGGTAACAGTAAGTTCTGATGCAAGGTGCGCAAAACACCATCGCCCTTCTCCTTTTGAACAGTATATACAGGTAGGCCATCTTTTTTGGACACCACTGTGTACACATCGGGCTCCCATCGGTCGTCGACCTTTGAGTTAATTTTTGCCCCAACTCTTTTTACTAAGCATCTGTCTCCTGGTTCTAGTTCTGCGGCGTGTGCTGTTGCATCATAGCATACTTTGTTCTTGTGAACAGAATGTTCCACAGCCGCTTTTGCTAGATCATAAGCTGCAGCCATACTTTAGCTCTTGTAGAATACTAGACTTAACTTTGGTAGATAGTTAATTGTAACAGTGTGTGTGTGTGTGTGTGTGTGTGTGTGTGTGTGTGTGTGTGTGTGTGTGTGTGTGTCCAGTATAGGTTGCACCCAAAAGAACTGGACAGTCTTGTTACCACTTTTAGGCTGCCTCGCATGGGATGGAAGGATGAAGAGATTGCAACAAACCATACATAAATTCTTAGGAAGGAAAAAAAAAAAAAGAAATTTCAAGGGCCAGGTCTGACAAGAGATGTTTTCTACTGTTGCTAGTATTGTTTCCCATTTTTCTGCAGGACTATTCTTTACACTTCCTGCTTAGTAAAAAAAATTGCCACCAAACTATACACACAGCATCTGTGCAATTTTCTACTCTCTCTTTTTTGTTGTTGTTTACACTAATGTTTTGCAGAACCAACCTGGCTGTAATCTACCACAGAAATTCCATATTTTATGTGGGGGGTTACATAACTGTATTGAAAATCAAGCCTGAAGTTTTTACTCGGTGAAAATGGTAATTTATCTATGTACAGAATCAAGTCTGAAGTTTTTCGTTTTGGGTAAGAGGATGCATTTATCTCACTGTGAACAAAACCCCAAGTCTCTTGTTTTGTTTCAAGCTCCAGTTGGTTTGACTTTAGCTTTTGTGGCAGATAAAGCTGACATCTGTTTTTTCCCATTTTCTAATAGGTCATTTGTTTGCAGTTGCACATGTCTGATTCAGAATTGGAGGGACTGTAATTTTCTTTTAGGGAAGACAAGCAGAAGCTGTTGGAACTTGATCAGTTTATTCATGTTTGTGCTTTTCCTAACATGCAAATTGTATTCACCAGCATTTTGAATTAATGACCAGTGTTTTAATTGCTAAACTGTTTTCACCTGGTGTGGTTTGAATCCTGTGAAGACCTGCATCTGGGCTGTTCATCATCATCATCATCATCATCATCATCATTGTGATCGTCATATATTCCAGTAGTCTGACATCAGGGGACATGAAAGGATCAGAGAGTTGTAATTATCATATTCTTTCACCATGGGATGTGCCAGTATTAGGACAGATCATTGTCATCATCCTCACTGCCATCACC
Organism: Conus canariensis; assembly: GCA_033310375.1. Classification (NCBI taxonomy): domain Eukaryota; kingdom Metazoa; phylum Mollusca; class Gastropoda; order Neogastropoda; family Conidae; genus Conus; species Conus canariensis. The sequence continues at coordinate 67,654,446 of CM065729.1, forward strand.
TTCATGGTTATCATGCTGTTAGCCAGCTTTGTTTCTGAAGTCCAGAGATCACAGAGGACAGAGATGGTTTATCCTCTACCCGTTCTCCTCAAAATCTGCCGCATCATCATTTATTTCTGACATCGTTCATTACAATGGGGATAATGGAAGTCAGGGTAGTTCGTCATCATTATCAACATCATGAGCAACGCTATCATCTTCATCATCATCGAACTGTTTATCATCATTAACAGCACCATTGTCATCCTGATCATCCTTTCTTATGCCTCGATTCCAGGAACACCACCAGGACCAAGTCAGTTCTCCATCCCACACAGTCTTGCATTGGCTGAGGACCTTCTCATGGTGTGCGTGGCTGACAGGGAGAATGGGCGCATCCAGTGTTTTGACTTAGATGGCAACAGCCCGTTCATACTTAAAGAACCCGAATTTGGCCCTGCCATTTATGCCATAGAGTACTGTCCCCTGGAAGGTCAGTGCTGATGCTAGGGGGAGGATGGTGAGTGCTTCAGGAAGGGTAGAATGGACACTGGGAGAACTGTGTATAAGATATGGTGGATTACCTCCTCCTGTGTGGAGAAGAAGGAGAGGATTATGCAGATGATTTCCTACAATGAAGAGTTGTCAGTATGGAAGAGTAATAATGAGCTACCACACTGGAGGAATTTTAAAGAGTTGTCAGTATGGAGGAGTAATAATGAGCTACCACACTGGAGGAATTTTAAAGAGTTGTCAGTATGGAGGAGTAATAATGAGCTACCACACTGGAGGAATTTTAAAGAGTTGTCAGTATGGAGAACGTTTAAAGATTTTTCCATCATAGAAGAATTGCTCATGGAGGAATTCTTATGAGTTGTCACTTTGGAGGAAGTTTTATGGAGGAATTTTTATGAGTTGTCACTTTGGAGGAAGTTTTATGGAGGAATTCTTATGAGTTGTCACTTTGGAGGAAGTTTTATGAGTTGTCACTTTGGAGGAAGTTTTATGGAGGAATTCTTATGAGTTGTCACTTTGGAGGAAGTTTTATGGAGGAATTTTTATGAGTTGTCACTTTGGAGGAATTTTTATGAGTTGTCACTTTGGAGGAATTTTTATGAGTTGTCACTTTGGAGGAAGTTTTATGGAGGAATTTTTATGAGTTGTCACTTTGGAGGAAGTTTTATGGAGGAATTTTTATGAGTTGTCACTTTGGAGGAAGTTTTATGGAGGAATTTTTATGAGTTGTCACTTTGGAGGAAGTTTTATGGAGGAATTTTTATGAGTTGTCACTTTGGAGGAAGTTTTATGGAGGAATTTTTATGAGTTGTCACTTTGGAGGAAGTTTTATGGAGGAATTTTTATGAGTTGTCACTTTGGAGGAAGTTTTATGGAGGAATTTTTATGAGTTGTCACTTTGGAGGAAGTTTTATGGAGGAATTTTTATGAGTTGTCACTTTGGAGGAAGTTTTATGGAGGAATTTTTATGAGTTGTCACTTTGGAGGAATTTTTATGAGTTGTCACTTTGGAGGAAGTTTTATGGAGGAATTTTTATGAGTTGTCACTTTGGAGGAAGTTTTATGGAGGAATTTTTATGAGTTGTCACTTTGGAGGAAGTTTTATGGAGGAATTTTTATGAGTTGTCACTTTGGAGGAATTTTTATGGAGGAATTTTTATGAGTTGTCACTTTGGAGGAAGTTTTATGGAGGAATTTTTATGAGTTGTCACTTTGGAGGAAGTTTTATGGAGGAATTCTTATGAGTTGTCACTTTGGAGGAAGTTTTATGGAGGAATTTTTATGAGTTGTCACTTTGGAGGAAGTTTTATGGAGGAATTTTTATGAGTTGTCACTTTGGAGGAAGTTTTATGGAGGAATTTTTATGAGTTGTCACTTTGGAGGAAGTTTTATGGAGGAATTTTTATGAGTTGTCACTTTGGAGGAATTTTTATGAGTTGTCACTTTGGAGGAAGTTTTATGGAGGAATTTTTATGAGTTGTCACTTTGGAGGAAGTTTTATGGAGGAATTTTTATGAGTTGTCACTTTGGAGGAAGTTTTATGGAGGAATTTTTATGAGTTGTCACTTTGGAGGAAGTTTTATGGAGGAATTTTTATGAGTTGTCACTTTGGAGGAAGTTTTATGGAGGAATTTTTATGAGTTGTCACTTTGGAGGAAGTTTTATGGAGGAATTTTTATGAGTTGTCACTTTGGAGGAAGTTTTATGGAGGAATTTTTATGAGTTGTCACTTTGGAGGAAGTTTTATGAGTTGTCACTTTGGAGGAAGTTTTATGGAGGAATTTTTATGAGTTGTCACTTTGGAGGAAGTTTTATGAGTAACTGTTTTCAAACAATTTCCTTGATTTTTACACAGTGAAATAATTCAAAGAGTTGTATTGTCCTACTGACAGTGGTACCCATAAGAAATGCTTGTTGATTGAATTAACAGAGAAAGCAAAAAAGAGTTAATAATAAAAAAGAGTTATTGTGAAAGCTCAAATCTTTTTTGAATCTTTGGGTCTGTGGTAGGGAAGATGTTTGATAACCAGTTGTGGATGTGCATACTTTCTCATACATGTGTGTGTTGGAGAAGAGGTATGCAGTGTTATGATTTTATGGGATGAGTTATGGATTTGAGAGTGACAAATGTTTGCCTGAATGCAAGCACATATGTGTGTGTTGCACTTATTGTGTCAGTGTGTGCATGTGCATGTGCATGTGTGTGTGTGTGTGTGTGTGTGTGTGTGTGTGTGTGCATGCATGTGAGCATGAATGTGTGATTGTCATGGAGGTCTATTGTGTGCTTATCAGGAGATTCTTGTATGTGTTTTAGTAATCATCTGGGAAGTGGCTTTAGTGATTGGGGCAGGGATCAGGTTGTTAGTAATAAGTATGTGTGTGTGTATGCGCATGTGTGTGTGTGTGTGTGTGTGTGTGTGTGTGTGTGTCCTTAATGATTGGGGGAGGGAATTATCATCAGGGAAGTGACTTTAATGATTTGGGAAGGGAGTAGGTTGTCTGTGATGTGTGTGTGTGTATGTGTGTGTTCTAATGATCATTAGGGAGGTATCTTTGATGATTGGGGGAGGGAATGGGTGTCTCTAATGACTCTGTGTGTGTGTGTGTGTGTGTGTGTGTGTGTGTGTGTGTGTGTGTGTGTGTGTTAATGACCATTAGGGAGGTATCCTTAATGATTGGGGGAGGGAGTGGACTGTCTCTAATGATTGTCTCTGATGATGTGTTGGTGATAATTATTTCCTTAAAATTAGAGGGTCAGCCTTGATACAAAAACCTCGCTTCCAAATTTTCAGGGGGTCACAAAAATATTTAAGGGGTCACCATTAATAACTGCTAGAAAATGTAGTGAAAACACACACACACACACACACACACACACACACACGAGTGTGCTCTCACTGGCTCATACACATAAATACACAGAGAAAGAGATAGAAATACATTAGACAACAGGTGTTTATAGTAAAGTTAATAGAATATTCTAGACAGTGCTAAATATTTTCTATTCATATTCATGTTGCTATGTTTTTAAAGTGTTATCATCTAACTTGAGTAAATGTGAGCACATACACTATCAGGATTTTAACAGTGAAACTTGATTTGTGGGATGCCCTCTTCGATTATCATCACAGAATTTCCACTATGCGAGCCATTTCTTTCACTATTGAAATATTTCATTGTATGACCAAATTCCAGTTGCCATGCAATGATCATCGGAAGCCCGGTGGAACCTACAACGAAACTGTAGACTGGCCATTCTTGCTCTGTGAGCAACACATTCATATGTCCAGAATGGAGCCATTTTAATTATTCAAAATGGTCATGTTGCATAGATTGTTCGACTTTTGTTCCATTCACTGGATTATCACCCACGAGCCACAGCTTAACTGTCGGATTTTGATTCTGAAAAGCAGGAATTTCTACAGTTTTCAATGCTTTTCCCACTTAGCTGCATCACGTGATCTTGTGGTCCAATCATAGACTGGATAGGCCTAGTCTATTTTGACGACTCCTGTTGGTTTTCAGTAGAGAAGAGTTCTCAAGCTGAAGCGTTCATCAATTCAGAACGTTCTAAAACGTCAAGGAAATTTACATTTTTAACTTCGATCGTGGCGGATAAGATGAAAGCCCTTTTGCATGGTGCGCTGCTCAGAGTTGCAGTGCGTACAGGAGAAAATCAGTGCATCACGGTAAATTTTGGTACGTTTTTGTGACGCACTGGCCTGAATTCCAGTGCGTCAGATGGGAAGTTTATGCATCAGAGACGCACATTTGTGCATTAGAATTATCACTGTGTGTGTGCATGTCTTCAAAGAGTGTCAAGGGGTGTGGATTAATGATTGAAACCTCCTTCCCTGACAATCATTAAAGACACTTCTGATTGTTAGAGGGCATCATTAATGATCGTTGGGAAATGTAATTGTCAGTCTGTGTCTCCAATAATTATCAGAGAGGTCTTAAATGATTGTCAGGGGATGTCTTCAGTGATCGTCACAGATATCTTAAATCATTTTTCAGAGATGTCTTAAATCCTTTTTCAGAGATGTCTTAAATGACTTTCAGTGATGTCTTAAATGATTTTCAGGGAAAGTCTTCAGTGATTGTCAGAGTAAGGGTGTCAGGTGTCTTTAATGATTGTAAGAGGTGATCTTTAATGATTGTGTGTCTTTAATGATTGTGTGTGTGTCTTCATTACTGTCAGGTGTGTCTTTGATAACTGTCTTTAATTTTTTTTTTTGGTGAGGTGGTGAGGTGAGGGAATGAATGATAATAAAATTTTTTTTTTTTGGGTGAAGTGGTGAGGTGAGGGAATGAATGATAATTAATTTTTTTTTTTGGTGACGTGGTGAGGTGAGGGAATGAATGATAATTAAACTTTTTTTTTTGGTGAGGTGGTGAGGTGAAGGAATGAATGATAATTAAAATTTTTTTTTGGTGAGGTGGTGAGGTGAGGGAATGAATGATAATTACATTTTTTTTTTGGTGAGGTGGTGAGGTGAGGGAATGAATGATAATTAATTTTTTTTTTTTTGGTGGGGTGGTGAGGTGAGGGAATGAATGATAATTAAATTTTTTTTTGGTGAGGTGGTGAGGTGAGGGAATGAATGATAATTAATTTTTTTTTTTTGGTGAGGTGGTGAGGTGAGGGCATGAATGATAATTAAATTTTTTTTTTTTGTGAGGTGAGGGAATAAATGATAATTAATTCTTTTTTTGGTGAGGTGAGGGAATGAATGATAATTAAATTTTTTTTTTGGTGAGGTGGTGAGGTGAGGGAATGAATGATAATTTTTTTTGGTGAGGTGGTGAGGTGAGGGAATGAATGATAATTAATTTTTTTTTTTGGTGAGGTGGTGAGGTGAGCGAATGAATGATAATTATCGGGGCTGCCTCCAGTGAAGGGCAAGGGTGGTGGGGGGGGGGGGGGGGGGATGTGTGATTATCATCAGGTGTCTTCAGTGATTGTCAAGAAGGGGGAGGGTCTTTCATTTAGTGTTAAAGGGTGTCTTGTATGACCTTCATGGGTTGGATGATGATTGAGTGGGGACAGGAGGAGGGGGAAGATTTGTAGTTATTGTCAGGGGGTGTTTGTAATGAACTGACTAGGAGGGGAAGAATGTTAATTTTTGGTCAAGGGGTGTCTTTAATGGTTGTCAGGGAGTGTATGTAATGAGTTGACTGGAGGGATTAAGAAAAAAAAAAATTGTCATGGATGTCTTCAATGATTGTCATGGGGAAGTCTTTGACATTTTTCAGGGGTAATGTTAAGAGATTGTCAGGGCTGGGTTGTTTAATTTCCCCGCAGATGGAGCATGGCTGCCTTTATGGTGGGATAAAAAACGGTCATGCACATGAAACTCCACTCCCTGTGTTGGGCAGATGGGATTAATACTTGCCTGTCTACACAGGGAGTGTCTGCAGGAGTATCAGCCTGCGTACGCAGAAGAAGAAGAAGAAGAGGTTGTTTAATGACTGCTGTGGAAGTGGGGAACAATTTTATGATTATCAGGGGTTGGGTGTTTGTTCTTTTTGTCAGTGTGGATGTCATTTAATGTTGGGGAAGGGGATGGGGAAGAAGGGAGCAGGGGACATTACTGATCGGCAAGGACGGTTTTCTGTGATGGTAGATAGGTCTGTTGTGTGATGATCTTCAGGTGTAACATGATTGTGAAGAGAAATTGTAATGATTTGTTATGGAAGGTGGGGGATGTTGCACTTGATTGATATGTTGTGTGATGATTGTCATGGGGTCTGTTGCTTGATGATTCTCACAGAGATCTTTTGGGATGATCATGAGAAGGTGTTCTGATGATTGTCAAGAGGGGGTGGGTGGGTGGAGGTGGTCTGTTGTGATGATTGTATGTGTGGTGTTGGGGGAGGTTTGTGTAATGATTGTCAGGGGACAGGCTGTGTGATGATCATCATGGGAGGGGAGGGGGATGCTGTTTGATGATTGTCAGGATGAAGGGTGGTAAACCAGTCGTACAACTGTCAGATGGTCTGTTGGGAAAGAGGCTCTTGTGTTATGATTGTCACAGATTGTCAGTGAGTCTGTAGTGTGGTAATTGTCAGAATGTGTCGTGTGATGTTTTTCAGGGTGGATGGATGGGTCAAATAGAGACAGGTTAAAATGCCATGGGGGCAAGGGTGTTGTGCAGTTACTATCAAGGAGTATGTTGCAATGATTGTCAGGGGGGTTGTTGTTTGCGGTGAACGGAAGAAGTAGCCCTGTGCAAGGCTTCACCTTTAGTCTGCCCAACAAGAAGCTGCTGAGAACCTGGAATCTGCCGTCTCCTCAGGTACTGAACTTTCCCCACCCTCTTTGAGCTCACTGGGGGCACAGCTTTCTGAATGGGTGGAAGGGGCCAAGTCTCTGTGTGACTGTATTTATTTTCAGTGTGTGTGTATGTGTGTGTGTTTGTGTTTGTGTGTGTGTGTCTTTGCGTGTGCACACATTTGTGTGTGTGTGTGTGTGTGTGTGTGTGTGTGTGTGTGTGTGTGTGTGTGTGTGTGTGTGTGTTATGTTTGCATGTTGCAGAATCTTCTCAGTGGTATTCAGAAAGTATGAAACAATGCTGCTCGTATGATTCTTAGACAACCCAGATCTTCTCATATCATTCCCTTACTTCTTTCTCTTCACTGGCTGCCAGTCGAAAAATGAAAAGACTACAAACAGTCCTTACTCTGCTTTAAATCTTTGAATGGCTTAGCTGCTTCCTACCTTTCTGATCTCCTTCATCTCTATGTTCTTTCTAGGCAGTTGCATTCTTCTAAGGACAACACTCTGCTCAAAATCCCTCGATTTCGAACTAAAACCTATGGTGATCGTTCGTTTTCTTTTCAGGGTTCGGTTTCTTGAATAAAGTCCCAGTATATTTGCGTAGTTCAAACTGTCTGTCTTCCTTCAAGGCATCTTTTAAAACAATCCTCTTCAACCTGTCAATAGCAGTTCTTTCTTCCCTTTCCCTTGCCCATCAAATTGATTCTGAGACGTGTGTGTGTGTGCGCGCGCATGTGTGTGTGTGTGTGTGTGTGTGTGTGTGCAAGCATGCTGTTGTGTCCGTTGTTGTGTGACAGTGTGTGTGGGATCGTGTGTTGAGTGTGTGTGTGGGGGGGGGGGGGGGGGGGGGGATGTCAGTATGCACCCTTGTTTGTAGGTGTATGGTACTTATTGCAATTTCATCTTCTTGTTGATTTCATGTATGTTTTTTTTATTTTTTTTTAGCCTTTTCTGTATTTGTAAGCACTTGGGGCTTATGATGTAAGATAAAGCGCCATAAATAATCATTATCATTATTATGTGCATATTATTGTGTGTGTGTGTGCGTTTGTTCGTTCGTGCATGTGTGTGTGTGTTTTGAGTGTGCATGTCTGTGCATGAATTTGCAGGGGATGTGTGTGTATGTTTTTTGAGCTTTTGCTAACCAGGTGATGGAAGTGATGTTTAGGCTTAATATTGCAGAGCAATAATTGGTTGCGTTATTTTTCAATGAGATCTGTTCAGAAGTAATGATCAGTTGTGTTCTTTTTCAGTGTGATCAGTCAAATGAGATCAGTTCAAGAGTAATGACTGGTTGAATTCTTTTTGAGTTGGATCACTGCCACAGTAATATGGTTGGAGAACTCTCCTCGGATCCGAGGATTTCCAAGAAAAACACCTGATTTTCAGTGGCAGGGAAAGTGAAAATCCGAGGGGAAAAAAAGAAATAAAAAGTCTCTTTAAAACACACACACACACACACACACGAAACACACCAAATGCTTTAGTGTCCAAGTCTTGTACTGTATCCAGTTTTTCCAGTCCAGGTTTCCATGATTCTACATTCAGCGCTTTGCTACCTGCAGTTGCAACGGTGTATCATGATACTTCTGCTTGCATTAAAAAGAGCATTTCATCTGTGGGCAAATATAAAGGTGAATGTAATGCATTTAGCCATTTTTCTAGTTTTGGATGACGCAGAGGCTTCTTCTTTTGAAATGAAAATACAATATCTTGTGTGTCACGAATCTTTAATCATGGCAAGACGTTTGAGGAAAGCACAATTGTCAGTTGTTGGAGATTTGACTGAAAAGACTAAAAAAAGTTAGCAATTTTGATCAGCAGGTTTTGACTTGTTATTGGAAAGTGAACTAGCCAAGAAAGGCACATTGTTAATCTTTTACTTTGTTACAAAGAGTTGAACTACTCCAATCGTGGTTTTGCTAGTGTTTTTGGAACACATGCACAACAAGAAGTTTGTTGATGGTTCAAGAGCACTGGACTGGAATCAGAGCAATCTGGATTTCTTGATGGGATTAATGTTTTACCGCCTCTCCCCTCACTTTTTTCCCCAATAATAAACAGACATGCATGGAATATTTATTTTGACAATGTGATAGCCCAGATAAGTAATATGTCATATGTACCCCTGTGGTGGGCTTGGTTAGAAGCAGCAAAAAATGAGATGCACAAAATGATAGTGATTGTGTCCACGGTAAAGGATATTGTTCTTTCATTACTAGGTTATATGCATGACTGCTGAGACAAACGGCTATTATTTTTCTTCTTTTTTCATTTTTTTTTTTAGAAATGTATTAAATTCAAGAGTGCACGCCTGTGTGTGTGTGTGTGTGTGTGTGTAATAACTGGTTGTTTTCACTTTGGTCGGATTAGACCATTTCTAATAACAGGTTGTTTTCACTCTGACTATTTCAGAGTCTGTCTACTCCGCATGATGTTGCCGTGGATACAAAAGGGCACTCAGTGTATGTGGGAGAGCTGGATCCATCTGAAGTGAGAAAGTTTGTGCCGCAAGTTATCAATGAGACTGCCTCCACCACCATTACCACCTTTTCCCCCCCCATCATCACCACCTCCTCCACCACCACCACCACCACCACCATCCTGTCCACTACCACCATGGCTGCCTCTGAGGCTGTAACTGGAGATAAATCAGGTTAATCCTATTGCTAACAACTTTTCTCTACGTAACTTTTCTCCAGCTACCATTTTTTTAAAGCATCAAACAGACCGATATTGAACTTAAGAAAATATATGAACAATCATTTCAGATCTGAATTTTACACTCAGATTTATTTGAAAATATGTAGCAGATGTGGTTTGATATGCATGTGTCTGCTGGACAGGAGATGTTTGTAACTGATCAGTGTTGTCACTTACATGCATTTGTTTCATTCTTATCTGTCCAAAGAGATGCCTTACTCATGTCTGGCATGGAACATTGCTATATTATCAGGATCCTTAAAAAATTAAATGAAAAAGGGAAAGCAAGGTGTTAACCATGATTCCGTTATTGGTTAGGCTGACAGAGTGATTGTATTTCGTGAGTTCACCTCATGAATCACACCACAAACACATTTCAGTTTTCCTTCTTTTCTTTGACAGGGCAACATGCACCCCCTTCCCCCCTAGGAGACTTTCTGTGAAGATGTCCTTCAGAGATTTTATGCCATGCCGAGCTTGCCCCTCTGTAGGGGTTGATTCTGGGGACTGAGTAGAAAAATGTTACTATTTTCATCCTCCAAAGACATTCTGTGAGGGGACCATCTCATGGCCTTCTTCTCTCATAGGGAAGTTCTCACGTCAGAGGAGTGGGTTTTTTCAGTGATTATTGAGGGCTACAGGATTTTCTTTGTCACCCTCTCTTTCCCCTCCTCCGCTCCCTCCGCCTTTTTACTCAAACACTCACACACACACATTTTGATGTCAACCCCAATTAGGACCAAGGTTCCTTCAGAGTTGGTGAAGGCTTGTGTTCTTGTTGAAGAGGTGGATTCCCATATTTGAAGGGACGTGTTTCAGGGGTTTCTCTTCCCTTTGCTCCATGTTTTTTTGTCATTCTCTGACTTGACTTAAAGAAAAATGGCAAGTGGAGGCCAGTGTTTGTCCTCGGCAAGGTGAATCTTTATCTTTTCCCATAGAAGTTCTCAGTGGGGACCATTCAGAGTCTGAGCACTTGATTCTCCCTGGAGATTGGGCCCGGCCATATGTCTCGATCTCTCAGACGCATACTTCATTTTTCCCATTCACTGGTCTTCCCCAAAGTACACTGATTTCCAGGAGAGGTCTTTGCTGCCAAAGCCCCCCCCCCCCCCCCCCCTTTCTCTTTAGTCCATGGATTTTCACCACAGTGATGGCGGCAGTGAGACAAGAACTGGATGGATGTCATCAGCTATCTTGACAACCTTCTTCTGAGGAATCAGGACCCAGAGATCCCGTCCAAGGATCTGTTGATTCTCAAGCTGACTCTTACCACCCTGGGCCTATGAACCACGAGAAATCCATGTGGGTCCCTTGACAGGATTTTTATCCATTTGGACTGCACTTTCTGATGGATTTAATTTTTTTTTGTCTCCCAGACTCAAGAGTGGAGTAGATTCAGTCTTTTGCCCTGCATCTTCTCCATTCTCAGTCTGATTCCTTTGCAGCTCACACATCATGTCTGGGCTAGTTTCAGCGACCATGGAGTCTGTCTTTCTTGGTCAGCTACACCTTCACCCCCAACAGTGGCCCTTGAGCGATGCATGGAATCAGTTGGAATAGAATCTGCCCTCCAGGTGCCACACCTTTGTGCCTTCTCGTCATCCCTAACTCAACCAGATTCGGTTTAAGTTGCGGCGCCTGGACTGCTAAATTATCCACTACCACTATCATTAATAGGCATGCTCGACACATGTAGAAAAATAGAAAAAAAAAAGAATTTTTGGGCCGATTTAATGCACTCTTCAAATGGCAGCCACTTTTTCAGCTACGGCTATCCTGAAATGGTGCATCTGAATGGCCAAAGATATGTCCGTTATAGGAAAGAAATTTTGAGTAACTCCCAGTAGGCTTAACAGGGATGATTGGTAGATGAAGCGGAGTATGGCAGACATGATGTATCAGGTAGAATGGTAGTTGAAAGGTAGGGGAAAGAAATAAAAATGGTTTAAAATTGTTTGCTTTCTCATCTTTCTCCTCATGAAATAGCTATATTATTATTGAAATTTATTTTGTCTAACCTCTTATGAAAAAGAACATTTGAAATATCCAGACTGTTTGAAATATCAATAACTGTTGCCATGCACCAAAAGGTTGTATGCAACATTTTCAGTTTATGATCATTTCTAGGCATACTGGAATCCTAACCTACTTCACTTTCTCTGCATTTCAGTCTACATCTGTAGTCTAATTTTGATTTCATGGTAGTTGGATTTTCAGATGTTCACCTGTTGCCCTTAATCATGTCATTAGGAATGCTTTTTTTTAATGCGCAGATTCTGAACTCCTGCATGTCAGTTACAGTTGATGACAACAGCTGGACATTAGCAAATGAAGGGGAAGAAGAAAATGAGAAAAAGAAGACCGTGGAGTTCAGTCAGTAACATGCACTTTGGGAAAGCAGGGAGAACAGTGAGCTGTGAGTGATGTTGAAAACACCTACTGATTGCAGAGGAAGAAGGGACGGACGGGCACACTAATGCCACAGACACTGGGACGGAGACAGGGAAGCAGGATATGAGTTCACTGACACCATTACTCCTGGTGGGACCGCTCGTCGCCATTCCTGTCATGCTCCTCCTGACCTTTGTCATCGCCAGGTTTTGTAGAGGTCAGCACCTCCTGTAACCTTTTCGCTGTCAGCTTTCCTTGGCCATTCACTTTCAAACATCGCACACACACATGCGCACTCACTCACTCACTCACACACACACACACACACACACACACACACACACACACACACACACACACACACACACACACACACACACATTCATTCTCTCTCTCTTTCACTCTCTCTTGAATAAATTAAGGCCATGTTTTCAGTTCACAAGAGAAATTGGAACAAGTGTCTAAAATCCATCCTTGTTTAAGTTAAATTTCAGTACAACGAAGAAGGGGCATAGGGGAATGAATTCATTTTCTCCAGAGAGTGCTTTTTAGACAGTAGTTCTTCCCACTTGGACTTAGCGTACGTTATGAAAGCAAGCAAGTATTGTTTCGCCCTGTAAACGGCTCATCAAGCCAATTTTTGTGTCTCATGTTGCCAAGTGAAGAAAAGCACTCCTGGACAAACAGGAGGCATTTGTCCATAAATTGGCGGTTTCTCCTACGCATGATGAACAACCTATCTCCAAAAGACAGACGTAAGCACACCTTGCAGAGATGAGAAGGGATTTTGTTCATATATGATCCCAAAATTTCTATTTCTTAAAAAAAAAGAGAAGAATGTTGGGTTGTGTTGAAACTATAAAAGACGCAGCTTATAGTGGCCAGTAACAAGGGATAATTATCCTCAGGGACAAAAAATTTCCTAAGAAAAAAAAGATGAAAACTGGGTACAGCAACATAGACCAGAATGGCTCACTGGATGATGTGTAATAGAAGTATGAATGAATTCCAGTATTTTTTGCTGACAGATAGTAATCTGAAACTGTAAACTATTGATAATTACAGTTAAAAGTGAGAGAAATGCTTTCTTCCCAGAGTAAGTTGGGGAAGGGAATGTCAGTTCCATATCTAATTTTCTGAGGGATTTTGAATATGCCAAGAGAGTTCCTGCCAGTGAATTGACAATCAAGAACAAAAGCTCAAAGTTTGAAGATATGTTTAAAAGGAATACATTGCATTTTGAACCGTTTTTTTTTTTTTTTTTAATCATGTAAGAACATATTTCACTTGCTGAATAATAAGTCTTTCCACTCAACAAATGATTTAGAATGATATTTTCTTTTTTTCATATGTGGCAGAAGTCCACAGAAAAGATCATCATTTTGGATGTGCACACACTGTCATCACAAAAAAATACGAGATACCCATACACTGTCTATACACAGAGAAAAGATACTTTCGTTATATTGATATTACATCTGCGCTTGCAGGACTTTGTTTTGCATACCAACAAGACAGCATCAAAACATATTAGCGTTGTTGACTTTTTTTTCTTTGGCATGCAGAGCAGGGTGCTTGTAACAAGCAGTTAAAGACTAGCAATGGAGGAGGCAAGCTGAGAAGCTCCCATAAAGGATTCGACCCACTGCTGCAGACCGTCAGCGAAGACTCCGAGTCTGAGAATGAGATGTTCTTGCAGCCTGGAAGGAAGAAACTTCAGACAGACTGATGATCCGGGGCAGGCTGGCTAGCAGGGGGCTGGAGGAGGGGAGAGGAGGCGGGCAGACAGGGAGTGGGAGATGGGTTGGGTGGAGAGGGAAGGGGGTGCTGGTTGAAAGAGGTTTGGAGGCAGTGAAGGTTGCCGGGCAGTCTGTGGCATGTGAATGAAATTGTTTGTCTTTCACAGCATTCCCCTGCCTGTTTTCTTTCTGTTTGTAATTTCCAGTTTTAATGACTGCCCGTTGTCATCTGTCATCATTATGTCATGTCACATAGTCAGTGTCAGTTTGTTCCTTGTTCAGGTTATTACCATTACTGCCATCATCGTAATTGTGTCATTATCGGTTTGTGTCAAATGACAGTATGCTCTTTTATGTTATTACTAATGTTGTCGCCTTAGTAATCATGCTGCCATCCATGTGAATCAAATGTAAATTCCATTCATTATCATTATTATCATGATTGTCACAGTGATGAATACATCATCATCATGTGTTAAAGTAAGTTTATTCATTCTTTATTTTATTCCTATCATTGTCACCGTTATAATTTTGTCATCATTCTTTTGTGTCAAATGTATGCTTATTATTTACCTTAGGACCTTTATTATGACTGTTATCTGTATACTCCAGTTGTGACTCATGTGTGTCATATTTATTGAATAGGTTCATTGTTTAGATTTTGACTATAGTTATCACCGTCACAGCTGTGCTGTCAATATTTCATGTCACTTGTATGAGCATTTATTGTTTATTGAATTCTTGTCACCATTATGGCTGTATTGTGATTCTTGTGTGTCAAATGTAAGTGTGTTTACTGTTTTTTATTTTATCATTGTCACTATTTTATTGTCATCATGCTTGTCTGTCAGTTTTTTGTTTGTTTTATCATTATCATTTCCACCAACATTAGTCTCATACATTGAGACAATCTTGTAAGGTTTTTGCTATCCCTGGTTATGGATGTTGAATGTATATTATTCAAAGTGGCCTCATTTGTCAACAGTGCACATGTAAATCAAACAAGTTATATTTTTGTGTGTTTTACGCTCAGATCATATTTTTCATCTCTGCTGTTTAGACATCAACATTCTTTGTTAGACTCAAATCATTGACTGGAAATCACTTTCCCATTGCTAGTGTCTGTTGTAGGGGCTTTTAAAGTCTAAACCATATCCCTGCCTCAGGAAATTTTATTCCAGCTTATTTCCACTTTCCTTAGACTTGCTTCAAATCTACCTTTTAGGTTTTTGTTTTGTGTGTGTGTGTGTGTCTTTTTGCTTTTATATCATCATTCATATGTTTATGTTATAGAAATTTTTTTTTTCGAGTGTTTGTTTTGAAGAATAAACCAGCATTTTTGTTGAAATCTGGAGGCTAAGCAGCGACACTGCACATACCGTCCAGAGTGGACACTCGCTGTCCATTCTGTTGTCGCCATGGGGAAGCCAGGGGGCTCTTTTTGTACTCCCAGTTCTTATAGAACAGGGAGTACTTTACAATGGGAACGAAGAAATGCTCTCTGTGTGTCTGTCTGTCAGTGTGTCTGTCTGTGTGTCTGTCCATGTCAAAATGTGTTCCACTGGCATCAGACAAAACTTCTGGGCCGATCTTTCAGAAAATTTGTAGGTATGTTCATTATGGGTCACGTATGATGCCCGATGTTTTATTTTACCAGAACAGCTGTTACTAACGGCTATAATGGCCCAAAACAGTTTTTCTTTGACATGTACAGGCGTATTCAAGATAAACTGGGAGCACGTTTATATGCTTTGCATCTTGTTTGTTGTTGTTTTTGTTTTGTTTGCTGCTGTCGTATCTTTTGTGCAACCTTGATGGCATTGCAACCATGTCACTCATTCCATAAATGATCAGCATTCACTGTCCGACTTGCCCAGCCACAGCCATAGCACTGGCAAGCCACAATGAGCAGTCGCTGTCAAGTCATCAAGAGGCAACCCACCAGAGAAGACACTGCACTGCTGCTGAGTCACTTTAGAGATGTTCAGCGGTGCCACTTCTGATCCAACATATGTCGGACACCACCTACTAAGCCCCCTACTGATAACAGTAATCATTTAGTCATGGAACCAGCGAGTGTGAGCTGTCCCTCAGGAGGGTATCACAATGTCCGTCCAACGACGGCCTCCATGAACTAGCCAGGTCCAGTGACCCTGATGGAACCTCACTAGGGACATAGACGTGGAGATGGAATGGAAATTGAGGTCATCTTAGAGCAAGCATGAAGAGCCACAGAATTTAAAGTATTCTTTTATGCTGATTGATGGGTATGATGATGATGAATATGATGCCATGGATTTCCACTGTAGTCTGAGATTGCATGATAAGCTGTATTATGTGCTTACTTTCATGATAAATTATGGTGTCAACTATTACCAAGAGATACAGACACCTGTAGTGTTGGTCAGAAAATGTGAGCAACACATAGGTGTCAACCCAGTTTTCCTCATTTTACAACTTCCCATATTGAAAAGTACTTTTTCCCTTATTCCAAGCCCCAAAACCGTATACATTACGGAAAACGCAAAAACATAAACAAAAATTACTGTGAATACAATGTAATATTCAGTATCAGGCAGAACTTGAAATAAATGGCAGTTTAAGACAGTTTATGAATAACAATAACACTGACCCATCCAACAGAACCTCCTCTTCCATTCCAGCAGAATGCATCACTTGAGACAGTTTGTAGAACAAATCACACACCCTATAGTAAAACACTGACAATGATGCAGAATTAAAACTGTTTATAAACCCATTGTTTACACACTCTTCCATTCCTACCAACATCATTAGTCCATTGAAGTCAGGAGTACATCTTTACTTACTGTGATCCCCAAAGTTTCTATTCCTAATCATACCAATTTCCCAAGAACACACAGCCATTGTTCTGTTCAACACCGTCACTTGCAAATGACAGTTACTGATGTTCATCGTTGTACTGCTTGGTGGCAGACTTTGCTGCCTGCAGTAAGGGGGCTGAAGAGTTGATCTCAAAGCATGACCGATCATCTACTTAGTTCATTCCCGTTTCAGTGTTTAGAGTCCGTGTCATCTGCTATGAAAATTTGTTCACCTTGCAATTTGCCTCACTGATTTAAGATTTGCCCGTATAAATCAGTTTTACCCGTATTGAAACTTGTATACGGCCGTACAGACCCAAAATTGTAGGTTTCCCGTACAGCAATACGGGAAAACCGTATAGGTTGACACCTATGGCAACACTCTCACAGAGAGGCATACATTAAGTGGATGAAACTCAACAGTGTGGACCTTTTCTTTGCAGTAGAGCCCATAGCAAACTCAGCCCTGGGGAGGAGTTGTTCAGGGCAGAAAATTTGGGAGGTTGGAAGGGAGAGGATCTTCCTGTACAAATAGCTCAACGATTTAACTTCTGTGCTAGTAACGTCTTCTTTTCTGTTACAGTGTCTGACTCTGCCTGTTTTATTTTTCTTTCTTTATGGTGCTCTACAAGTTTGGATGATTGTTTTAAAAAAAAAAAAAATTATTTATTTAATTTTTTTTTGGGGGGTGGGGGGTGGGGGTGGGGGTTGCCTTTGATGACCATTTTTTCTGTCTTTGTTCTGATACTCTTTTACACTTTATTATTCTAATCACATATGGTGACTTGCCAGCTTTTTGTTGTAGTCTGGTGACAAAGTAGTGACAGTTGTTCTTACTGTCCAGAGTGGATTCTGTCCATTCCACAGTGTCTGTTTGCCTGTATGGACTTCTTTACGTATTTTCGGTGGCAAATGAATATTTCTTATTATTTTTGAAAATCTGGGAGTGCGAAATCAAAGTGAAAGCCTGGCGATCTCAGCACAGCTTAGTTTTATCTGCCTTAGTTATCATGTCACGATTTGCTTGATTTGTTTATTGATTTTTTTTAAAAAAATGTAATCTTTTAGATGATCTCATCTGCTCTGGATGTGAAGTTTTTTTTGTTTTTTTTTCTGGATGAGTTTGACAGGTTTTGTGTAGTCAACCAGGCTTTGATGATTAAACTCTTTAACTCTGCAGTTTCTGTTTGGCTAATGTCCCTGGTTTTATGTGTTTTTTGTAACACTAGAATGTATCATTCATTTTTTTTTTACTCTTAATTTTTGTCAAGCAGGGGGCAATACATCAACGGGAGAGCCAGGCACCCTGTGTGTAGTATAACTGATCAGCCTTAAGGATATCTGTGAATCTATAAAGGCCAAATTACCAGCAAAACTGTTAGTAGTGTTTTTAGGAGAACCTTTCAGCTCAATTGTTGTCCCTAATGCATGATGCTTTGCCCTGAAATGAAACCCTAGATATCTTCAATACTCCCTGTAGGTTTGAAGCTCTCTGTCTGAACTGTGTAATTAATTGATCTGAGTTAACCACAGAGATAAGTACCTGCATGTCTCTCCCAAGCTGTATCTTCGTGGCTGGTTAAATGCAGCCCTAGCCAGTCTCAAGCCCTCATGGTAGATCAGCTCTCTTCTCCATCCCCTTCCCTCTCTGGCGTTCATTTATGCTTGCCTGCTCCACGTCAGTGGACTGAGAAAAACAGCAAAGAGAAGATGGGTGAGAGGAGGAGAGGTTGGGGGAAGGGGGACAGGCAAAGATGAATGAAAGTTGGGAGGTGGAGAATGGTATGTAGCAGTGGGGGGGGGGGGGGGGGGGTTGGAGTGGTGGAGGGCAGTAGGAGTGGGAACATACTCTGAGCAAAGACTATGC
This sequence comes from Conus canariensis, assembly GCA_033310375.1. NCBI lineage: Eukaryota > Metazoa > Mollusca > Gastropoda > Neogastropoda > Conidae > Conus > Conus canariensis. The sequence goes on from CM065729.1 coordinate 67,672,764, forward strand.
AATGGTCTTCGTGAAAAAGATGGTCTAATGCTGCTTGGCCTGACATCATAGCATGGGCTGACACAATGCAAGGTGCGACTTATACAGGTGGTAGGTTCAGAATTTTGGGAACCTACAGATCAAAGTTTATGGCAAATTTAATTCTGTGAAATACCTAAGGATGAATGCTTAAATGTCCAATAGAGTGCTCATATAACGGACATCTTCCTTAGCTGACATTAATAGAACAAGAATTGCAGTAAAAGCGACGTCAGTTGTCAAGACAAACTGAAGTCATTACCACTTCACAAGGCTGCTGACAGACAGACTTGTTAACAGAGAGAGAGAGAGAGAGAGAGAGAGAGAGAGAAAGAATATATTAACCCTTACACTGGTTGTTGCGACATATGTCGTGCCATTACGTCATGGCCGTCACTGGTTGTCGCGACAAAAGTAGGGTGAGCCTTGCAAGCCTAGTTTCACAGACACACGCAGATAGGAAACTATGGCTCGGTGACAAACTAATTTGCATGAGTGACTGAGCGAGCCCTGGAACATGGATTTTCAATGTTTTAGCTTAGTTTATGGTTAGTAGCAGCTTGTAATGCATAGTGCGACTCGACTCGTCTGGCGAACAAAAATGGCGGCGCCCGAAGCAGAACATGATAGAATTAGGAACTTGTTTGAAGATGTTTTTGCTGAATTTCTTGTGGAAAAAGCAGGTGAAGAAGAAGTTATGGACATTTTGAATGAACTGGGTGTGATGGGTGATAGTTTTGATTTAGATCAAGCACCATGCAATCGTGATTTTGAGATCGACACGGACAGTGACTGGATGAGTGCCTAAGGGTGAGGGGAATCTCAAGATGCTATTCAGTGGGGAAGAAAAACTCAGTGTAGCGCTTCCAGATGATCCTAAACCTTTCAAACATAAATGACGACAGTGTGGGCTGACTATTACATTTGTTGATAGTGACCATTTTTGGTTTTTTTGTGTGTTAGCAGCACATGATTTCAATGTGAAAACTGAACTGTACCTTATTCATTCTTACCTGAATTACCTGCTTGAAAGACGGGTATAATCCACACTGACTTTCCTTTGAAAAAGGCTATGACTTATTTCTGGATACTGTGGAACACCATAGACTAGATTATTTGTGAACAAGCTTGTGAGAATGACAAGCAGGATGTGCCACCTGTTTTCACCTGTTATTTTCACATTCTGGACAGGTCAGCACCTAATCAAACACTCACAAGCACCCCAGTTCTGTTTTATATTATTCTTTATTCAATTACTAACAATTTTTATTCTGCATGTCATGATCAAATACTAACCGTTGAAAAGTTGTGCATACCATACAAACCTAACTATTCTTTTCAAACTTTCCTTCTGGAAATTCACCAGACAACATACTTAATAGTACGTTGTTAAATAACCAGTGTAAGGGTTAATACAGTATCACACACACATTATTTTTGTTTCTCCCGTTCTACCCTCCCTCCCCTCATCCTTCTCTCTCTTTCTCTTCATGTTTCATTCTCATTAGCATGCTCGTTGGTATGTTTGTTGGATATCAAGTGAACATGTTCACAATCCCCCCTCTCTGTCACTTTCACCATCTCTCCCACCCTTCCCCTCCCCTCCTGCTTATCCTTTACCGTCGTCTCTCTTACATTCCTCAGTTCATACTGAGTATACGTTAGCCATCCTGCTGATGGAATAGAGGTGGAGGGGGTGGGGGTGGGAGGGTGTGTGTGTTAGGAATGAAGAGATGAGGGGGGGGGCGGGAGGAGGGGCAGGTGGAGGAAAGTGGAAGTCACACTGTGCTCTGTGCATGTGTTTGTGAAGTGCACATTTCACAAAAGAACACACAGACATTATCACAGAGAGAGAGAGTGAGGCCTATTGTACTACCTTTCATTTTGCTAACTACTCTCCCTTTCTGTTCTCGTGTGCGTGAGGTGTGTGTGTGTGTGTGTGTGTGTGTGTGTGTGTTTGTGTGTGTGTGATATTAGTGTTTTTTCCCCCTAAATTGGTGCTATTTCAAGTTTTGACAGGTGGTAATACTTGCTGAGAAACTGTAGCATGTCAGAAATCAGTTGACTTTGCACACCTAGGAAGGGGTATACCTGGGATAGGGAGGGGGAGTGGGCATGTGTGTGTGTGTTGTGTGTGTGTGTGCATGTGCATGTGTGTGTGTGCGTGTACGCTTACTACATTTCTCGCTCGCTGTTTTTGTTGAGAGAGTGAGAGACAGGAAGGTAGGTTGAAAGTGAAATATGGGAGATAGAGGCTGGGGCTAATGGGAGGGAGGGAAACGGGGACAGTTTTTTTTTTATATTTTTTTTTTTATATCCCATCTTCTGTGCCACCTTGGTGCCATTGCATCCATGCTGCTCATTCCGATCTCCCATCCTCATCCACAGCCTGGTCCGGCCCGCTGCAGCCCCAACACCGGCAATCCTTGAGGAGCAGTCATTGTCAAGTTGTCGAAGGCAACCCACCGGAGGAGACGCTGCACCGCTGCCAAGTCACTTCGGTGGTGTTCGGAGGTGCCTGTTCTGATCCATCATACGCAATACACCACCTACTAAGTCCCACTGAACAACAATTGCGTAGTTGAGGAGCCGGCCTGAGTGAGCTCTCCTTCCAGAGGGCGCCTCCACATCGAAACAGCATCAGTTTGTGGACGTGATACAAAAGGAGAACCAGGTAGGATGAAGAGGAGGGTGGGCTTTGGCTGGGTGCATGGGATGGGGGATGAGGTAAGGGCTAGACATGAGGGTTGTGGACATGGGCGAAGCCGGATTCAAATGCTGGTCAATAGATAAGTTACCATGTTATGAATGTGATGTTAATGGTTTATTGTTGGGCATTTTCACAGGACAGGGATTCTTTTCCCTGAAGAGTGACAGCCCTGAATAGGCCCGGAGTGGTCAGAGGTTTATGACTATAATCAAACAACATATAACCAAGGATATGCCTATGCTTTTGTGGGCAGATTTACTTGTTTCATTTGTGTTATACATTTCCACTGAACATTTTTGTTCTGCTTTTTCTGTGAGTAGACAGGGAACAGTTGTGTGCTCTATTGAACTAGATTTTACAGAAAGCAGGAATATTTACCTTGATTATTTTTGTCAGGAATCAAAAATATAAAATAAGAGAAAAATGGAAGAACAGATATTTACCCATCCTTTCCCTATTCATGGTGGTGGTGGTGTGTTGACACCTTACTCTTCCTTTTCTTCACTGAATCTTAGCATCTTTTGAAAGTACAGATGTCAGTGTGGAACATGATTGCAGGATGACGGTGCTGATTGCTATACCTGATAATCATGTTGATTGCATATTATTTACTCAATGATTGCTTATCATTTACTCAAGGGTCTTTATTGTCTTGTAAGAAATCATTCAAGTGTATGAGCTTTTGTTGTTTGGTTATTCCAATTCGCAATATAGAGTAACTGTTGTAACTGTTAACGATATGTACTGGTTACAGGGTATTTGGTTTGGGTTTTGTGTTTTACATATCTCTTGTTTTGGATCCAAGTTTAACTTCAGCTGTGTGACAATTGTGCGGTAACTAGTCATTAAGTTTTCAGTCAGTTGTCTGTTGAATCTGGAAACTTCCTTTGATGTACTGTGATGCAAATCTATGGAACTATGTAAGAAAACCTAGTGAAAGATGTCATAATGGTGCTAGACCTCCAGGCACTGTGCTCTTCAACAGGTATGCTGTCCTACACATGGCACGTTGTTCATTAGCCGCTCTGGATACACCCATGCACACACAGAGATACATTTTTTGTCAGCAAGGCAAAGGGCTACTGTCTGATCATCTCTGAACTCATCATCTGTTTTCACTGGTGCTCACACCATGACCACTCTTTTCTCCTTCTCTCATTGTCTGTGCCCAGTCAGTGGCATTACTCTATCACAGCTCGTTCTGCCTTCCCCATACAGACAGCCACACTCAGGCCCCGCCAAGTCATAGCCCTTGCAACAGCAGTTCACACGGAGCAAGTCTTACCAGGCCATCATGAGACAACCCGACAGAGAAGTTACTCCACTGCTGTCAAGTCACTTTGGTGGTGTATACCAGTCCTGGTTCTAATCCAACATACACCAGACACCACTTTCTAAGCTGCCTATTGATACCAATTATTGAATTGCCATGAAGCCAGCATGTGTGCGATTTAACTGTTAATTTATAATGGATGCAATGATCTGATCTATGTAGGAAAGTCTCTACACTCGTCAGAGAACAGCCATATGTGGAGTGAGTTGTGCAACATTCTTCTTTCCTCCCTTCACCTCTAATGAAAAATGATGAAGAGGTGGGTGAGAGGTGTACTTTTGCTGCTTAGCTAGGAGGTGGCCTTCTTGCCTTCCCCATCCCTCGAAGTTGGTTAGCTGTGAAAAGTTGCCCCCTCCTCTCTCATTCCATCCTTTCCAACCCTCCTCCTACAATTCTATCCCACTTATGATGACTTTGCTGCCTAAGAGTTTGTCCAGCTGATCAGTATCCCCAGACCCCTGTGACATAATTTTAGAACCCCTCTCCTACTGCGCAAAATGCTCTGAAAGAGATTAACATTTTTCATCTGATCCAACATTTTACAGAAGAAAGATTTTTAATGAACTTCCAGTCCGGTGTGTTTTAGGGTGTATTTCAAAGGGTTATGTGAATAATTTTTTTTTTTTTTTTTTTTTTTTGCTGGTGAGTTGATTTGAATGTGGTGACAGCCCTGATATGGCCCTTTGTGGTCAGCTGGACCATAAGCGACATTACCTTTCTGTACAAAATGCTCAGCCCCAGGTAAGTGAGAGCTGCTGAATCAGCTGAAATGCTTTAATCTGATGTTTACTCTATGTATGTATATATATATATATATATATATATATATATATATATATTTTAAGCAACGAAAAGAAGACGCTTTGATTAAGGCAACATTTGTTTTACTTTCAACGTCTTGGCAGCCATCTGTGGTCAACCCAACTGCCAATAATAAAAACTTCCAGTTCACAAAAGGACATTCTAAAAGCTGTATACTGAAATGTAACGAAAACATAACCACATGAACATACAAAGCATGAGACGTAAGTAATATAGTAACTGTGACACTACAAAGCTCCCCCTCGAACGTCGCAATGTGCGAAAAGAAAAAAATGAATAAAAAGTGCCAAATGATTATGTTCAATTTGTCAAAATCCAAAATAGGGCTATGAGCATATCAGGAAATGAAACAAACAGGCCTATTAGCAAAATAGGTAATCAGAATTGGCATATCTGAAAATTGTTCTATATACCACTCTGCCTGATCGAGTTTTGCCTGTTGTTGGGAAAGTGTCGGACAACAAAGGATACTGTTCTTGATCAGTGTGAGCTGTTGGGTTTGCAGTGTCCTTGGTGTTTGGTCTGACAGGAGAGTTACATTCAGACTGTGGAACACTGTGACTGTCTGTCAGCTCAGGAACGGAGGAATGCTGAGATTTCTCGGGCACAACTGGTGGTGCAGGAAGGGTAACAGAATGCGATGTGTAGGCAGGTTTGAGTCTGTCAATGGAAACCCGAATTGACTTTCCATTTTTCAAGACGTCAAAATATTTGTCCGACCGGGCCAGTACAGGAAAGAGCCCATCACAGGGCCTCACCAAAGGTCCTCTGTGGGAGTCATGACGAACATAGACTTGGTCAGCAAACTGTAAAGTTTGAGGCACGTATGAAATCACAGAGCCATGGTGTGCAGGAAGTGGAGGCGCCAACTTCCTTAAGTTCTCTTGGAGCTCCTGTACGAAGGTACTGTTAGGAACCACTTTGTCTGCACATGGCAGTGAGAGAAAATCACCAGGTAATCTGACATTTGTGCCGTACATGAAAAGAACTGGAGCTGCATCCAGGTCCTCTTTCCAGGTTGACCGAATGCCAAGTAACACAACTGGCAGTTCGTCCATCCAGCATGGTCCCTTCAGACGAGCCTTGAGAGCAGCTTTCAGACTGTGGTGATACCTTTCAACCATTCTGTTGGCCTGAGGATGGTAGGCAGTGGTGTTTTTAGGGCTAACACCACGAACCATGTGAAGTTCACGCCACAGCTGACTGATGAACTGGCGGCCTTGGTCTGAGGTGATAGAGTCTGGAACTCCAAAGCGTGCAATCCATGTGCGCAGCAGGGCCCTGGCACAGATGACAGTTTCTGCGTTGTGGAGGGGAATGGCCTGCAGCCATCTTGTGAATCTGTCCACGATAGTGAGCAGATAGGTGCATCCTTCTGATGGAGGAAGAGGTCCCACAAGATCCATGTGTATATCGCCAAAACATCGGTCAGGAGGTTCAAAGGGAGGCAAAGGGGCTCTGGTGTGGTGGCCGGTCTTGCTTGCCTGGCATGAGTGACAGTCCCGGACCATTTTCTTCACATCCTTCTTGAGGCCAGGCCACACATAACGAGCTGAAATGGCATGGAGGGTAGGTTTAGACCCGGGGTTGCAGAGGTTATGCAATGTTTCAAAGACAGTTTTGGTCCATGATGGTGGGACAACTGGGCGAGGGTGACCAGTTGAAACATCACACAGTATTTGAACACCATCCAGAGAGACATCCTGGAGTTGTAGGGGCCCTGGTTTAGCACGGACGTCAATGACCTTGGGGTCATTGTGCTGTGCTGCAGCCAGTTGCACAAGATCTACTGTGGGGACTGGTGATGCAGATGCAACCAGTGGCTCTGGATCTCCAACTGGAGCTCGAGAGAGAGCATCAGCTACAATGTAATCTGACCCACTGATGTGTCTGATGTCTGTCGTAAACTCAGCAATGTAAGAAAGCTGACGTTCTTGACGTGGGGATCTGTCTGTGTTGCTAGTGAGAGCATGGATCAGTGGCTTGTGGTCAGTGTGTATGGAGAATGGTCTGCCTTCCAGGAAATAGCGAAAATGTTGAATAGTACTGTAGATGGCTAATAACTCACGGTCAAAAGTGGATTAGCGTCGCTGAGTAGGCGACAGTTTCCTAGAAAAGAATACAGTGGGTCTCCATATGCCTTGATGCTGTTGAGACAACTCTGCTCCAATGGCTGAGTCTGATGCATCCACGGAAAGTCTCTTTTCAGCCTGTGGGTCCGGGTGATGGAGCATTACTGCAGAGGCCAGAGCAGATTTGGCATCTTGAAAAGCAGTCTGACATTCAGCTTTGTCAGGTGAACTTCTGGGACTTGCCTTTTGTGGCCTCAGTCAGTGGTAAGAGGCGCTGGGCTACTCCAGGGAGAAATCTATGATAGAAGTTCATCATTCCAAGAAAACGCTCAAGCGCCTTTTTGTCTGCAGGTGTAGGAAAGTCATCAATAGCACGAACCTTCTCTGGTAGAGGCTCAATTCCAGCCACTGAGACTAAATGTCCCAGGAATTTCAAGGACGACTGACCAAAGATGCACTTCTTTATGTTAATGACCAAGCCATTCAAAGTCAGTAAGTTGAAAACAGCGTGTAGGTCAGCCTCATGCTGATCTGGGGTTGTACTTGCAACGAGAATGTCATCCAGGTAAACAAAACAGCAATTTAGGCCCTGAAGGATTCCGTCCATAAACCGCTGGAAAGCTTGGGCTGCATTCTTTAAGCCAAAGGGCATTTTCAAAAACTCATACAGACCAAAAGGAGTTATCACTGGTGTCTTGGGAATGTCTTCAGGTGCAACAGGTATTTGATTGTAACCACGAACCAGGTCAATCTTTGAGAACATTGTTTTTCCTCGAAGATTGGCATTGAGGTCTTGGATGTGAGGTAGCGGGTAGTGGTCATCTTTAGTGATGTCATTGAGCCTTCGATAGTCTCCACTTGGGCGCCAGCCACCACTGGTATCCTTAACCATGTGCAAAGGTGAAGACCAAGGAGAACATGAGCGGCGAACAATACCCAGGCGTTCCATCTCGTCAGATTCTGCTCTGGCTGCATTTAGTTTCTCATGATCAAGGCGGCGAGCACGTGCGTGCACTAGAGGACCGGTTGTTGGAATATAATGAAACTCACCATGTTTGGTATCTCTGAAAGATGTAACAAACAGTTCAGGAAATTCCTCCACTATTGCTTCATATCTAGAATGGATCTTGTGTATGCCTGGGATTTGAGCGCGAGTGAGTTGTGCATGAATCACCAATTTGCCATCAAGGGACACCAGTCTTCTGTTGGTAAGATCTATTGCCAGTTGATGAAGAGAAAAGAAATCTGCACCAAGAATAGGTTGAGTAACATCAGCTATCCAGAACTTTTTCGTAAATTTGGCTTCTTTGCCAAAGCTAAGCGGAATATTTCGCTTTCCATAAGTCGGAATAGGTGAACTATTTGCTGCAATACGGCTGGGTCCTCGAAATCTCTTGCGATCCGCTGGAGATGCAGGAAAAACAGACTCTTCTGCCCCAGTGTCGACTAGGAAAGACCGTCCTGACAGCAGATCAGCAATTGTGATGGTGCCGATTTTGATTGCATTGCATGATGAGGCGTCCGTATTGACTGCAGAGGTCTGTGGAATTACACTATGGAATTCATGTTGGTCTTGTTTACCTCGGGGTTGTGATGGGGCCATGGCACAAGGCCGGCCATCAACTGAGCTCTCACAACGTCTGGCCTTGGCACTGAATTTTGAATGGTGTTAACACAGGGCAAAAGGAGGAATTGAAGTCTCTGTTTTGTTCATTGTGCGGTGCTTATTACGCCTGAAACCTCTGTTGAGAGCATTCAACTCGGCAGCATTTGTGTAGTGAGAGTTGGTGTCTTGACATGATTGAATTTGCTGTTCATTACCCATCCAGGCTGGTGAAGCATGTTGATAAGCCGCAGCCACCGAAGCCGGAGCAGGCAAATCCACTTCCAGGATACGGTCAGCTGTTTCTGGGAGAGTGTCGAGATCAACTTCAGGGGTCTGGGCCAATATACGGCGCACCTCTGGTGGAAGCTGGTTCAGAAATAGAACTTGAAAAAGGGTCTGGGGGTCCGAGTTTAAAGATCTCATGTATTGGAGCAGTTCTGAAGGACGTCTGTCACCAAGACCATGCATATTCAATAGTGCGTTGTCCTTTTGAAACTGAGTTGCTTCAAATGCGTTTAAAAGGGCTGTCTTGAGAGCAGCATATTTCTGAGTTGCTGGGGGGTGTTCAATGACAGCCTGAACACGGCGGAACGTGGCTGAATCTAGAAGCTGAATAACATGATGGAATTTGGTGAGATCATTTGTAATGGGTGGTATGTGGGTGGCAAATGAAGCTTCCAAACGTAAAAACCATGCATTTGCTAAATAAATGTTAGCGAACCGCCCAGAGAACGTGGACAAACGAGTCACAAGACGAAACACAACTAGTTTCGACCTCTTAGGTCTTCATCAGGTGAGACATTAACGAATAAAACAATGAAAATTCACTTAGCTTTGATCGCTTCAGATCACTTCGTAGGGTTCAGCGCAAGGAAGAAGGCGTTGATTTCTCAACGCCTTCTTCCTTGCGCTGAACCCTTCGAAGTGATCTGAAGCGATCAAAGCTAAGTGAATTTTCATTGTTTTATTCGTTAATGTCTCACCTGATGAAGACCTAAGAGGTCGAAACTAGTTGTGTTTCGTCTTGTGACTCGTTTGTCCACGTTCTCTGGGCGGTTCGCTAACATTTATTTAAGATTTGTTTAGATTTCCGCCTGCAGTCCTCTCGCTTTGCAACTACATGCATTTGCATTAGTTGTCCAGAATGGTGGAGCCTTGAAGGAAACAGCAGCCACTGGGGGGGGGGGGGGGGGGGAGGGGGGGGGGGGACTGCTTGGGTTTGTGCTGCTTGTGCAAGAGTTTGTTCTCATAATTATGGCATCAGCCAGCTGACGTATTGCTTCTGACGTTCATTTCCATTCTATGAGCGGTCGTAGCTGCAAATTAGATCTAGGTCTACAGCGTGGTCGCTGATAAGAGTTTGTACTCACGTCGGGGTCACCACTGAAGCGACGAAAAGAAGACGCTTTGATTAAGGCAACATTTGTTTTACTTTCAACGTCTTGGCAGCCATCTGGGGTCAACCCAACTGCTAATAATACAAACTTCCGGTTCACAAAAGGACATTCTAAAATCTATATACTGAAATGTAACGAAAACATAACCACATGAACATACAAAGCATGAGACGTTACTTAGTAACTGTGACGCCACAATAAACACACACACACACACACACACACACACACACACATATATATATATATATATATATATATATATATATATATATATATGTGTGTGTGTGTGTGTGTGTGTGTGTGTGTATTCCAGTGTATGTATGATTTATAACCATTGTAATATCCAATTTCATTGGCAAGCTTTATTTCTGAACTGATGAGGATGACACCAGTGTGAACTGCGATCGCTTTTAGTGTTCTTGGAGTGTACATCTCATTGTATACCAAAGAATGATTTGAAATACTTTTCTGCGGACAAAACACAGCAAGTGCAGTATTTTAGAGCACTGTCATCCTCAAGCCATAACACAAAGTTTCACCAAAAATCGAAACAAAAGATAATTCTTTGTTTTTATTCTCTCTCATAATCATGGGCCCGCTGGAAGGCATCATCTGCTGTTCCGTATTCTGGTGTCCATTACCTGCCCACACCAGGGAGAAATAGGTCGCTGTCTAGGGGCCAACAGTCTAGAGGAAGCTATCAGTATTGGGTTTCCAAGAGGCCTACACCCAAAGGAGACGCTGCACTACTGCTCAGTCTGTGGAGTTCAGTGGTGACTGTTCTCAATCTATCTCCTCCTGCCAACTCCACCAACCAAGTCGCCTAGTGATGACCGTATTTACTTCGGGGTAGAGCGATCATGATTATCCCCCTCTGATGGGTTCCACCACAATACTTGAAAAAAAACAACACCTTTTGATGGCATAAAAAAAGACTTTGTAGTATCTTAGTACTTGTTGCAGGCTGTTTCTGTACAATCTTTGTTTTGTCCATTGAATTGTCTTGTAAATGTTGTAAGTGGTTGAGCTGGGAGGATACACAAGCTTGTTTTGCCAAAAGCTTTGGTGTATGTCATCACTGAAGCTGTGTTTTCGATTCATGGAACTGTTGAGTGTGTGTTGGCTCACACTCCGATTTTGGCAATAGATTTATTGAATAAGACTTCAGAATGATGTGATTGAACAGTGGTGACTTGATTTATGAATTGTCTCTACTGAACTGCGTTGACATGATTTAACGGTGGTGTCTTGGTCAATTATTTTCTTCACTCAACTATGTTTTGACAAGATTGAACAGTGATGACTTGGTCAATGAATTCTTTGTGGAATACTGATGACATGATGGAACAGTGGTGACTTTGTGAATAGTTTGTCTTGACTGTTTTGACAGGTTGAGCTGTGGTGACTCGGTGAATAAATTGTCTTCATTGAACTGTGTTAAAAAAAATCAAATCAATTGAACAGTGGTTACTGGGTCAATAAATTTCTTTCTAGTTTCACTTTTGTCACGAGTCCTCTTTGAGAAAGTGTTGAATCAGCATGTATGGAATTTATGCATGCATGTATGCACTATGTGTGTACATTTGTGCTCTTTGTGTGTGGTTTAGCTAGGGATTGGTGCATTCTTTGTTGTAGCTATGTGGATGAAATGCTGCTGAAATCCATCATCTAAGATGGAAAATTACTTTGAAATATATTAATGCCGTGGAATTTAAAACCATTGTGAAAATACAGAGATGAATATATTGGCCAACCCATTGTGTTGGTAAGTAAAGCTAAACTTAAAATCAACTTTGATTCATACTAATAGGAAATACATCAGATTGAAAGACCTAATGAAAAAAGAAAAGGAATCTGCATTTACATAAAGGCCTCAAGTAAATTATGAAATATTTCCGACATAAATGACATGGTGCTAGTTTTGAAAAAGTTACTCATAAATAATATTCAAGAAACATGAATATTGTTCCATTTAGTGTAAGGACCTAAAAGAAAAAAAAGGAAAGAAAATGAACTGTCAAGTACAGCACTGTTGCTGTTTTGGTCATTTCTCACTATTCTTTATGCTTGTACCGTCATGACGATGGTACCGACTGATATGGAGGAGCAGCTGGTCCTGTAGCGGCTGGCATGACTGCGCCTTGACCTGGACTATAGGAATGCAATCTATCCACTCCCTTTCCGACTGTTAGGCGGACACTGACCCTGGGTTTCATGCAAATTAACTTCTTCAGCGTTCCAGTATCTGGTAGCGTGTGAACTCGTTTTACCGTGTTGGGATACTCACACAATACTCGAGAGTATAGTCAGTTCACTCCGACTTCGTTGAGTGCAGAAATTTGTGGGAAGAGGTTGTGGAAAAAGATAGATGAAAGATATGGTAGACAGAAAGGACAGTACAGCAAAAGAAGGAGACAGAGTTACTGAGAGCGAAAGGAAAAGGGGACGTTACTAGCACAGAATGTCCAGAAGGAGGGGAAACTATTTGTACAAAAGACCTCCCGGTATCCCCACTGAGGAAATACAAATTAACAACTGTGCATCCTGAATCTCTCGCTAATACATACAAACATACATACACACCTTCTTAATCATACATATGTTTATCTATACATCAATTGATCAATCTGTCTATCGATCGATCTATCTATTTAGTAATAGATCGATCGATCAGTTGACCAATCTGTCTATTGATCGATCTATCTATTATGGCGAGCTCTCCTGCTAGACCCAATCCTTCACAGACGGTACTGGGTGATGGACTGCAGTGGTCGCACATCCCAGATGCGGTGTTTTATCATGAAAGATCCGAGTATCTCTGTACACCTGTGTAAATACTCTTGAAATCTTATCATTTGTATCGCATGTATCGCAGCAACTCAATGCCCTTGCATTGCTATTTTCTCATTTTTTCTTCTTTTCACTGGCTGCTTTGGGGTGCTGCGAGATTCTTTTTTGAACCCTTGATGATGAGAATACCACACAGTTATGTACGGTGGTCTGTCTCTCCATTTGATGCCAAGGGAGCACAGACACAATCAACTGTGTCTCACCAACAGGTCCGAATCAGCAGACAAAAGGCCTCTGAGCAGACGATATAAATGGTTCTGTTGTCTGGGTGGACTCCAATGGTTCCCACATGCTGCTATGATGGATTCTACATTTATAATCAAATTCCCTGATCTTTCATTCCCATTTTCTTTCTCTCACAACCCCATCTTCTTTAAAGAAAAAAAAGGGCCAAGTCTATAATGTAATGACAGAGGAATTATTAGCCTGCACCTGCTTCAGCCCACAACTAAATTGTTCAACATCTCTCTCTCTCTCTCTCTCTCTCTCTCTCTCTCTCTCTGTATAGATAGATCGATCGATCTGTATCTATATACACACTTTAAGGCATGGGTGGTTTTAGGGGTCAGTTTATATTTGTTTATCTTCAGATTACCAGGCGCTTGTCCACGATGGTTGACCTGGTGACTACTATGTGACTATATGGCATATCTATGTCACTGTCAGAGGGTATGGCACTTTGCATAGATGTGGGACTTGCGTAAGTGCATGCGCATCAAGGATATTTCTAGTGGGCTTGATTGTTTGTATACTGCTCTGCAATTTTGCACAAATTTCACTTTAAAAAATCTTCTTTCTTTTTCCTTTCCAGTCTACAGCGTAAACTTTCTGCTCATGTAAGGCAGGAGTACAGCGGGAATGAGCTCTACATTTCCATTTACGTCACTTGTTTACACTTCATGTTGATGAGCTAAAATAGTCAACTCCTCTCTCTCTTTCTCCTGCAAAAACGATACTAATTATTATTCAAAATAAATGTTCATTGAAGGAACAACTATTCCATACATATGTCTATGCATACACTGACTCAAAATTGTGTGTGTTTGTGTTCCCATGCATGCATGTTTCCAAGCATTGGCAGAAATCTGCGTTTTCATGAGTGCCTTTTTAGTTCTTGGAAGAAGTTCTTGCTTAAATGTTTGCAGTACATGCACTGATTCATGCCTGATACTATTATTTGTCTTGTGCTCCCTGTAACAGTTGATGAAAAACTGCCTGAAGCATTTACTTTCATGACGTGCAAGTTTTAAAGGTTGCAAGGCGACACAGCTAGAGACAAGTCTGGATACCAAAGTTAAAAAAGTAAATGGACACAAGATGTTTTTCAAGCAAAGAAAACAAAATTCTTTATTTTGAAGAGCTAAGCGATCATGACAAACAGATCAGTTTAAAACAAAGCATCTTTAGAATACATATAAAAGTGTTAGAATCATTAAAAAAAATTTAATTGGGTATAAAATTATTTGAACAGACTCAAGTCATGTATGTCACATTGTTTACAACCACTCCATCCTTGAAGGCAGCATCAGATACAAGAATGTTAAAAACAGCTATGTACATCATAAAAGATTATGACTAACATTCAAAAGACCAATCTAATCGTCAGCCACTTTTCACGTCAGATCAAACGAAAAAATAAAGACAAAAAACATATATCGGGAACAGCATAACAGAACCATGTCCATCAATTGATGTTGTTTACAGCACAGTTGTCAACAACAGGTCAAATCTGGGCTGTCTCATCGTCAAAGCCAATTCCGTGCATAGTTGTTTTTAAATACAGACTGATGAACCAGATATTTCAGAAACTCGCAAACTTTGCATAAAAAGCATTGCTGTCCCCTGCCCGTGTCTGCTTTCTCCATGAAATCTTAGGTCTGGTGCGAAATATCTCTCTCTTTCAGGAATTAAAAAAAAATCACATCCAGTGGAACATCCCTGAACATGGTTTTTATGAAATCTGCTGTGAAGTGTTTATGGTCGTCATCATGTAAGTCCAACACTCTAAAGGAACATGTTTCATAATGAGTCGAACATCACATAGAACGCATCACAGAACTTCCTCACCGTTTAAAAGATATGAGTGAGTGTAAAAAGTGTGGCCTATGTGCAGTCAGCACTAAAAAGTTTCTTTGTTACAACCACCTGTGGCAGAGGGTAAAAACTCGTTAAAAATTCGAACAGATTTGGAAAAACTTATTATCTGTTTGCATCTTCCAGTCCTCTTGCCAGACGTCTTTGACATCAGTCTGAACTTAGGGTGTTAGGTGCAGAGAATCTGCTCAATTCCATATTTTTGGCATTCTTCGCGAGTTGATCTGCCCCTCAATGCCACGTCCGTAGACATGTAATAACCCAAGCAAAACCTATGATGTAGCCATCAAATTTCAGAGCAGTGAGCAATAATAATAAAAAAAAATAATGAGATGACAGTGTTTGAGGCTGTGGCCAGCAATGGCCTCCAAAGCAGACGGAGTCACGAAGAATGTTAAAGTCACTAGCCGCCGTGGCGAAGTGGTTAGTGTTGCAGACTCCCGGCTGGGAGGTCCTGGGTTCAATTCCCATCAGAGTCATGTGGGATTTTTCTGCCCCGACAGGCTCCTACCCAGAGTTGAGTTTGCTACAGGCTCAGTTGGGAAGACTGAGACCACACAGTCGAGTTTCATCCACTTAACCCTCTAGGGCCGTAGGTGTCTCAGGAGATACATAGACTTTGACAGGCATGGGCTCTCACAGTTACCAAGGTTTGGTGCAGACTTTCCACTGAGCTACAGTGGAACCCAAACATGATTCATTCAACTCCCGCCAAGTTCCAGACTGACCTTGACGCCAGCACACTACTTCCTCTTTCCTGGCATCCCACAACTTGATGCACTGCCCCCCACGGCTGTCTTGTTTACAACTCTCGCCACTAAGCAGGTGAGTGTGTTAGGCTATCTGGTTATGATAACCCTTGCGATAAGATGTTGTTCTAACTGGGGAAGGGGTCAAATGCTTAGCGCCTTGTGTTTTTTGTTGTTAGTAAGGGGAAACAAAGTAGGTATCTCTGCTTCAGACCAAAATTTCAAGGGAGGCAACTCTTACGCAAGGTATCACTGGAGATACCTTAGGCCTTACTGAGAAATTCAGTGATCTGTGTTTTGTGAGCAGCGTTATGTACAACTGCATATTTTGTTCAGGAACTGTGTTTTGTGGGATTTAAGTTTAAGTTTGAGAAAAAAAATGACATGTATAATCTATCGTCACTGCTGTTTACTCAAAAGTTTTTTTTTCTGTTTATAGCATGATAACCAGGCTTCCTGTGACGAATGTCTGTCGATTTATAGATCGTGATACCAGTGACTTTGGGCTGTCTGGAAGTTCTGGTGATGAATGGCTGCCCGACAACAACGGATCAGCAGATGATGAAGAGCAGATGTGCCGTAAGAGAACTCAAAAGAAGCCGCCGAGAAAGAACAAGACTGTCGGGGAAACATCGAAGCATCATGGAAGTGATAGTGAGGATGAGGATGACAATGTCCTCTGTCCCACTTTAGCAGAAGAGTTGTGCCAGCTGTTGACGACCTTCCACTGTCACAGCAGAACCCTGACGATGAGGACAACATTCCCCTGGCCCAGCTAACACATGATGCCACTGATGTAGTGCAAGAGGAAGGTATGGGCACTGTTCTGGACACTCCAGTTTGGGTCGATGTTCCCTTTCTGCCTCCAGAACAGGAGGGATCGATCTTCTGGATTCCCTCACTGCCCTCTACAAGTATCATCTCAAATCAACGAGGTGGTGCATGTACCTATTTTACCACTCTATGTGCATCACTGTTGTATCAGCCTGGCTCTGGTACAAAAGGCATTGCATGCTGCTCCAAGAACGGCCTCTGAAGCTGTCTGTATTTCAAGGGAGAGTCGTTGCCGGCATGATCGAGACCAAACGCCTGGGTAGACCCTCAAGCACTCTACCATCTCCACCTCCTGTGAAAATCATTCGACGTGCACCAGTTCCAGATGTCCGCCTTGACAATGTCGGCCATTTCCCTGAGTTCGGACAGCGTGGCAAGTGCAAGAACAGGAACTGTCAGGCCTTGACATACATCCACTGTACCAAGTGTGACGTCTACCTCTGCTGCATGAACAACAGGAACTGCTTCCTTGAATTTCACACAGCAAAGTGAAAGACTCTAAGTCAATACCTGCTTTCACAATAAACTGTAAATGTTGGTATCCCTGGTGATACCTAACATTTTTTGCCTCCATAGAAGCCTGAGGTATCTCCTGAGATACCTATCAGATTTAACAAACTGTAAAACCTGTTAATTAAGTTGATCATGAAAATTATATTTGGCTTCAATTTCATTTTTAAACCATCATTAAAATAATTTTTAGGCAAGTATTTCTGTGCCCAGGCCCTAGAGGGTTAATGGATGCATCTCTGAGAGTGTTGCTCAAATTTCCTGACCAACACTGCAGGTGTCTATATCTCTAGCGCCTGGTTGATGCCGGGATATATTATGAAAGGAAGCGTAGAGTAGAGTCCTGTCATGCAGTCTCAGACCGGAAAGGAAATCTGTAGCATCATCTTCATCATCCTCATCGATCAACGTAAAAAAAAAGTCTTAGATTCTGTGTCCCTTCATGCCTTACTCTCATGGTGACCTCAGTTTCGATGTCCTCTCCACGTCTGTGGCCTTGGTTTGGTTCCGTCAGGTCACAGGTATCAGCGAGTCCATGGGGGCTGTTGTTGGACAGACGTGGTGGCACCCTCCGGAGGGAGAGCTCACTCATGCCAGCTCCACGACTAAGCAATTATTGTCGTCAGTAGGGGGCTTAGTAGTGGTGTCCTGCGTATGTTTGATCAGAACAGGCGCCACTAAACACCGCCGAAGTGACCTCAGCAGCAGTGCAGTGTCTCCTCCGTTGGGTTGCCTCTTGACGACTTGACACTGACCGTTCCCTGTGGATTGCCGGTGCTGTGGCTACGGCGGGATAGACCGGGCTGTGGCTGTGGACGGGGTGTTGGAATGAGCAGCGTGGGTGCACTGCCACTGAGGTGGCACAGAAGATAGAACAGCAAAAAAAAACAAAACAAAAAAAAAACCCAAAAAAAAGAAAAAAAAAAAAAAAAAAAGAAAAAAAAAAAGAGAAAGTCTTTATGCTTACAGGTCTTGATGAAATCTTCATCAACATGTTTGTGCCTTTGATCATGTACATCCAAACACTGAATGAACAGATTTTGAACGTTAAGTAGTTTACGACATACACCACACAGCCTCCTCACCCTTTGAAAACATAATGACTAAAATTGGGCTGTAAAGTACATAACCAGCACAGATCTATTTCCTCCTCATAGTCTGTGGAGGCAGGTGGTAGGAATTCCACTGAGTCCGGATGGATTAGAAAGAGTGTATTGTTTATTTGTGCGTTATGTTTCTCTCACCAGGTCTTCCTTTGAAGCATCTTTTGATTTTTAGCAGTAAGTGGAATGAACATTTTTTTTTTCTTCAAAAGACTTTTTGGCTCGTTGGATTCTTGGCAAGCTGGTCTGCAGGTAGCTTCACAGCTTTGAATGCCCAAATGGCAAGGAATCTAGCTAAGAACACTACTGTTTCCACTAGTGGGATTAGATATAGTCACTATCAACACTGTGCTCAAGATGATCAGAGATAAGGTTCTTAAAAACAACAACAACAACAACAACAACAAAATCCCCTGTGAATAGACTTGAGTAGGAAAAATATTTCCCTGACCTGAGGAAGTGCTGTACTGGAGTCTTTTAGATTGGCATATTTTCTTTCTTTCTTTTTTACATGTGGAAACCACATGATCACACCAGCACAATATTTTTTCCTCTTTTTACTAGAGAGGAAAGGACGTATAAGGCAAACTGAAGGGGAGGAAGGGGGGCAGAGCAATCATCTGCAACAAAATCCACTCCTGTTATCAGTGTCTTTAATCTATATGAATGCCAGCAGTGACAAAATGCACTTTAGAGATTTAAAAGAAAGCAGAAACTTTTGTTAATGGTATTCATATAGTCTGTTCCTTCCCTGTCACTTTTCATTATAGCTTCACCCATGTTTGAAATCTCGAAAGGCTTCTTACCTGCCATAAAGTATACCATTGTAGGATCCTGTGAAACCAGACTTCTTTGCCCAGTCTTTCTTTTTCCCCTGGTAAGATGTATTAAACACACACTTTGTGGCATTTTGAGCAATGGCCTGTAAAAATCAGCACCGCCTTTCTGGGAAGGACTGTAAGCATTACATTTTTGATTCATTGGCAGCTATTTCAAGACTCAAACTACCAGCATCAATAGAACAGTACTTGATCCAAAGCCTTGTTTCTGTTCCAACAATACCTTTAAAGAGTTGCATGTCTGCTTAAGTTTCGCAAGCTGACAGTGATTGTAACATGCACGTACACCACTGAACAAGTATGTTTGCTTCTTCAAGGTTTTCCTTTAAAATTCCATGACCTTTCTCTGATTTTCACCGTATTTCCATGACTTTCTAGTCAATGTCAAATTGTCATGAAGGAACCAATCACATGAGACACTGCACCACGGCCGTGTAAGCTCCTTGAAGTTCAGTGAAGCATATGTAAAGCCACATGAATTCATACAGTTGCCGAAAATGTTTCACTACGATGCACTCTTCTTTGCATTTGACTTCAACATGGTAAAACAATCTGTCAGGATTAAAAGCCTTGATGAAAAGATCAATAAACAGTTTAACCCCTATTTATCAAGTAACCATGTGCCAATGGATAGTTCAAACATGATGTAAAGTTAACATGTTATGGAAAAAAAAATCTATTTCCGTACATATGTACTCTTTCAATGTGATGATCCAGAGCTAAGACAGTTTGGGTAAAGCAGCCCCGATCTTCCAACAGAACATCCAAAACATGCTAGGCTGGGAAGAGTACACAGCCAGTCGCAATGTCAGAGTTGAAAGGGCTGTTCTCTGCTAAGTAGCTTACATAAGCAGGATTTCAACGTAAGCCAAGAGTTACATTTTGAAATCAACTGTTTCATACACTCCATAAAGTCTAAGGAAACTGGAATAGATTTTTGTTCGGTCCCCTCACAATGTGGACTAGAATCAAACAAAATGGCAGACAAGTTAGTGAGAGAAAATGCACAAAGCCTAAGAAAGCACCTTAAGTTTGATAAGCTTGAAATTATTTTGTTACTGGAAAAGTAAATAGACCATGAACTAATCCCAGACAAATATGAAATTGATGAGATAAGCTGCAAATATGATGAACAAACTTTGATTACATGCATGGGAAACTACATATTCTCAAAACATAGCAGATGTGTAGCAGATGTTTGCACCTATCCAATATCTGATACTCCTATTCTTTTTCAATGCCTTGTTAAAAATGCATTACATAAGGAATCAAACACATAAACATAAAATGGAATCCATTAGAATTACACACAAGCCAGAGCTTGTACATACAGCACTCAAGATTTCCAGTTCTGATCACACAAGATATCTATAACTACAACCAGATGTCTTTGTTAGCTTCTTTGACTTTCTGATTTCCAGTTCTGATCATGGAAGATACCAGTAACTACAACAAGATGTATTTGTTAGCTTCTTTGATTTTCTGATTTCCAGTTCTGATCATAGAGGATACCTGTAACTACAACCAAATGTCTTTGTTAGCTTCTTTGACTTTCTGATTTCCAGTTCTGTTCATAGAAGATACCTGTAACTACAACCAGATGTCTTTGTTAGCTTCTTTGACTTTCTGATTTCCAGTTCTGTTCATAGAAGATACCTGTAACTACAACCAAATGTCTTTGTTAACTTCTTTGATTTTCTGGACATGGAAAAGTGGGGATAGGAGCAGGGGAGGGGGAGGAGGGGACAAGAGGTGGGAGGGGGAGAATACCTATTACTTGATCACTTATTTTCACCCCAAATATTTCCCAGCCCCACCTTTTACCACAGACAAATTCACATTACTCCATCTGTTTAATTTTCCTTGTTTTTTATGACTAATGATAAAATCTGATGAAATCTGATTAAAATTTGATGAAATATGAAAAATCACAAATGAAAGAAACTCATCACAGATGTGGTCGGGAAACCGATAGCAAAGTCATGATAGAAACATGACACAGAATTTGAGACTTTTTTTTCTCAGATGAGAATGATAGAGGTAATGCTATTGAGTTCCCTTTGCTCTGATACAAAACGAAGGGATTTCACTCTATGATTCCTTTCATAATAATACATTCTACTGATTCAGATACCTACACCATTTGTCAGGAAAATTACACACCACTCTCAGAGACCCATCCACCAGGTGGGTATGAACTGACTGAGGCAAGGAAAACAATACACCATGGCTGGAGTATGTTTGTTTTTCTGAACACACATTATGAGCATGAAGGGAATAAAGGCCTTAGCAGGCCTGTAGTAGTGGGGAAATCAAATTCATACATAATTCTCAACCCTTCACTAGATGGTGACTGCTGGAATTCGAACCTTAAACCTCATAGAGTCTCAGGTTCAAAGAAAGGGATTCATGTTCTTGCACTTTAAGCATTTGGTAACCATGCTAGTATACATAAACAAATACCGTTTACTATCATATATGCAGCTGTAAGCATGGATACGTATATGTAAGAACACACATACTCACACAAGCAAGCATAGGTGGATTCTAACACATTCAGAAACACACACACTATTCACATCAAGTCAGCTTACAGAACCACAGGATTGTCTGAAGTCTACATATTCTCTAACATTCAGATTATGTGTCATGTTATGGATGTAACACACTCTGTTATTGATCTGTTAAGTGCAGACTTCATATATCACAAACCAAAGCGTAAGGATGTCTAAGAACTTAATATTTTGCAACCTTCTGGTTGTGTTTTGCATTGTGGATGTAGCAAACTCTACAACTGATATGCAGCACCAGGCAGTATACTGAATCAAGGGTGAGTTCAAAGGGAAAAGGTGACTGGCGTCATGGGGACAGCACAGGTTCCCTGGCGGGGTCAAGGGGCAGTGCTCCGTATGGGAGTCTGAGGATGAAGCCCTCTGAGGATGAAGCCCTGGGAGAAATGAAGTTTTACAACAATTTCATTCACTTTATCCATCCCTCCTACAATATCACATTCAAAGGTTTGCGTTTTTTTTTTTTGAAATAAAACATTCTTTTAATTTTTTTTGCAGAGAACTTAATTATTCATTACATTCAACTTCAAATTAAAAATTCTGTCGGCATTATTATGTCCAAACAGTTAAAAAGAAAAAAAAAAGTCACTTCTACCACTTTTGAGTTACAGAGATACTGTAAGATTAGCACCCACATACACACGAAAACATATCACAATGTATAAACACAGACCGCTTGAACTGTCAGTGATTCTTAATCCATCACAGTTTGAATGCAGCAGGCCTTGCACTGAATCATGAGGTTTTCAACACACTCAGAATATTTTTCACCATCATGTTAATGTCCCAACCATTCCCATTGCCATGTTGTTGGTTTTTCATCCATGCGTCAATATCACCAACAGTGGTATTTCACTCTACAACGTTGCCTTCAGTCATTTTTTTTTTTACCCATGCGTCAATATCACCAACAGTGGTATTTCACTCTACAACGTTGCCTTCAGTCATTTTTTTTTTACCCATGCGTCAATATCACCAACAGTGGTATTTCACTCTACAACGTTGCCTTCAGTCATTTTTTTTTTCTCACGAATGATAGACAAACCACATGTAAGAAGAAACCGTTTCCTGCTCTACTTTTGTTGAAAAGTATTGGCCTGAATTCCTGTCACTGTGAGAAAAATTGGTTCTGAGGATAGCATATTTTCTTCTTTATATATATATATATATATATATATATATATATAATGCTGAACAATTAAGCAGTGGGGGAAAACAAGTGCAGGCTAACAATTCTTCAGTCATTATAGTAATGACTTGGCAAAGATTTGAACTTTTAGAAAAGAAAAAAAAAAATTGAAGATGAAGAAAATGGGGGGAATATATTATAAATATGAGAAACCCTTCACTAGCCGCCTATATATATCTGTCTATCTATCTATCTATCTATCTATCTATCTATCTATCTATCTATTTTTTTTTTTGCAGACTTCCGCAAATTCATGGGGCAGTGCACTGCCTGCACCATTCAAGGTACAAAACTGCTGTATCAAATCCTGTATCCTGCATAAACCACATACCCAAAATACAACAAGATCAAAACTCCAGCTCCTCTGTTCACCATTACTCCAGATGAATGCCTTGCAGCTCAATCTGCTTCAACACAGCTTCTACCACGTGCTCCTTGCTTCCGCTGGAATCGACCTGGATGCACGCTGGTTCTCGCGTTCTCAGGTAAGCTTCGCAAAGCCTGTTAAGACACATTTTACATCCACTGACTGAGTTGCGGTGCTGGAATTCAGTTTAACGTCCTGTCACACAAAGGCGACTGTACACATTGGAACAAAAAAAGGATTTTACTATTTAAATTCATTACTGCAGAAAACAACAACAACAACAACAACAAAAAAAAACAAAAACAAAAAAACAGAGAAGATGATATAGTAACACAGAGAAGGTGGGCATGGAGAGGGAAGGGAAAGACAGACAGACAGACAGACAGACAGACAGACAGACAGACAGGCGGACAGACAAATGACAAGATGACATGAAATTAGGGAAGTAATTAAAAATTATGTCTTAATGGACAACGTAGAAAATTGGTCATACATTACACCAGCCAAACAAAATTGAACATAAACAATCATAACTACATGGTTACAATTTTATGAAAGAATGGCCTCATTAAACTCCATTCAAACAAAATGTTTGCCTCATTTAATTGCATTCCAACAACATATATAGAACTGAAATATCATTTTCGCAAATACACTTGACATATGAACAATATTACATTCATGATGAATTACAACGAAGTCTGCATACTAAACTTTAAATTTGTGTGCTAATGGAGTCAAAATCCAACAGGTTAAGCAGACAAGAATGTAATCTCCAATTAAAACGTTTCATTATGAATTTTGTGAATTTCTCTCTAAGTATGCATATTAGTATTAGCAACAACAGATCTTCGGATTGTCAGTGTGCCTGTGCCATTAGCGCAAACACACACACACACACACACACACACACACACACACACACACACACACACACACACACACACACACACACACTCACCATGATACTTAGCTAGCACATCAGTCACACACATACTGACCAGCTGATGTCAGACCGGTATGACAAGTCACTGTCTGCATTTACTACATCTTAGGTTGCAGGCACAAATGAGAGCCCTTTAAACTGGAAGCGCATGCATCATCTGTTCCGACTGGGAATGGCTCGTCCAAGTTGTAATGACCAATCAGCATTGACTTAACTCATACCAAACAGTGCTGCAACCAGCCGCCGCGGCAAAGTGGTTAGTGTCGCGGACTCCCGGCTGGGAGGTCGTGGGTTCGAATCCCATCAGGGTCATGTGGGTTTTTCTGCCCCAACCAGCTCCTACCCAGAGTTGAGTTTGCTGGGGACTCAGTTGGGAAGACTGGGACCACACAGTCGAGTTTCATCCACTTAACAGATGCGTTTCTGAGAGTGTTGCTCAAATTTCCTGACCAACACTGCAGGTGCCTGTATCTCTCGGGCCTGGTTGACACCGGGATATATTATGAAAGGAAGCGTAGAGTACAGCCCTGTCATGTAGTCTCAGACCGAAACGGAAATCCGTAGCATCATCTTAATCATCCTCATTCTCATCGATGAGCATAAAAAAATGTCTCAAATTCTGTGGCCCTTCATGCCCTGCTCTCATGGTGACCTGTTTCGATGTCCTCTCCACGTCTGTGGCCTTGGTTTGGTTCCGTCGGGGTCACCAGTATCGGCGAGTCCATGGGTGCTGTCATTGGACGGACGTGGTGGCGCCCTCCGGAGGGAGAGCTCACTCACGCCGGCTCCACGACTAAGCAGTTATTGTCGTCAGTAAGGGGCTTAGTAGGTGGTGTCCTGTGATCAGAACAGGCGCCACTGAACACCACCGAAGTGACTCGGCAGCAGTGCAGTGTCTCCTCCGGTGGGTTGCCTCTTGACGACTTGACATTGACTGCTCCTTGTGGATTGCCGGTGCCGGGGCCGACCGGGCTGTGGCTGTGGACGGGGTGTCGGAATGAGTGGCGTGGGTGTACTGCCTCTGAGATGGCGCAGAGGTTGGGACAGCAAACAACAACAACAACAACCCCCCCCCCCCCCCCAAAAAAAAAAAAAAAAAAAAAAAAAAACCCAAAAAAACAAAACAAAAAACAAAAAACAAAAAACCCAACCAAAAACGGTGCTGCAGATGATTTCAACACTAGCAAATTTGATTCAGTTTGAACTGGCCTTTTCAACCCATAAAGCAGTTGACCTTTTTGCTGACAAACCAGCCACAGCTGACAAAATAGTTCCCTGTTGATAATCCTACCACCATCAGCAGGTAAGGCTGCTGTGCCTCACTGACAGACCGACAAAATGGGAGTTGGCGACTGCATTCATGCATGTTTGCAAATGCACACACAAATGGGTATGCACGACATGATTAATGTCTGTTGTCTGTGTTAAGTACTTTAGTTTCTCTCTCTCTCTCTCTCTCTCTCTCTGTGTGTGTGTGTGTGTGTGTGTGTGTGTGTGTGTGTGTGTGTGTGTGTGTGTGTGTGTGTATGTGTATGTGTATATGTGTGTAACTGTCTGTGTGTGTGTCTGTGTATTTGCATGTGTGTATGTGTGCGCATGTACGTGTATGAGGATGTGTGAAAGCATATGTGTATGTCTGCATGCGTGTATATACTTTTAGAGGATATTAAGAATGAATACTACACTTTTTAAGAAAGACACTGAGAACCTTTCTTTTAAAGAATCACACCGAGACAAAACAAGAAATTCACAAAAGGATGAACATCATGCTTTTGATGGAATCTACTCAAACAACAAAAACATATTTTTAATCAACATATTATAACAGACTTCACCTCTTTCGAAAGAGCTCATCCTTGTTCAGACTGCGTTCCTCAAACGTGATGTTGTCGTCCTGCCGATCATCCTTGTTCAGACTGCGTTCCTCAAACGTGATGTTGTCGTCCTGCCGATCATCCTTGTTCAGACTGCATTCCTCAAACGTGATGTTGTCGTCCTGCCGATCATCCTTGTTCAGACTGCGTTCCTCAAACGTGATGTTGTCGTCCTGCCGATCATCCTTGTTCAGACTGCGTTCCTCAAACGTGATGTTGTCGTCCTGCCGATCATCCTTGTTCAGACTGCGTTCCTCAAACGTGATGTTGTCGTCCTGCCGATCATCCTTGTTCAGACTGCGTTCCTCAAACGTGATGTTGTCGTCCTGCCGATTCCCAGACGCTCTTTTCGCACCTGCTCACTGACCGTCAGGAAAATGACAGCACTTGGCTTCAGCAAACCCGCAGGCCAGCACTAGTCTCCATGGCCAGGAGGTGGCAGATCGTCAAGGCTGGTCTCATTGGCAATGCCATAGGCTGCTGTGCTATGCCAGTATCTGTGGCACAAGATAATAATGTTTTCCAAGAACTGTATGATGAAACAGAAGAATATGGATCTTAGACCTTGATCCTCATAAACGTTTGAGCTGTGAAATTATCCTGTTTTAGAAAAAACAACAACAACTGGAAAACATGTTAGGATGAATGTCAGAGGAAGGGGTGAAGTCAAAAGGGAGCGAATGGGGTGTGGAAGTGAGTGTGCGCATGTGTGTGCGCACGTGTGTGTGTGTGTGTGTGTGTGTGTGTGTGTGTGTGTGTGTGTGTGTGTGTGTGTGTGTGTGTGCCTTTATGTGCATGTTGGTATGTCTGTGACAACATTAATCTTGGCATTTTATTGGTAATTTCATGGGCATGTATAACCAGACCTTTCAGAATGATAAATGCTGATAAGACATTCGTTAAGCATTCCTCTGCTTGAGTGGCAAAGGCCATCATAGCTCTGCAATGAACATGTAATGTTTTCAATGTTACAAAATCAACATTTTCTGATAAATCTATATTGCGATCAGTAACAACTATTGCATTTATGCATCAATAAGAGATAAAGTCATATTTTGTATAGATGTTTTTACAAACATCACGTAAAATTGAAACTGATATCAGGTCATTTAATGTAATCTCTACCTATCAGTTGGGGCAAAATAGAAAATAAACATAGAGCTTAATATTGCTGAGAAAGACCATAAGAGTTTAGCTGAGTCAAACAAGTGAAGCTGCAATAAAGCAGCAAATAAATCAGTGTTATTTCTTCAGCAAACTAGGTCAATACATGGTAAACTGGAGCTATCTAAACTTCAGGCCTGTAACAGAGGAATGACTGTTAGCTAACAGGAAAACGGGACATACAAAGCCTACAGAATAATTCAAAAATCCTCCCATCACCGAGTGGTTCACCTTCTCTTCCAGGGCTAAACGTTAATCTGGCTTAATCTTGAGTCATTGCCAAAATGATAGAAAGTACCCATGAATCACAGAAAAAAACATGACATGAACGCATCAAATAAAATAAGAAATAACTTGTTTATGTCAAAATACATCACCTGTGATTAGAGTAAAGATGCACATCTGGAAAAAGTTAAATCTAATATAACGCTGTGAGTCAAGGAAAAAAAAAGAACCAAGAGCAAAGCATCAGCTGAAAACAGATCCCTGTCATAGCACATGTCTTTTCACACTGGAACACCAACTGACAGTCTCTTGCAAACAACCTTCCCCTCCCCTCTTTCTCTCCCACTTATTAGCCCTCCATCCCAACCATCACTATGGATTCTGACATTGTCCACTGCATAGCCTCCAACTCTTTCACAAAGGCTGTGTTTTTTAACTTTAAATTGTTTTCGTGCAAAAAAAAGTTTCTGCTTGCCTCTTGCCTTCCCCATGAATTTATCTCAACCCTCCTGCCCTTCATCGCTTTGGGGTATATATCTGTCATGTGTGAGTTAAACTAGGCAAACTGCCTCTAAAATATTTACTTTTTATGAAGATGATGCCAGGAAGTTCTATTATATTAATTAGATTTAAGGCAACTTGACAATGTTGTGTTCTTTGGTCTCTATTCATAATGTATTCTGGCATGAACCAGGCCCTTGAACAATACAAATACCAGCAGCTTTGGTCTTACAATTTAAACAAGCATCACTCTCAGAACGCCAACAGTGTGGTCCCAATTTTAAGTCGTCCAACTTGACACATCAGCACACTGAAAAACTCTCGATAAGAGATGGGTCTTGGTAAAAAAGAAAACCCTGGAATGGTAGACAAGTTCTGAAGACTTTATACCACTGATGTCCAAGCCACTGCTGGCACTGACTACCATATAGGGGCGGATGGTGTCCTTACATCTTTATGTTGGATCAAGCTGCTAATTCCACTCGTCACAAGTGACAGAAAGATAAATTATGAGAGCAGCTGACGTACAGCAAAACAAAAAAAAAATCGTCAGCTGACTATCACTTCATCTGTCCATGACGACAGCCCGTGTTTTACATTCTACAGCAATCTGCTGGGCTACAATGTAGTTCCCAAGACTGTAGTACGCTCGGCGCACAATCTCCGGCAGTTTGTCAAAGAAGCGTCGCAGAGGGAGGAGGCACGGAGGAGGTGTGCTGTAGCGTGCCGCGTTCAACTTCTCTTCCAGAAACTGTGTCAGTGTGGTTTTTCCTACAACAAAGAACCAATGTTTAGAAGCTGTTCGTACTATTGCTACTCTAGGCTCTGAACATGTAATGCACAATGAGTGTAGCAGAAGCAGGGGAAAGCTTCAGGGAGAGCTGGACAGCATAAGTGCTTCAGAAAAGCCCCTTGCATAATTATTACCACCATTACTGTGGTGTAACAATCATAAATGAAGTATCAGCTTAGTCTCTGATCATTGACAAACTCATTTAATCAATCCAGAAGTTAGAAAAAGTTCCCCTGCAGAGTCAGAGCATTTACCAGCTACATTAATCAATCCAGAAGTTAGAAAAAGTTCCTCTGCAGAGTCAGATCATTTACCAGCTGCATTAATCAATCTAGAAGTTAGACATTTTCCTCTTCAGAGTCAAATAAAAGTGATAACTTTCCTTTCTACTTATCAACATGATTTCAAAATCTTTCTAGGACAGCTCAAAGTAAGGGAAAAAAAAGAAATGAAAAGAGTCTAACAAGGAACTTGAGGAGAAGCAACGGATAAAAATGGTAAAAACAGTAATAATTTAAAGGAAAATGAAATAATTTGTACCTGTGGCATCCATGCCTTCCACCACAATCAACGGTTATTTCATCATGGACTGTAACTGTGCCACCGTTTTACAGTCTCCCAGCTTCTGTGCAGCAATCTCAAACAGCTCCTGGACCTCAATGCTGTCCTTGTACTGAAATGAACAGTTTACATACGTATGAGGGATTGCTAAAACATGCGCATAGGCGCCTATGTACGCCTATTAGAATGTGTACGTGTTTGAGGGAGTGTGCATGCACACCTGTGAGTGTGCATATGTGTGTTGATGGTCTGTAGTTTTTATGATTTTCACAAAGAACAATATCAAATTAGGGAAAAAGAAGGGTGTGGGAGTGCAAGGAGTTAAAAATTCATGTGTACATGCGCACAGCCTATGTGCACATTCTGGCCTCATGCTGTTTATAAGTAAGGTAAGGCAAGGTAAGGTAATGTTGCTTATAGCCCAGCCGACCGCAAGAGGCCATATCAGGGCTGTCACCACGTTAAAATCAACTCACAAGTCATTCATTCACACAACTCTTTAGATCTTCTATCTTCTAAAAACGCACCCGAAATTTTGTTAAAAAAACTTTCCACTGTAAAATCTCAGATCCGATGAAAAATGTTAATCTCTTTCAAGAACTCAAAGGTCCCATCAGGCGGAACATCTCTGAACAAGATTTTCATGGAATCTGCTGTAAAATGTTTGTGTCTCACGTCATGCAAGTCCCAACACTCTAAATGAATATGTTTCATTGACAGTGGCGCATAACATGGAATGCACCACGGAGCTTCTTCACTCTTTAAAAGGTACAAAAGAGTAAAATATGAATGGCCGGTGTGCAGCCGGCATAGAACCGTTTCTTCTTTGCGACCACCTGAGGTGGATGAGAGTAACTCTTTTTGGTTTGGACGGATCTGAAAGAGTTTCTTATCCGTCTGTGTATTCAAATCCTCCTGCCAGAGGTCTCTGACATAATCATTCACTTTTGGTTTTTGATCTGTGTAGGGGATAGATATGTTTGACAGTTTCTCGGTTGTGGCATTCTTGGCCAGGCGGTCAGCCATTTCATTCTCTCCGATGCAAACATGACCGGGAACCCAAGCCAAAACAATGTTGTGACCCTCCACTTTCAACCTGGTAAAAAGTTAAAAAAAAAGTGGAGAAGTTCGGGATGATGGAGGTTG
>CM065729.1:67708039-67725539 GCA_033310375.1 Conus canariensis
ATAATTTACTATTTTTTTGTTGGCTTCTACTGTGATTTTTAGGTTGTAGCTTTGAAAGAGTTTACAAAGTTCTTTTTTCTTGTTTTCAATGATTCTTGGTTTATTGTTTAATGTGGCGAGGCCGTCATCTCTGTATAAGCCAGGTTGGCTTATACAGAGATGACGGCCTCGCCACATTAAACAATAAACCAAGAATCATTGAAAACAAGAAAAAAGAACTTTGTAAACTCTTTCAAAGCTACAACCTAAAAATCACAGTAGAAGCCAACAAAAAAATAGTAAATTATTTAGACATAACATTAGACCTTAAGGACCACACATATAAACCATACAAAAAACCAAATGACACGCCTGTCTATGTACACATCAAGAGCAACCATCCACCCTCCATTTTGAAAACCATACCTAATGGTATAAACAAAAGATTATCCAAACTGTCATGCAATGAGAAAGAATTTAACAGTGCAGCAGCCGAATACCAAGAGGCGCTGAAGAAAAGTGGCTACAACTACAAATTACAATATAACCCAGATAACAACATGAACAGTAATAAGAAAAACAGGAAAAGAAAAATTATATGGTATAACCCTCCATATGATGGAAGAACAAAAACCAACGTAGGAAAAGAATTCCTCAAAATCCTTAAAACATCATTCCCAAAAGAACATGTACTATCTAAAATATTCAATAAAAACACTGTCAAGCTGTCGTACTCGTGTATGCCCAACCTTAGAAACATAATTGATTCTTCCAATAAAACCAAAAACAACACAACCAAAGAGGGTGACGAAAAGAAATCTTGCAATTGCACAAAAAAAGATCAGTGCCCCTCTGAATAACAAATGTCTCTACAGCAACATTGTGTACCAAGCTATGGTAACAACAGACAGTGATAAAGAAACATACATAGGGATCACGGCAAACCAGTTTAAAACCAGATATGCAAACCATAAACAGTCCTTTAAAAATGAAAAATATAAAAACCAAACAGAACTAAGTAAATATATTTGGAAGCTTAAAGATAAGAAAATAAATCACAACATATCATGGAAAATTATAAAAAGAGCAACACCATACAACAACATTTCAAAAAAATGCAACTTATGTACTACAGAAAAGTGGCTGATACTATGTAAACCCCATCTGGCATCCCTGAACTCTAGAGTAGAAATGATCAATAGTTGCAGGCACAAATGGAAATCCTTGTCAATACACCATCCCTTGGCACGTCCCCCCTGAACGCGCCCCAAAAAAGAAAATCTACAGGCCACGTGCTACACGTGCAGAGCTCACACACCCACACATTATAACATTGGTGGCGGGCCCAGATTACGCATACCCTGAAGAGAGCTCCCGCTCGAAACAGATTTGTAGGGTGATTTTTATACTTCCATATTTTAAATCTTTTAAACTGTTGCGTCGCTCCCAATTCTTGGTTGAGCACTTTTTAGAAAACTGAGAGGTCTTTTAACCTTAATTTTATATATATATATATATATATATATATATTGTTCAACAGTGTCATCGAATTCCATGTGTGTGTGTGTGTGTGTGTGTGTGTGTGTGTGTGTGTGTGTGCGTTAGAGAGTGAGAGAGAGAGAGAGAGAGAGAGAGAGAGAGAGAGAGAGAGAGAGAGTAAGCGCGTATATTTTGGTTGGCTTGTGAAAAGTAGTGATGAGGAAGGTTTGAATGTGATAATGGGATGTGGGAAGTCACCGATTACTGATACACATAGATCCATCACGTGTTGCTGTAGTTCCAGTGTGTAGTATCTCGTTTATCACACCATGCATCAGAGAATGTTCATTCT
Organism: Conus canariensis; assembly: GCA_033310375.1. NCBI lineage: Eukaryota > Metazoa > Mollusca > Gastropoda > Neogastropoda > Conidae > Conus > Conus canariensis. The sequence goes on from CM065729.1 coordinate 67,709,850, forward strand.
TTTCAACGCACCCATTTTCTTACTAGGCAATTTTTCCTCTTTGAGCAAGCTTTGCTTTTAATACTTCAAACATTTTTTCCTCCTGTTCTTGAAGTTGCTTATGTTTTTTAAGAGCCCACAAGTAGAGAAGTGGGTTGACTGCTGAATTGAATGGTAACACGAAGACAACCATGAGATCGTAGATCTTCTTGAAAACTGACACACCTTGAGAACTTATTACCATAACCATTGCAAATACAATCCAGCAAACAGCATCGGTCACTGCCACATTTAACATCACTTGGACTGCAGAGTACACTGATCTTATTGTTGGATTAAGCGCTACCCTGTGCTCTGGCATTCGCCAAGAGATGAAAATTTGACCCGCCACAATAATCAAACATAAATTGAGGTTGACTAGTACTATAACATTAAGCCATCTGACACTGTGATAAGAATGATTGACATCAAATGATGTAAGGCGACATAAGCCAGACTGACCCGTGAGGCCCCAGTGTGACATACCAGGGAGAAACGGAATCAATGCCAACAAGATTCCGACAGTCCACGTCACTGCACAAGCTGTGAAGCTGAAACCTGTTTGGCGTCTGCACAAAGCCTGTGGCCAATAACAAAGAACAGCGTGATGTAAAGTGATGAAGCAGATGATCGACACTGACACTGAAATAGACAAGCAGAAAAGAAATCCTGCCAGCTGACAGGTTAAAGCCTTGGTCCATGTTTGTTCAACGTGGATGTAGTTTTCGTGGTAAAAATTGTCTGCTACCAAAACAATGCTAACATGGATGCCCATGCAAATATCAGCAAACTGCAATTGCGCAACTGTCATCAAGAAATTACGTCCAAATACATTATTTACTGTTACAGATGTTAAGAAGCAAAGAAAATTTCCTGCCGTGGTAGAAACAGTATTTAGTACAAACAAAATCCGGTACAGTTCAGTTGGTAGCAGCCTTGTACATGATAGGAGTACGGTACTGGGAGCCATACACTTATTTGTTTGGGGAGGAAGTAGGTTCTTGCAGCACAATCTGTAGTTAGACGAAACGATGGCTTCTAATTCAGTTGACAATGAAAATAGATCAAAAGGAAAATTAGCGATGGTATTTCCTCGAATATCCAGCTTTTTCAGGTGTGGAATTGTTTTAAAACCTGGTAGTCCAATGTCTTTAATTGAACAAAATGATACATTCAAAAATGTCACTCGATGAAAATATGGATTTGATTTGTTGTGAAAAATATTCAGATTTGTTGTAGAGATATCCACTCGTCTCAGTGTGTAAAACACGACCTTGGTCACTTTACCTTTCATTTTGCTGAGAGGGTTGTTTCTTAGCAGAATACTGTCTAAATGTTGCAGCTCATGAAAAATGTCCAAATCGAACGACTTCAGGTAGTTATTGGCGAGATTAATATACTTCAAGTTTCTGATTTTAAAACGTGAAATATTATGAAGGGAACACTGAGACAGAACCAAATGAACCAGGCGCATATTTTGATTGAAACCACTTGGCGTCATTCCTGAGCCTGTTGCATCCACGTATCTTAATTGGGGGAACAGGTCAGAGCGAAATGGTTTGTTGCATAGGAAAACATGACCTTGGCACAGACAAGACACTGGACAGGTCATGTCACACATAATTTCATCATCCCGCTGTGGACACTGACCCCAGCCATCACAGAGGTTATATCCATGCACACAGACCATGGAAGATCGACATCTGTACAAACCAGGACACGTCATCGTCCTACAGTCTTGTTCGTCTTCTCCATAAACGCAGTCAGAAAATCCGTTGCATCGGGTGTAGACAGGCAGGCAGTATATCCACTCTGCTTTGCATTGATAATGACTGTGAGGGCAAGAGTCATCCCCTGTCATCACCTGCTGAGTGAAGTAGCCAGCCCCATCCAGACTGACATAAAACTGCTGTTTCACGTCCTCTTTCCAGCCCTGAGGGAGGTAAGAATTGTCATCAGGACATCCAACCTCGTCCGAGTTGTCCACACAATCTGCAAATTGATTACAATGCTGACTGGACAACACACACTGGTCATTGGAACACTGGAATTCACTGCATGCAGGATGTTCACAAAAAGACTCTTCACTTCCATCTGGGCAGTCCAGTCTGAAATCGCACACTCGAGTGTAATGCACAGCTGTGATGCCACATTCAAACATATACGCAGTTTCTTTTCCAACACGAATCAGTGTGTCAGAATAGTGTATACTGCTAGTGTTTATAAACGCGCACGTTTTTAAATCACTTGCTTGCAAAGGACTCTTTGCGTCACATGATAAGAATACACGAGTAACACGGTCGTTTCGTAAAAGAGAGAAAAAATTACGAGAATATGTCTGACTTGATGTCAAATATAGGTTAATTGATGTAGGTGAGTATGAAGTTTCCTGTAAGAAACTGGAATGAAAATCATTATGTGGGTCAAATCGTGTTTCGCACACTACGTTGCTATATTCATACTCGTAAGTAAGTAAACCTGAATTAAGTGTACAAATATTCACAGATCTTGAAGGAACATACCTGTTGCTTTCTGCTATGTGATTCAAGTTATATACCACAGTGTTATCTGACCATACACGGGATTTGCTATATGCAAATGGTACAGATTGCCAACCTGACCTTAAACCCAAAATTACAGCATACGCACGATAGTTCTGCAAAATATAAAGTAAATCTTCATATTGCTTTCTGCTTTTCAGTGATACCAATTTCCCATTCATATTCTGACATTCATAATGCAGCAATGTAATAGGAACAGCCGTGCTCACCATGGTCAGATTGAGACACTTGTTTTCTGAAGCTACTAGCCCTTGGCAGATGGAATTGCTGAAAGGACAGTGTTCTGTTTCATCCCGTCCATCTTCACACTCAGACATAAAGTTACAGTCCACGTGATGCTGAAAGAGAGCGTAATATCTTACAGAGCAATTGAATACCCCACCTGCTAACTGCACATTTTCTTTAACCTCGGAAAGTGCCGACAAGCGTATTTTCAATCCTGGTAACAGATCCAAGCAATACGTTAATTTGACTTTCAGGGATGATGTATGAATCATGTTAGCCGATGCAGGTCGCTGAAAACACACCCGTTCACAGGTATCATCATTTGAGTTTGTTTTTGTATAAATAAAGGCTATGGCATATTCTGGAGTCACCGACTTAAAACACATGGGCAAAAGTGAGAAGTATTCAAAGCTGATTATTATGAGTGATCTATAGGACAATTTCCATTCTCCACTCAAATGTTTATAAAGGTATTTTACTATTGGAGCAATTATGTATCCTGAGTTTTCTGTTATTTTTTTCATGATCAAATTGTGATATTTAATGGTCTCAAAAACCACTTTTATCGGTGGATTGTTAATATACAGTGTGAGCATATTGGGACCTTTCGAATGAATGACAAGTTCTTTAAGCGTGTGTTGATTACATATTATGCGCATATAATTTTTTTTTCTGAGGTCACCAAATGTGCTTCTCCAGTGCCTAGCTTCACACCAGTATTCCAGACGTTCGACAGAAGCACGCACATAGCTCAAAGTTGATGGAATAAAAACTTTACAGAAAGTTTTGAAATGGTCACATGCACCATACACAACTCCCTGTTGTGCTGGACTTTGGGGCAAGTCAGTCTCACAGTCTGAGCTATTGACCTGTATAATTGTATAGTTTGCATTATGCTGTCTTACGAAGTAATCGACACCTGGACAAACGTAGGTGATTGTCAGTGGACTGCCAGTGATTGTGACGCTTGCCTTCTTCATACCCCATTGATGTGTCACTGCCAGTATATGGAAGCAAGGGCATTGCTTCAGTTACACAAAACATTCCTATGTTAACAAAATGATTGGATTGCTTGCTTCTCCAATGGAAAAAGCTACTGATAAAACAGTGTCGTAAAGATTCTGTTGTAAAACCTTATAGTTTTATTATTATCATTGTTATTATTATTATTATTATTGTTGTTGTTGTTGTTGTTGTTGTTGTTGTTGTCATTATTATCATTATCAATCTTATCATTATTATTATCAGCACTGTTATTACTATTATTATTATTATTACTATTATCATCATTATCGTCATTATCACATTACAATTATTATATCATCAATATTATCATTATCATCATTATCATTATTACTGTTATGATTGGTATTATTATTATCATCTGTATAACAAGTATTCTTCTTCATCTATTATTGTTATTGTTATTATTATCGTCGTCATCATTATTTTTACTTTGATTATATCATCATGATTATTATTATCATCATAATTATTATTGTTGTTATTATTATTACCATCATTATTACTATTATTATTATTATCTTTATTACTGTTATTAATCTTATTATCTATTATTACTACTACTGCTTCAATATTATTTTTTAGTCAACAGAAATATGACATAAATGCTGCAGTACAGTAAATAGGCCCACTAGTGCAGATCCACTAGACGTTAATGGTATGGGAATATCGATGAAGTTGTTGCATTGGAGGGAATGTTGACCAGTTAATCGTTAATAGAAAAAAAACAAAAAAAACGTCAACATTATTACAACACGCAATGACAGATGCTTAAGCTTATCTTTTAAACTTTTACTCTACCCTGGATGGATGAGACGATTTTAAAAAATCACTTTTGTTGTAAAATTATACATTATATCTATAGCTAGCAGTGACTTTCATGTAAAGAACGTTTACAGTAAAAGTTGCCAAATATGCTCTGCTTTTGAAAAGACGTCTAGTCGATAAAACTGTAAGAGATGTCAGATATCCCTACTTTTATTTTTAACTGAACGAGAGCAAGTGATGAAGTTTACACGTGAAACCCATCAATGATGTGTAGTGTCGCCTCTTCCTCCCCCCCTCCCTTCCCCCCACCATTCCCTTTAAGCTGGAACTAGATGATGAGGTAATTGTGGCCCAAAACCGAATTTCGAAGAGCTGTTAAGGAGCGGAACTGCTCACGACTGAAAGTAATGAGAAACAGTTGAAGTCATGTTTAGGCAGAAGTTGACACATTACACATATTGAAAATATCAAAAAAGGCGTAACCATGCAGTTATGATGAAATGTGTGATCTTGGGGATAACAAAATTCGGTCACATTGGCATATATACAGATCCTTGAATAGTTAACAGTGAAAGGAGAACATCAGAATGAGGGTCAGCAATGCATGGAAAGACACCTGCGAGCAAAAACTAAACCAGTGATAAGTCTAAAGACGACATTTACAAGGGACACACAGCTTTATCGTCGGATGTTTCCTCGTGAGTTAAACAAATGTCAAAACAGTAATAATAATTATGACCCAAATTAAAGATTGTTTGATGTTTTGCTCTATTTAAGTAGGCATGTCTATTAGCCATTTTATGTAATAAAACAATGGCTGACCAGTGTCACTTCAATCAGTTTTCATATTACTCATGGAGATCATCATGGGTATCCGTCGTGGTCGATGAAGACGTCAGTGACTCCGCATGTGTGAGCGCAAGCCAAAGCTTGACACACAGATACGTCCACACTCTGGGCAAGCGACAGCTGTCATTGGGTCAGGTCTCCTCTCTTTGTGGGCTTGGCGCTTCTGGTCCAATTCCTGCAAACGCTTCTCTTCAAAGCTATTTACTCCTTTGTGGACAGCAAGTCGCCAGGCACTGCGGTCCGTGGCAAGTGTTTCCCAGCCATGAAGCGGGATGCCACAGGCTGCCAGTGATACTTTCAGGCAGTCTTTGAAGCGTTTGAGTGGCCGCCCTGTGTTTCTTGTTCCAGCTGCCAGCTCAGAGAAGAAGACCAGTTTTGCAAGTCGCGTGTCGTCCATTCGTACCACATGCCCAACCCACCTCAACTGCACTTTCATGATCAGCGCCTCGACACCAGGCATCTTTGCTCTGCGAAGCACTTTTGTGTTGGAAATCCTTTCCTCCCAGGGGATCCCCATGATCTGACGCAGGCAGCAGAGGTGGAACTGATCCAGAGTCTTCAGTTGTTTCCTGTACAGTGTCCATGTCTCACAGCCATAGAGCAGTGAGGTGACAACAACTGCTCTGTAGACTGCTAGCTTGGTACTTAGAGTGATGCCACGCTCTCCCCACACTCTATTCCAAAGCCTGCCAAAGGAAGCTCTTGCTTTTACCAGTCTGTTCGACACTTCTTTATCCAAGCCACACGATGAAGACAAGCAGCTCCCCAAGTAGGTGAAGCTGTCAACATTGTTCAGGGTTGTGTCCTCGATCACGATCTTTGGTTCTGGAGGAGAGAGGCCGAGTGCTGGCTGGAGCATCACTTCTGTCTTCTGCAGGCTGATCGTCAAGCCAAAGGCCTTTGCTGCTGCAGACAAGCAACTGGCAAGCCCTTGCAGGTCTGGTTCATTGAGTGCGGCGAGTGCACAGTCATCGGAAAACAGGAAGTCTCCCACAAGGGCCTCAAGAACTTTTGTTCTGGCCTTCAAGCGCCTTAAGTCGAAGAAGCGGCCATCACATCTGTAGTGGACAGTGATCCCTGCATTGGCACTGGAGAGAGCAGAGAACAGCATTGTGGTGAACATGAGGCTGAACAGGGTTGGTGACAGGACACATCCTTGCTTCACTCCGTTGGACACGGGAAAGGGGTCAGACACAGTGCCGTTTTCCACTACGCGAGCCATCATGCTGTCATGGAAGGATCGTATAATCTTGACAATCTTCGGTGGGCAGCCAAGTTTGGACAGTATAGCCCACAGACCCTCGCCACTGACGGTATCAAAAGCCTTTGTCAGGTCCACAAAGAGGATGTAGAGATTCTCATTCTGTTCCCGGCACCTTTCTTGCAGCTGGCGAACAGCAAAGATCATGTCGATTGTCCCCCTGTTGCTCCTGAAGCCACACTGGCTCTCGGAGACGACATCGTCCAGCAAGTGGTGTATGATGTGATTCAGATGACCCGGGCCATAATCTTTCCTGCTATACTCAATAGTGATATGCCTCTGTGGTTGTCGCACGATGCTCTGTCGCCTTTGTTCTTGTAACAGGTGGATGACGTTGGCATCCTTAAAGTCTTGTGGTACTGCTCCTACACCCCAGAACTGCTGCATCAGCTCAGTTAGCTTGTCGACCATAGCCTCTCCACCAACCTTGAAGATCTCAGGGGGAATGCCATTAGGCCCCAGTGCTTTTCCAATTTGGAGCTACTTGATCGCCTTCTGGATTTCCTCCATAGTCGGTGGGTTGTCAAGCGATGTCAAAACTGGACGTTGGGACATGTCCTGGATCGCTTGCTGATCGATCTGAGATGGTCTCTTCAGAAGCTGGCTGAAGTGGTCACACCACCGCTGTACAATATCACTCTTCTCAGTAAGCAGAGTGCCATCAGCTGTCCGTATAGGTGCCATGGCATTGGAAGAGGGGCCATGCACAGTCTTCAGGCCTGCAAAGAACTTCTTGGAGTTGTGCTCATCAGCGTACTGTTGTAACTCTGCAGCCTTTTCTTTCCACCAATTGTCCTCCATCTGTCTCAGTTCAGCCTGGACCTTGCCTCTGAGATGCTTGTGACGATCATGCTTGGCTGTTGATCCCTTGTCGTTGAGCCAGCTTGTGTGGGCTTCGTGCGTCTGCTGTAGCAGTCTGCCGATCTCCGTGTCGTTGCTGTCGAACCAGTCCTGGTGTTTCCTCTTTGGGTGTCCAAGAGACAGCCTGGCAGAGTCGTAGACTGCGTTTCTGAAGTTTACCCAGGCCTTTTCTAAGTCAGCTTCATCTAGTAAACTATTGAGCTGGTTCGCATGGTTGGTCAGGAAGGATTCTCTTGTCGCTGGATCATTCAGTTTCTGGACATCCAGTTTCTTCTTGATGTCGGCTTTCTGGTGTCTGTGGGTGCTAGCGATGGAGAAGGAGAGCTTGCACCTCAGCAGCAGGTGGTCAGTCCAGCAGTCTGCTCCCCTCATTGCTCTTGTAATGTGGACATCCTGGATGTCACACCGCCTAGTGATCATATAGTGGATCAAGTGCCAGTGTCTGGAGCGAGGTGCATCCAGGTGGCCTTGTGGATGTCCGGCAGTTGGAACAGTGTGTTGGTGATGGTCAAACCAAACTCGGCGCAGAGTGTAAGAAGCAGCTGGCCATTTGAGTTTTCCTGTCCCACTCCATGGGGTCCGATGATATTCGGCCAAGACTGGGAGTCCCTGCCCACACGAGCGTTGAAGTCCCCAAGAAGTAAAAGCTTGTCATCCTTTGGGATACTGCGTAGCAAGCTTGAGAGGCTCTGGTAGAACAGTTCCTTCTGTTCTTGGGTGTAGGTCATGGTGGGGGCGTACACACTGATGAGTGTCAGGTGCTGCTTTCCTTGGAGAGGCAATCTCATAGTTATCAGATGATCACCAATTCCCTTTGGGAGAGACTCTAGGTTCTTGACCAGCGAGGTGCGGATGGCAAAGCCCACTTCTGCTTCTCTTTTATCCTCTAGGGGCCTTCCTGTCCAGAAGAAGGTGTATCTCCGTCTTCTGTGATTTCTCCAGTGTCTGCCAGGCGCGTCTCGCTAAGTGCAGCAATATCAACTTTGAAACGTGTTAGTTCTTGGCCCACAAGTGCTGGTCGACGCTCTGGTCTGTCGCTCTTCCTGTTGTCCATTAGAGTCCGGATGTTCCAGGCTCCAACACATAAAGTGCGTTTGTTCTTTGTGGTAGATCTTTTTGAATGATTTCGACCGCGTTGTTAGATGCCCGGTCATCTGCTGACAGGATGGGCTGAGGCAAGCTTTCTTTAGGCCACCTTTCCTAGGCCCCTCCCCAGCGGGGGCAGCAGTGGTATCCATGAACAGGGCTGCCCCGTCGCCAAGGTGGCTGCCGAAGCCTACTCTTGCCCCGGTGAGTAGAGTGACGACCATCCTGCCCTGACCGCCTGAGTGCAGGTCCGTGGCTAGCAGCTCCCAGAGCCATCTCCCACCTGCCACCGTCGCCACTCGCCTGTCGCCCCAGGACTTGGGAAAGCAGACAGGAGAGGTGGAGTCAATGAATCCTGGGCAAAGAAGTATATGCAGGCCCTGGGTTGCCCAAGCACCACGGCCCCCCTCTCGGTCCGAGCCGTTATTGCCAAGAGGGATGCAGGGCATAACATTTTGACTACGACTGGACTGCAGGAGATGATGGAGTTCACCACCAAGCCGTCTTAGGGGCTCCACTCCGGATTTTTCATTAGGGGTTTACTCCCGAAGCCTTTGCCTTTCCCAAGGCAGCCTGCAAGGCAGCAGGACCCATTTACCCATGGTTGGGAGACTCATGGAGGGTGGGGTCGCCTATCTACCCATGCAGGTCTGAAGACCTGCCCACTGACCACTCATAGTACTACTGCAATAACGAAACTACATGCATTCAACTGAAATATATATTAAACAGCAAAATGATCCTCTTGCATTTTTACGTGATGTGTGTGTGTGTGTGTGTGTGTGTGTGTGTGTGTGTGTGTGTGTGTGTGTGTGTGTGTGTGTGTGTGTATGTGTGTGTGTGTGTGTACGTGTGTCCATGTGTGCGTGCGAGCAGGTGCGGGCATGGGTGTGTGTGTGTGTGTGTGTGTGTGTGTGTGTGTGTGCGTGCGTGCGTGCGTGTGTGTGTGTGTGTTGTGTGTGTGTGTGTGTGTGTGTGTGTGTGTGTGTGTGTGTGTGTGTGTGTGTGTGTTTGCACTTGCGGGCAGGAGTGCGCGTGCGTGCGTGCATGTTTGTACGTGACCATGAATGTGCGTGCATGCGAGTGTGCGTGTGTATATGCGTGTGTGTGTGTGTGTGTGTGTGTGTGTGTGTGTGTGTGTGTGTGTGTGTGCGTGCGTGCGTGCGTGCGTGCGTGTGTGGTGTGTGTGTGTGTGTGTGTGTGTGTGTGTGTGTATGTGTGTGTGTGTGTGTGTGTGTGTGCGCGCGCGCGCGTGTGTATTTGTGTCCTGAGCAGCTGTAAAAGTGGAAATGAGCAAGGACAGTCATTATCCACACACACACAAAACAAACAAACCAGAAAAAAAAAAACAAAAAAAAAACGCCAAACAATTTTTTTTCAAAAGTCACGGACTCTATTCCTTTCAGCCAGTCAGTACACTTGTTATATCTAAAGAAGGCCAGGGACTGCTCTAAATAGTGATCTGATTTACATATTCAAATCGTCGAATAGATAGTCCAAAAAATCTTGCTTAAAACGTTCGCTTTTTATGTTTTATATCATACATTCGTTGCAAAACCCTATGCAACAATGACAAGGAAATTCCGTGCGACTGAAAAATCAGACGCTCCTTTGTTGTTGAAATCATCTGCACTATGCACAATATAGGGATCGATGACGCCCGCAGGTTTGCTAACTTTACAGTGTATTCGATTTCATGACGACCTGATATACAAAAACATAATAAATGCTCCAGAAAGAACGAAAGAAGTTCAGCAACAGTCGAACAACATTGCTCTGTTTCTCCACTTACCTGTAGCCAGGAAAGGTTGCTGTGGTCCTGCAGGTGTGGCCATCTGTTCTCGGATATAGTCGTTGGTTCTGTGCTCTGTCCAGGAGATGTGGAGCAGACTTCTGTATGCTTTCGTTTCAAAGACTTGGATCCTTCTCTTCAACTCTACCTTCAAGGTCCAGCTCTCACTGCCGTACCCCAAGATTGAGGGATGAGGGCATTGTATAGCTTGAATAGTAGATCTGTCATAAAAAAAAATTACCTGCAGATCTTAGTTCTCCATCGGATTGCTGCTAGAGCTCCCAGTCAGCAGGTGGAACACACCTTTGTTTCTTGATTTTCTCCCAGGGCGCTGACTGTTTGGTGGCCACATATCAAAGGCTGTGACAACTGCCCAGTAATCACAAAGTTAAACACGACTTACCTGTATGTTACAGTATAACTGAGATTATTCAGAATATAAGGGTGGGAAGCATCGCGCGCGGGAACATCGCCAATTTTAAGGCGTGATTGACCTCACAATACAAGCTAGTTAAGGATGGGATTTAGAAATATTACAGCTGTTAAGGAAGGGCATGTGAATGCTCCTTCCCATCACTATACAGACAATAAGTTCAATTAAACTACAACTTACAGGTAAGTCTTGTTTAATTTTCTGATTCTTTTACGCATAGTGATTGGTTCATCCACATGCAGCACCCAGACATCAACAATAAGGATGCATATTACTGCCCAGATCAGACCAAGTGAGCATTGTGAGTACAGGGCACTCCAGATTAAGACATAACAAGCTCACAAAATTCCACATTGGCAAGTCTTTAACTTGCCCATGCTGTACAGCCCCAATGACAGCGGAATACTTCCTGCAGGACTGTCCAACACAGGAAAAGCTAAGAGCAGAGACCTGGCCTGCCGACACATCGATGAGAGAAAGGCTTTATGGATCACTGGATGGCCTTAGCCGTGCAGCAGCCTTCGTTAGCTCCTCTGGGGTTCCTGTCTGGGTAAACAAAGAAGAAGAAGAAGAAGAAGAAGAAGAAGAAGAAGAAGAAGAAGAAGAAGTTCATCCACATCTACATGAGAATCTAGAGGAGGTCAATGCAGCAACCACACCGACTGCAGAATGAATTTCAACATTTTAATTCACAACTTAGCAAACCATGCACTCGCATATTTTCCACTCTTTAAATGTAAGCACAGGCTGTCAAAATGATTGCATTGCATTTTGTTTACAAATTTTCAGAAAGATCGGCCAAGAACTTTCTAAGATTTTCCATAAAGAAGAAAACCATTATGGGCCGTTAGTAACGGCTATAACGGTACACTTAAACATCGGGCATCATCCGTGACCCATAATGAACATACCTACAAATTTTCAGAAAGATCGGTCTAGTAGTTTTGTCTGGAGCGAGTGGAACACATTTTGACCACAGACGGATGGACCACACACACACACACACACACACACACACACACACACACACACACACACACACACACACACACAGAGCATTTCTTCGTTCCCATTCTAAAGTACTCCCTGTTCTATAAGAACTGGGAGTACAAAAAGTAGAAAGCCAAACATTGAAAATGGAGAAAAAAGTTTGAAGAAAAAAGTATCTGTAATCATTTGAGCAGTACGTTGACTCGGACACATACACTGCATGAGAACGTTATAAATCTTTCACATATTGACATTTGCATGCACTGACATGACGCTTCAATAAAATCAACAAAAGAGCAGGTCTTCTTTTTTGTACTCCCAGTTTCTATAGAACAGGGAGTACTTTAGAATGGGAACAAAGAAATGCTGTGTGTGTGTGTGTGTGTGTGTGTGTGTGTGTGTGTGTGTGTGTGTGTGTGTGTGTGTGTGTGTCCGTCCGTCTGTGGTCAAAATGTGTTCCACTTGCTCCAGACAAAACTACTGAGCCGACCTTTCTGAAAATTTGTAGGTATGTTCATTATGGGTCACGGATGATGACCAATGTTTTAGTTTACCATTACAGTCGTTACTAACGGCTGTAACGGCCTGTAACGGTTTTCTTCTTTATGGAATATCTCAGAAAGTACTTGGCCGATCTTTGTGGAAATTAGCAGGTATGTTCATTATGGGGCACGAGTGATGCCCGATGTTTTAGTTTACCCCGTTATGGCCGTTACTAACGGCTATAATGGCCTGTAACGGTTTTTCTTCTTTATGGAATATCTCAGAAAGTACTTGGCCGATCTTTCTGAAAATTTGTTGGTATGTTCATTATGGGTCACGAATAATGCCCGATGTTTTAGTTTACCGTTATAGCCGTTACTAACGTTACTAACGGCTGTAACGGCCTGTAACGGGTTTTCTTCTTCATGGAATATCTCAGACAGTATTTGGCCGATCTTTGTGAAAATTAGCAGGTACGTTTATTATGGGACACGAATGATGCCCGATGTTTTAGTTTACCGTTATAGCCGTTACTAACGGCCTGTAACGGTTTTTCTTCTTCATGGAATATCTCAGAAAGCACTTTGTCGATATTTCTGAAAATTTGTAGATATGTTCATTATGGGTCACGAATGATACCTGATGTTTTAGTTTACCGTTATAGCCGTTACTAACGGCTATAGCGGCCCCTAACGGTTTTTCTTCTTCATGGAATATCTCAGAGAATACGTGGCCGATATTTCTGAAAAGCTGTAGGTATGTTCATTATGGGTCACGGATGATGCCCGGTGTTTAAGTGTACCGTTATAGCCGTTACTAACGGCCCATAATGCTTTTTCTTCTTTATGGAAAATCTCAGAAATTTCTTGGCCGATCTTTCTGAAAATTTGTAAGTATGTTCATTATAGTTCACAGATGATGGCCGATGTTTACCAGAATAGCCATTACTAACGGTTACACCAGCCCAAGACGGTTTTTCCTCTTTATGGAATTCTCGCGCGTATTCAGGATAAACTGGGAGTACGTTTATATGCTTTGCATCTTATTTTTTCTTTTTCTTTTCTTTCTTTTTTTTCCTACACAGTAGTGTTTGTAAACAGCAACAATCACACACACACACGCGCGCGCACACACGCACACACACACACACACACACACACACACACACACACACACACACACACACTTTGACACTTTGACACTTTGATATTTTATTGTCATTACCAAAGAGGTCTTTTGACAAGGGGGGAGGGAGTAACAGAACAATAACATTTCCCTCTTCCTTTCCTTCAAACAAATAGTACACATTCATTCTTAGTGTGTATCAAATCAAAGGTTAACAAAACAAAATAGATTCGTAACATTTCCTTATATCCTCACGCACAGGAGTAATGCAGTAAGGTTAAAAAAGATCTTAAGACTGACTCGACCATCCACTCAATCAAATGATGACATTGTATCTTACTGATCTCTTCCACATGCGATGAATGATAACATTCATTCATATATCTCTAATAATGCATTATCTTAAATTTCACTATCCTTCATCTGTCTAATTTTCAATGCCTCCGCGATGAATTTCGCAACTGATTTAATTTCAAGTTCATCATCTGATGATAGCACGACAGCGACTTTTAGTCTTTTAGCTATATCTAACTGGAAAAATTAACAATTTGTCCACACTTCATTATATGCAGTACAGTGGAACAGAAAGTGTTCTTCGTTATCAATAACGTGTCTACATGCAGGACAAGGAGATCTTGTGGATGTTTCAAATTCAAACCATCTTTTGTTCGCATTAAAACCTAAAGTTCTCAACCTAAATCTTGCGTAATTAATTCTGTGCCATTTATCTGTTATGACATGAAAAACTTTTCAGAATAAAACACATTTTTAAATGAGAAAAATCAGCGGTATTTTTCTTTACTTTCCATATCTCAGTGCCAATTCTGTTTAAAAGAACAAATAAGCCTGCCTTTAAATTCCACAATGAACTGTTGCGCATTTCCTACTTCCTGGGTCATCCACACTATTCTGAGACCCTGTTCTGAAAGGACTTTCTTTACTTTATGATCCCAGTTTTTTATTTTTATTTTTTTTTTTATTTTTTTTTTTTACATTTTTCCATTTCTAAAAGCATCATATCATAGGCTTGCCTGCTCAAACGGGATTGGGGTAGCTTCAAGATCTTCAACCAGTACTTAATAATTTCACAAATGTACTTACACACAAAGGATATCTGCCCATCTCTCCATATAAAACGGTGTTGGATGAATGAATAGGTACTTGAAGGAAACGCTTCATAGCATACGTATGCACTTTTTCCATTTGCGAATTTTCATGTAAGCCCCAAATTTCAGCTGCATATGTTAGAAGAGGTTTGTTCTGCGTATCAAACATTTTCCAAAATATACAAATGTCTGTACAATTCAGTTTTCTCAGGGATTTCAGAATTTCAACAGTACCTTTTTTCCCTTTTCTTAGAGATTAATCCCATGCGTAACGGAAAGTTAATTTTGTTGAAAATATTATTCCAAGATATTTATATGAATTAACTACTTGAACATCTGCATTTCCATAAGACCATTTTTCATGCACTTGTAGCCGGGTGCTAACAGTGTATTTCTTGGTCACCCGTCGCAACCGAGAGATTTTGTTCATGAGTTATCTTCCCCTTACCTCCCTTGATCGATTGATCTCATTTTTATTGTGTAAATTCTTTAAATCATGAATACCTCAGAACCTACATAGTTCTGTATACGTCACTGAAGTCACAAAAATGTATCCTATTCACTACAATCGTGTTGGACTGAGAGGCCCATATTTTCGCTAAAACTGGTATTTCGACCAAATTAATCTTGGCGCCATTTTGAATTGTCCGACGAACAAACTGTAAATAATTCCTGATTTCACAAAAAGTATGAGAGAAGCCAAAGAATCCGTGAATGCGCATTAAAAGTAAAGTCCATAAGCTCTCATTTCGTATATCGCATGCCTATGATCTTTTCTGTACAAACTTGCGACTATACGAAATGACTGACAGCGCCGGTCCCTTGAACAAGTCGCCTCCTTTGTTGATTGTCGGAGTTCTGATCTAAATTGTCATTTTATGAAATTCAGACTTCCCAATCGAAATCTTTTTAATAACTCCATTTCTATGATAGAAGCAAGCGAAAATATATAAAAATTATCATCTGATGGACCATTTCAACGGAATAACGCTTTATCGAAGATCGTGTTCGAAGCACATGGCGCCGGCCATGTGACGATAAAGCAAGTTGTGTTTTCTATCAAACTTTAAACGCAAAGTTCTCCGCTTGGACGGCATTTTGGATAATGA
>CM065729.1:67730539-67733039 GCA_033310375.1 Conus canariensis
GTGATTTTAATACAAGAACTGACGGTGCTAACGCCAAAGAGTTCTCCCTCCCAGACACCGTTATATGGAAGGATGACAGTACAGAACTGGAGGAACAAGTCATTTCAAAATCTAAAGATAATACAACAAATGATTTTGGCCGATACTTGCTTAAATTATGTGGACAATTTTCATTAGTGATATTAAATGGTTTTCTACCAGGAGATAAGAATGGTGAATTTACATATATTGCACATAATGGATCAAGTGTTATTGTTTTCTTATGTCTAGATGTATTTCTGAATACACTTTAAACTTGCGAGTTCTACATACTGTTGAATGTGAACATTTACCTGTAGAACTTACATTCAGTCCTGCAACGTCTTTAGCTAATGTCCCTAAGAAACCAGTGAAGACTATGATAGAAAAGTTTGTTTGGAACCCGGAAAAGATTAACGAATATCATCACATTATTTTATGTCACATATATTTATAGACATTTTTAATCAGGCTACAGAACTGATCGATACTGACGTAAAGTCAGCGTTGAGTAAATTTTATGAAGGCCTGGCTCTTGCTGGGCAGTGCATGAAGAAACAAATAGTATGAAGAAAAACACAAAACAGTCCGTGGTTTGATACCGAATGCAGGAAAATGAAATCAGAGTTAAAACGCACTCTGAGAAATTTTACTCACTGTAGTAATGAAAAACGAGCAGAAGAACTCAGACACACATACATTGATAAGCGAAGGGATTATAAATGGCTTTTAAATAAGAAAAAAGCCGAAGATAAAACGCGCACGCTGGATTCACTAGATGCAAATAAAAACGATCCCAAGACATTTTGGAGAACTATAAAATCAAGAGTTTTCACTAAAATTCCGGACACTTCCATCACAATAGACGAATGGTTTGATCACTTCTATAAGGTTTTCAACGATAATTCTATCCAAGATGAAATATTACAGAGAGACAACGTTCATGAAAATGTGTGTTTCGAGAGTCAGTGGTTTGCTTATAATAGAATTATAGAGAACACCACTTTAAACTCAGAAATAACAGTATCAGAGGTTAAAGACGCAATCAGAGCTTTAAAGAATGGAAAAGCAGCTGGACCAGATGGATTTAGTGGCGAGTTTTATAAACACACTCCTCCTTTAATTATTTCATTCATCACCAAATTTTTCAACAAATTGTATGATTCTTGGACTTTTCCACTTATCTGGTCCGAATCACTTATACACCTGATACACAAAAAAGGCGATATTAATTCGCCAGACAACTATAGAGGTATTTCATTGTTAAACATTCGAGGCAAACTGTATAGTTATATCATAAATAAACGCTTGACACAATGTGTGGAAGAAAATAATATATTAAACGAATCACAAGCCGGATTCAGAAAGAGCTATAGTACAGTTGATCAGATATTTACTTTAATAAGTCTGGTGCAAAAACAGTTGTCTTCTGGAAAGAAACTTTATGCTGCGTTTATTGATTTTAAAAAAGCCTTTGACTTAGTAAATCGAAATCATCTGTGGTTAATTCTTCGTAAAAATGGTATTCATGGCAAAATGTATCGAGCTATTAGGAGTTGTGAAAGCTAGAGTCTGAGCAAATAATGATCTGACTGAAGCTTTAAGTGCCCCTGTGGGTTAAAACAGGGGGACAACTGCAGCCCTGTTCTTTTTCCTCTGTTCATTAATGAACTTGCTAATGACATTGTAACATATGGTAAACATGGAATAAGCTTATCGCCTGACTTGTTACAGATTCTAATCATGTTATTTGCTGATGACGTCGTTCTTCTTTCCCCCATAGTGGGTCTTCAGCACCAGCTGAACGAATTAAGTAGCACTGTTGACAGACTCCAACTAAATGCTAATGAAGAAAAATCTAAAATAGTAATATTTAGAAAATGGGGCCATATCGCTTGTCGAGAAAAATGGTTCTATAAAGGTGTCCAGCTAGAAATAATAAATGAATATAAATACCTCGGAGTATTAGTATCTACAGGTTTAACGTTTTCATACTCACTGGAGGATATGGCTCTGAACAACATCACACACACACACACACACACACACACACACACACACACACACACACAGAGAGAGAGAGAGAGAGAGAGAGAGAGAGAGAGAGAGAGAGAGAGAGAGAGAGAGAGAGAGAGAGAGAGAGAGAGATGCTCTGTGTTCTATCGATCCAGTTAATAATTTGAAGAAATTTATTGATGCTAGGCGATTCGGTATCGTAAGGAGCATTCCTTTGGAATAAAGGGCGTGTATTTGTTTATCGTGGGAGCAAGAGTTATCCTACTTGTTTGTTGTTTACTGTTTACTGTTCGCTGGCTCATTTCATATCAGCTTAGCGTATACAAGTCAAGCAGGAGGAATCAATATCTGGCACTGGTTACAAAAGCCGCCCAATTCGTTTCTAATGCTTGGGGACCAAGCAGAACATGAAACCTGTTTGAAGAAGGACATTAAACTTGGTTGAAGAAGCAGGGTAAGGTAAGGT
>CM065729.1:67738039-67803039 GCA_033310375.1 Conus canariensis
TCTAAAGCTCAAATCATGTAAAAAACGATGAAAAGTGTCAGAAAAGTTGTTACAAAAGTAATTCCCAAGCATAGTGTTGACAGATTTTATTCTAAATTGCCAAATCAGATGATTTTGACAACCTGGCAACGCCTACTTTCGCTTCCCGAAACAGTGCCTACCACATATGGATCGAACAAGCAAAAAACGAACTTTCGAATTGCGCTGTGCTACCAATTGTTGGAATAGACTATAACCGCTGGCGCGGGCTTTTCTCAACGACGGTATCTGTCGGAAATTTCCATATAAGGCCACGCATACTATTTCATTCACAATTTAGAAAGAGAGGGTGTTAGTTACCGCCAATGACATTGACAAACAAAGCACATGACAAGACACGATGCATTTCAACCACTTGGGTCTTCTTCAGGCGAAAAAATAAATCACATTTAACATTTAAGACAGTACAAACAAAGAACGAAAATGACTCATCTGTTGTTAGTCCATGTGGTGGGGAGAATAGCCGCTAGGCGGAAATGACAAGGGGGATTATGGGAGAGGAAAAGGAGGGGGGGGGGGGGGGGGTTCGTGGGGGGAGGGGGGGGTTGTGTGATACGATAGGGTTGTGTGTCTAGTTTAGTGGGGTGGTGTGATATCTTTGTGACGGTTGTGATAATGGTGGATTGATAATAATGGTAAGGGGGGGGGGGGGGGGGAGGGGGGGGGGGGGGCAAACTGGGAAAAAAAAAATTATATATAGAAGGGGTAAATAAGTACATGAACAGAAGAAACTTAAAAAAAAATAAATAAATAAAAAATTAAAAAGTTTAGGTGAATAAAATAAATGATTTCGCTGGGTGATGAAAGAGGTGGTGGTAGTTATGTGTGGGTAGTTGTGAAAGGTGTGTGGGTAATGTTAATGAGGGAGGGAAGGGGATGGAAGATAAATGGGTGATAAGGTATGACTGGGAGGGGGGGGGGGTGAGAGAAAAAAAAAAAAGGGAGGAGGGTAATGTGTGTGTGTGTGGGGGGGGGAGGGGGGGTAATGTGTGTGTGTGGGGGGGGGGGGAGGAAGGGGGGCAAGAGAAGGAGAGCTCATATCTCTTCATCCACTATGGGGTGGGGGGTGGGGGTGGGGGTGGGAGGTTGGGTGGTTCATATTAATTGTGTTGTTTAAAAAAGTAAACAATGCTGTGGGATGATGTTCATTGTAACAGGTGAAATAATGTGTTGGCATCAATATGCTGCTGTTTGTTGAGAGAAGATAGCAGTGATCAATGAAAAACAGGGTATCATGTGTTGCACACACACACACACACACACACACACACACACACACACACACAAAGGGGGCGGGGGGGGGGGGGGGAACACATGTAAACAATGTTCTAGGTGAGTTAAGATCGTGTGATCATAGTGAGACTAACTGTGGAAAATTTTCACACACATATTCATACACACACACACACACACACACACACACACACACACACACACACACAAAGAGGGGTAAAAATTATTATCATTAATCAGTCACTGATGGGTGATGATCATATGAGATCAACGGTAGTGTAGGAAGAGATTCTTCTCCGTTCCCTTAGGCAGGAATGGTGGAGGTACTGGCAAGGGCTTCTGTATGGTGAAGGCCCTCCAGTGGTCAATAAGGTTTTGCATTCATCAGTGTGTTGGCAGGCCAGGATTCTTCTTTTGGTGTTGTTAAGGTTTTGCATTCATCAGTGTGTTGGCAGGCCAGGATTCTTCTTTTGGTGTTGTTGGGACTGTTCCACCGTCATTGGGGCTGCATGGATTAATTGCAGACCCGCCAGGGTGGAGTATTGCAGAGATGTTATGTCATAGTCTGGAGTGCCCGGTTCTCAGTATCACAATGATGGTCTTCTTCGTTTACATAGGTCGGAATCCTGGAGGTAGTGACGGAGGCTGCTGTACCACTGGAGGGTCTTCACCATACAGCAGCCTCCGTCACTACCTCCAGGATTCTGACCTAAGTAAACGAAGAAGACCATCATTGTGATACTGAGAACCGGGCACTCCAGACTATGACATAACATCTCTGCAATACTCCACCCTGGCAGGTCTGCAATTAATCCATGCAGCCCCAATGACGGTGGAACAGTCCCAACAACACCAAAAGAAGAATCCTGGCCTGCCAACACACTGATGAATGCAAAACCTTAACAACACCAAAAGAAGAATCCTGGCCTGCCAACACACTGATGAATGCAAAACCTTATTGACCACTGGAGGGCCTTCACCATACAGAAGCCCTTGCCAGTACCTCCACCATTCCTGCCTAAGGGAACGGAGAAGAATCTCTTCCTACACTACCGTTGATCTCATATGATCATCACCCATCAGTGACTGATTAATGATAATAATTTTTACCCCTCTTTGTGTGTGTGTGTGTGTGTGTGTGTGTGTGTGTGTGTGTGTGTGTGTGTGTGTGTGTGTGTGTGTGTGTATGAATATGTGTGTGAAAATTTTCCACAGTTAGTCTCACTATGATCACACGATCTTAACTCACCTAGAACATTGTTTACATGTGTTCCCCCCCCCCGCCCCCTTTGTGTGTGTGTGTGTGTGTGTGTGTGTGTGTGTGTGTGTGTGTGTGTGTGTGTGTGTGTGTGTGTGTGTGCAACACATGATACCCTGTTTTTCATTGATCACTGCTATCTTCTCTCAACAAACAGCAGCATATTGATGCCAACACATTATTTCACCTGTTACAATGAACATCATCCCACAGCATTGTTTACTTTTTTAAACAACACAATTAATATGAACCACCCAACCTCCCACCCCCACCCCCACCCCCCACCCCATAGTGGATGAAGAGATATGAGCTCTCCTCTTGCCCCCCTTCCTCCCCCCCCCCCCCACACATTACCCCCCCCCCCCCCCCCCCCACACACACACACATTACCCTCCTCCCTTTTTTTTTTTTTCTCTCACCCCCCCCCCCTCCCAGTCATACCTTATCACCCATTTATCTTCCATCCCCTTCCCTCCCTCATTAACATTACCCACACACCTTTCACAACTACCCACACATAACTACCACCACCTCTTTCATCACCCAGCGAAATCATTTATTTTATTCACCTAAACTTTTTTATTTTTTATTTATTTATTTATTTATTTTTTTAAGTTTCTTCTGTTCATGTACTTATTTACCCCTTCTATATATAATTTTTTTTTCCCCAGTTTGCCCCCCCCCCCCCCCCTTACCATTATTATCAATCCACCATTATCACAACCGTCACAAAGATATCACACCACCCCACTAGACTAGACACACAACCCTATCGTATCACACAACCCCCCCCTCCCCCCACGAACCCCCCCCCCCCTCCTTTTCCTCTCCCATAATCCCCCTTGTCATTTCCGCCTAGCGGCTATTCTCCCCACCACATGGACTAACAACAGATGAGTCATTTTCGTTCTTTGTTTGTACTGTCTTAAATGTTAAATGTGATTTATTTTTTCGCCTGAAGAAGACCCAAGTGGTTGAAATGCATCGTGTCTTGTCATGTGCTTTGTTTGTCAATGTCATTGGCGGTAACTAACACCCTCTCTTTCTAAATTTTGCTTCGTTCTCCGCCGTCAGTCACTCCATTTTGAAACATATTTCATTCACGTTTACAGTCAGTGATACGAGCGCTAGCCAATCAGAAGTGATACGAGCGCTAGCCAATCAGAGTACAGCAATTCTCAACCTCGGCCGACTTCGGCAGCTCGTTGAACTTTCGGCAATGCATAGCGATCGTAAACAATTATGGTTCTTGAGCGTCTTAAAGTTGACCACAGATTCACGCGTGAGGAGAAGAAAAGTTTATCAGGATTCAGTTAGAGATCCATAGGATCTCTAAAAAGCGCATTCTAGACAACATGATGCCACGACCTAAAGGAGTGAAGTGAAAGCTTCAGGCAAAGGCAGCTGCAGCCACCAAGAAAGCTAAAAGGTCAGAACGAAAACCTGCTGATCTGAAAGCCAAAACGAGTGCTTCACAATGGAAGATTGGAGTTATGCGTGCAGAAACTGGAAAGCTAGTGGACAGTGTTAATGAAGGGTAGGAACAAAATTGGATTTTATTGCACACATTTCACTCACGAAGTTGGTGCAAGTCATGCTGTTCAGCAGAAATTCAGCACTGTCATGGGTATCCCAGGAATGCACTTAAAGACTTCCCAGAGACACGACAAAAAAGTAACAGGTATGTTGATTTTTCCTACTACTTCTCAGATTTATCAGTCCTCCTTCCTCCCCCCGCACCTTAGTCCAGCCCCCCCCCTCCCTCCCCCTCCCCCCTCCAGTTTCACTGCATTCTATTGCATGTAATTTTCTTTGTCGATTGTGTGTGTGTGTGTGTGTGTGTGTGTGTGTGTGTGTGTGTGTGTGTGTGCGTGTGTGTGTGTGTGTGTGCGTGCCTGCGTGCGTGCAGTGTGTGTGTATGTGTGTGTGAGGCATACATATGAGAAGGGGATAGGGTACATGCATACTTGTGTGTGTGTGCATGTGTGCACGCATGTGTGTTAGTGTTTGTGCGTGTGTTAGTGTGTGTGTGTATGTGTGTGTGTTTGTGTGTGTGTGTGTGTGTGTGTGTGTGTGTGTGTGTGAGTGTGTGTGTGTGTGTGTGTGTGTGTGTGTGTGTGTGTAAGAGCGCGTACATGTGTGTTGGGGTGAGCATTGTCATTGTTTTAGTGTTTTTCCTTGCACAATGGAAGTAACTTTTTCATAGTTTGTTGTAAACATTGATTTGTGACCAATAAATAGGCATATGTCTTATGTCATGCCTCTTGCAGAATTTGACTAAAACAAAGACATGAAAAGCAGTTTTTGTGTGTTTCCTGCTTCACAGTTTGGTATCAACATGTTGCTTGCTTGATTATCCACATAAACATTCAGGTAAGGGAAAATGAAACAAATGGACAGCAGTGAGAATGTGAATTTATGCTTCTGTCACAGTGTGTTTCAGCCGCTGAAACTGAAGCTGGAGCTGACCTACTGGAATGCAGTGCTGCCATCATTCGTGAGGCTTATGCTGATACTGATGAAGACCTGAGGGAAGCAGTCAACAGAGGAGAAAACTCTGTCATCAACATCAGTGTTTCCTATGATGGAACATAGCAGAAGAAAGGCTTCACTTCAATGTTTGGAGTAGGTGTCTGTATTGATATTTTGACTGGCTTGGATGTGGACTACCATGTGAAGAAGACATTGCAATGTGTACCAAGCTGGGGGTCACTAAGTTATGTACATCTATGTATATATATACACCGACTGCTGTGCACTGGATTCTTTGTGTTTACAGTAGTTATCTAGTTATGACTGGAGTAAGTGGGCTTGAGTCCCCATGGCCCAATACAACGCAACAATTTTAATTTTATTTTTCTGACTGTTTTGACAAATGTCAGAGGACAAACTGGATTACTTTTCACTGTGTGTGCTGCTGGTGAACTGTACTCCTGCAAGGATATGGATTATGTGCTGTCTGAGAAGTTTGTGTGTACATCCTTTGGTGAGTAAAGAATTCAGTTTTCTTTTCCTTTTTTCTCCGTTTTATGTTTTCTGAACGTTTTGTCAATTTCAAATCCCTAAGGCTCTCTGTTGATAATTAAGATACAGGCTTGTGTTTTGGCAGAGTTATTTTCTACACACTGTTTTTCATATATGGGCTTGGGTTTGAATAAATACATAGTAGTATCTCTGTAATCAGTGATATAGACACGTAAACTGGGTCTTAATTTACCCGATTTTGAAAACAAAAATCATAACTATATTTGCAAGTAACCAAACTTCAAGCCAAAACATAAAAATGAAGATATAATGGGTAGAAACCCAATAGAAAAACAGAAATGATTTATGTATAATACAAAAAAAATTATAAGCGTTGGAATTATTGGGTTTGGCGGCCATCTTGGATCATTACCATGGAAACGGATAGAGTAAATTACATAACAAGACAATTTTTAGCTTTCTAAGCAAAAGTACTTAAACAGCACATCACAGTTTGTCATGATTTATCATGGTTTTGGGCCAAAGTTTGGGTGCCATGTCTGGCCTTAACTGAAGTGAAGCAGAAACTCTGTAGATGGTTTAACTGTGTTTGTAGTCCTATTGCAGTCTCAGACAATAAGTTTACATCATCTGCTTATAATAGATTAAATAATTCAAACGCGTCTAGAGAGAATATAGCACCATATCTTCCATTATTGATGATTTCAATTGCCAGCTCATTAACAAACAGAGAAAATAATATAGGACTGCATGCATCACCCTGCCTTAATCCAGCTGTAAAATCAATGCAGTTTGTCAGTTTTGCACCACATTGAACTATTGCTGTTACTACATCATAGATACTTCTAATACATTTTGTTACACACTAAACTGCTGACTTCCTAAGTACAAGTTAAGTGCAGTAGCCTAGCTTGTAAGAGTTCGTTGTAGATCCTGTGGTAGGTGTTCGGCCTGCAGATGGCAAAACACACCAGGTGGTATTGAAACAAAGAGGATCCTTTTATTTACAAACGTTGAAGAATATAACAACAACAAAAAAATCCACTGACCTTGAGGTTCGATAAGTCGTACATGCAGCAGGCAATATTCTACCAATGACAGCTTTCCATCGACTGGACTCAAAGTCAGTGAAGACTCCAACACTTTTATGCTCGATGATGACCAGAACTCTTCACAAATCTCATTTCTCTCTCCCTCTCTCTCAGTCACACAGCTCTCATTCTTTTATATGTTATCTAAAAATATTCTTGAACATACTCGATTATTCTTTTCTAGAATATTCTGCATATCAATAAGCTTAACCAATGAAATCGTGACAAGCGTATGCGAATGTAATTCGGTCTGCATCTACAAATTCGGTAATGCACTAGCAACTTACAGAAACCTGGTTGGGCTTCCCCTTGTGCAGAAGGTCCAACATTGGAGCAGTCACAGTTACAAAGTGAGGCATGTATTCTCTGTAGAACCCCACAAAGCCGAGAAAGGACCACAGTTGTTACTTTGTCCGGGGACGAGGTGCATCCAGAATTTTTGTCACATTGTCCTTGAGCACCCCTTTCATTCCTTCCTGGAGACGGTGACAATGAAGTCAATATCATCTGCACCAATAACACACTTGATGGGTCTTGCAGTCAAGTTGGCAGAAGACGGCCATTTGAACAGCTTCTGAAGAATTCCAGGTGTTCTGTCCATGTTTTGGAATGGACCAAGATATCATCCCATTAGCATATGACACCTTCCATGTTGCCCAATAGTTTTCTCATGCCCCTCTTGAGTGTTGCTCCAGAATTCTTCATACTGAAGGGCATTCGGAGAAACTCGTATGTCCCATCTGGGTCACAAATGCAGTTTTTGTAATGTCTTCTTCTGGTATGGGGACTTGCCAATACCCCTTGCTGAGATCGATCTGGGAAAAATATATATCTCCACTCAGTGTCCAGAATTAGTCAGCAGCTGTAGGCATAGGTTTAGGATCTATGTATATCAGCTTGTTGAGTCGCCTAAAATTGATGCACACCCGGTTAGTACCATCTTTCTTTTTGACAACGAAAACTGGCGACGAGTATGGCGACCCTTGGGATTCCTGTATGACTCCTAGTTTCAACATGTCTTTGATGTCCTCTTTCACTAGTTTCAGTGACTCTCTGGTAGCATGAGGCAAAGGGTAGAGCTTTGACCTGATAGGCTCAGGTGATGTCAACTTCACTTCATGCTGAATCAGATCTGTTTTTCCGGGAAACTCAGGGAAGATACTTGAGTACTTATTTGACAGTTCACATACTTCTGTTTGATGCTGGCTGTTGTAATGAAAGTTGTGACTGTGCCGTGTGCAGGCCATGCAATGGTCGAAAGGACAGCAGACCCGTCCACTACAATTGCAGTTTAGGTCAGGAAATTCCTTTGAGAGGTCTCGACTTGAAGGTGTGTCTTGAGAGTGCTATTCCTAGTGGTTCACATGGTGCCATCTGCTTCAAACATAGATGGTGGGTATGCAGTCAATTCGGTTGGAAGCACTGCTTCAAGGTCTAAGTCTCGCTGACTGACTAGAAGGCCAATCACTTCATTGTAGCACCTCAGGGTTTACTACATCTTGTCCAGCAACTTTCAGGCACTTTGCCTTCTCTGCAAATGTCACAACTTTTTTTAATGAGTGCCTGAAACCCCTCAAGCCATGAGGACTCAAACTCTGTGAGCATCATCTTTCCTAAATCAGTAGTGTTGTCAACATTAACTTTGGGATTGACCACCTTGCCACTGACAATGTTCAGCAGTGACCCGCCTCCATGTGATTCTGGGTCGAGAGGATCAACGAATGTAGCATGAGCCTGTCAGATAGCCCGCCTATCATCTCCATCTTGGTTAATTCTGTTTGGAAACTCTTCTTTGTGTTTCTCTTTGGTATCTTCCTCATCATGGTCTCCTATCCTCTTCAGATCTCCTGTCAGTGTCATGACAGCATCCATGCTGTACACCCATGTGGCCATTGTCAGCGGTTTCTCTGTGTTGCCAGTGATGCCTCTTGGGCCATGACCTTTCCTCATCCAGGTAGTCTCAATGAACATGTCCGACCACTGACCATTCCAACGACCTGCTGTATGATGAAGACTTTGCTGTCCTTTACAAAACTGAGCAAGAATGTCTGGATGTAACCTTGTCATTGACTGCACATAGAAGAGTCCGAAACAGCTGTAGTTGTACCTGTGTGCAGCAAACATGTATGGCAGCATCATCTCAGTGGCCTTGAGGTGAAGGAGCCAGTCACTCTCATGGGATGCTTGACAGTGCAGCATTATGATGAGGACTGGGCGGATGACAACAGAAACCCACACCTTGCTGGTGCAACTCTGTGATGAGCGCTTCTTGAGCTCTTCTTCCAATCCTTCCATGCTGGTGATGGTTTCACTTCTGAGAATGGGTCACAGAAGTTCTTCGGACAGAAGGCGAAGGGCACACACATTCTGAGGGTACTTCTTCCCAGACAACATTTTGTCAACTGAACCAAACGTTGTACTGAGAACTTCTTTTAGACCACAGTTTGTCATCAAGGTTCCAGTGCATGACACAAAGTCCATCAGCGAATTCATTTTGCCTAACAGGGCAACCACACTTCCAAGCAGGTCAGGTTGATGAAATTTGATGTCAACAATGATCTTATAGATCGTTGCATCAGCTGTGATCACCAGGATGTCTTGGTTTGCATCTCGGATCAGTTCAGTTCCTCTGGTGATGGAGGTGAGGACTGCTGATGGATCTGTAGGTTTCATGTTCAGAAGTGGTAGGTTGGAATATGCTGACTTAGGTGCTGGAGTCATACCTGTCTCACGACGAACCCGGGTGTTGTAGCAATTGTACTCTGGTGTGTCGTCCTTGAGGACGATGTTCTTCAGGAATGAGAAGTCAATATTGCGTGCTCTCGCCAGTGACACCAGCTGTGTTGCAAAGTGTTCTTGTGCCAGCTCCACCTTGTATGCTGCAGTTAGTGGCATGACGGGCTTCGTTGGGCCTTTGTACATGGTGACTGGTGTCTCACAGGCAATAGGGATCTTCATCTCTTCTTTTGTCAGTCAGGGAATGGTAGGGTTGGAATCCAGCCCATCAAGGTGGTTCATGTGGGCTTGATACGGTGTAACGAGCACTGCCATATAGTGGCATTCGAGACGACAGTATTGGGAGCTAATTTCTGTGTCAAAATTGTCAGTTATGACCTGGACAGCCCAACAAGTGAACAGTCAGGCACAACAGCCAGCAAGTTTGCTTTTGATGCTTGTATTGCTGCTGAGCGGTGAAATCTTCACATTTCATCATATGTGCATGTGACATTGTATTTGGAGAGTTCTTTGATCAGAGCTTTGTGGTCGCTTATCAGGACGCCTAATGCAATCTGAAGTGGGGATGGTTGGTTTGTGACGACTGAACTAATGATACTGCCAATCATAAGGGATGGCAAGGAGTGGTAAGCAAACTTGGGGCTGATTGCAGCGAGAAAATTAAGCAATGTTTCACTGATGCAGCCAGATGCAATCTCCTTGTTGATATGTTTGTTGTATGCAGCAAAATCGTTCTCTTCTTTGCTCTATTTCATTACCTGCTTGGCTATCTTGTGTAGGCACAGTTCCATTGTGTCATCCGTTTCATCATCTAGCAGCTTCATATTCCTTGGAGCATGCTCCCGAAAAACCAGTAATGTTGCAATGCCGTGTGATTGAAGTGTAATCATCTCCTCACCGAAGTGCTCGCAGAATGCTCATTACCTCCACTGTCAAAGTTCCACTTCAATGGATGTCCACACTTTTTGTCGGTATTCACTTATTGCTCCATATGTATCAATAAGAGCTTGCTGCTCAGCAGTCGTATAGTGACTATTAGAGTTGTCAATGCTGGATGGTGTGATGGCGTAGAATCGCTTACAGCATATCTGGTGATATCTTGCATCAATTGCATGAAGGTCAGACACTCCTGCACCCAAGATACGATATTTAACTACACGACCTAAGTTATCATTACGTTGTGCAGAGACACCAAGGAGTTTCTGCTTGTAGTGTTGTCAATTTGCCAATTTATCAGTTGCAACCAATGAAATTTTTCTTCTGTACTTCAAGGGAAGTTTTCTTTCAAGTTCTACAGAACATGGTTTGACATCAAGACAGAATAAACAGTGTTCCTTGAAGTTAAACACAACACCACCTTCACAAGACCTCAATCGTTTTGTTTCGCAGTGGACACACTAGTGTGTGGATGTTCACGTTTTTTAAAAGAGGCCAAGTTTGAGGGCGACACATAACGTGAAATACAGTTCTTATAACAAGTTGTAGTAGCTTCGTCAATAGGCTCATGCAGTTTTGCTGCCAGACCATCATTTTGTAGATGACTTGCTTCGAATGCCTAAAACAGAAATTATGAAGGATATTGTAATATGGCTGATTCTGGCAGCCATCTTGGACGCCATCTTGAAGTCTGATAAACGCAGGCAGATATGAAACCACACCGGCCAAAACTTAAAGCAGAGACCAAGTTCTATTCAAAGAAGCAATAACATGTTCATCAGGACGAACTGCAAGGTTTTACTTGAAAATGTGGCTCTGCTGCCGGACTAATTGCTCTTGAAGACACAGGCGACAGTTTTGTTCATTTCCCTGGACCTGTTCGATGCACTGAACGCTATACACACCCCCTGTGTGTATTAAAACACGTCTGAAGACTTTCTTGACGCTGAACATTTTGATCTAAGATTCGTTTCTCCTCAGAGGACAGCCGATGCAGTACGTGGCGGCGTATGTCGACGTAGATCTGGACTGGCGTCTTCAAAATCGCAGTTTGTTTAGTACAGGCTAGTGAATAATGTCTCTGGAATAAACACCAATGTAACAAGATCTTCGGCTTCACCCCCAAATGTTACACGCTAAACCGGTGACTTCCTCAGTACAAGTTAAGTGCAATAGCCTAGTTTGTAAGAGTTCGTTGTAGATCCTGTGGTAGGTGTTCGGTTTGCAGATGACAAAATACACCAGGTGTTATCTCTCCCTCTCTCTGCTGGAACTCTTCAAAAATCTCATTTCTGTCACCCAGTCTCTCAGTTGCACAGCTCTCATTCTTTTATATGTTATCTAAAGAATATTCTCGAACACACTCGATTATTCTTTTCTAGAATATTCTGCATATTAGCCAGCTTAACCAATGAAATCGTGATGAGCGTATGCGAATGTAATTCGATCAGCTTCTACAACATTCTTGAACCTTCGATAATGCATTAGCAACTTACGGAAACCTGATGAACATTCTAACATAATCTTGAATATTACACTCGCATTATCAATCGACTCAAAAACAATACTGAACAATTAGGCACACGTTCACTTTCCAAATGTTTTAAGTAAATCAACAATAGCACTACACTGACCGAAAATACAAAGATCTAAAAGCGATAAATAAAAGGAGGTTTGCAACTCGTCATTATTGCTATGACGTCTTCGCAACAGTTTGTCCTCTCTTGTCGCCCTTTTAAATTGTAGGGCCTAACACATTTGCACAGTTTTCCTTTAATACCATTTTAAAGCAAAATTGGCCAGAGAAGATGTCCATTAATAGAATCAAACGCTTTTTAAAAATCTATAAATGCTACGTACAATTTGCGATAGTAGGAAAACTATTTTTGAACAAGAGCTAACGAAGTAAACATGTGGTCCACAGTTGAGTATCCTTTCTTAACACCAGCCTGATGTTTGCCTGTTATGTCACTTTCATCTACCCATTCTTGCAATTGGCTGTTAATAATCGTGCTAAACAGTTTCCTGCTAATATCGCTAGGAGAAATTCCTCTGTAGCTGTTAGGGTTATTTAAGTCACCTTTTTTTTAAAGCTAGGCAAAATGGTAGACTCAGTCCAGCGTTGAGGGAATGTGCCACTATCGAATAACTTGTAAAAACAATAAGAAAAAACAGCAGTACCTCTTCACATGAATACTTCAACAATTCACCTATTATACCATCAGGACGAGACGCATTACGGTTTTTAAGTTTTCTTATTGCTAGCAACACTTCATCTGTAGAGATTGGGCGGTTCATACTGTTATCCACATTTACATCAAAACATCATTTACAACATCATTTGCTGTAGCAAAGTTGGAAAATGTTGGAACCACGTGTCATCAGATATAGTGTTTCTTACCTGTAGAGAAAGGTTAAACCCACCTTCTTGGCCAGCAATCTTATTTCGCCCGCAAACCCCACTTTTCACATAATCAAATTTCCTCAGCCAAAAAAATAGCTAAAACCCTACAAAATTAAACAAATCTAATCGCAGGCGAAATAATTTTCCTGCTCTAGAACCGCACATTTAAACTTTCTCTCTGATTAACGCCCGCGGGATTGAGCCCTTACTATTGTTCTAGTACGCTCTTCTACCTCAAGCACTACCAATAAATCAGAACAAACAACCGACCTTCCATCTTGGTTAGTTATTTTTACACACACTGAATTTATAGATCCCCCAACTAATTCCTAAAACCGACTGTTTTCACCAAATGTGCTTAACTGATAATCGCAAAACCCCGCCTTAATTGATGGTAGTACTCTTAGAACTGTAGATGGATGGCCATCAAATAAATTAGTATCTGTTTTTAATTCGCTTAAATGAACATACAACATCGGGTTAACGAGAAAATCAGATGGTTCATTGCTTTCAAATTGATAGATGTCTTCTCTTGTACTAAATTTATAAGATCTGCTAGTACTGTGGAAACCCAAGATTCTAGCAAGGCCTTTAGGAAAAGTGTATTCTCTTCTTTCTTCTGGTGGAAAATGCACAGTAATTCTGAGGTTTGCTTCGTTAATTTTCAGCAATATGCCTAATTCGATAAGTACTTCTTTTAAAGAACAAAAGTTGTAATAGCCTTCTGGTATTTTTTCATGAGTTATTTGATTGCCCCCCTCGTTACTAATATTAATCCAGTTATTCTGAGCTTCTTCAGATATATTAAACCACTTAACTTTAAAACCAATTTCTCTAAGAGCAACCCTACTATCACCGCGCCTATTATCAATTGGATACTTTAAGAACACACGCGTGTTTTGTTTAGTTATATAAATGTGCATCCTTTTTAAATCCTTTTAAAAAAAATCTATTTAAAATGGAACCTTTTAAATATAATGAAAGTGCCACTTACGATGTAGGAGGGGTTTATGAGCCCAAATCTTTGGACTTTAGTAGCCTAACCATCGCAGTGGATGAATCATATGGCTTTCTAGTCAGGCTTGTAAACCCACTAACTAGATATTTAAATCCTCCAATAAAGAGTGATAGAGTGCCATCAGCATGGTCATCCAACCCTATGGCTTTTTACCAGAATCAGTTAAATTTTGCCATTTACTGCTCAACTACTGGCTGTGGTGTTTCATATGCAAACCATTTATACCACCCCAATCTCTTAGTAAGGTCAGTATATAACTTTCATGTTTATTACCAGTATAGGCGCATACTAACTGAACTACAAGTACCCCTCCCCAACGACAACGCGTTTAATCCATTCAACAGCCCAATGGACAAGAATGCATATGAAAGAATCTGCAACGAATTTAACATTAACCCTTCAAATAACTTTAGACAAAAGTTAGACCGCAATCACGGGTTAGGCACATTGTATTTGTGGGGCACGCATAGAGAGTATAATTTTGACTACTGGCCCGGTCACACCTCTTTTAAGCCAAACTCCCAAGTTAGATTGGGATCAATAGAACAAAAACACCCCAATGCTTGGGCAACATTTATCTTAGATGAAAGTAAAGGCCTAACAATGCCAGGAGTGCAAAGACTTAATGACTCCATACGCACGTACGTTTGGTGCCTTTTAGGAGCGCAAGCACAGACCAAGTCTAGCATAGTGGATCAATCTACAGGTTTTGACGCCAGAAAACAATTTCTAGCCAATTTAGAAGATGCTATTAACTCTGCTGTTGATTTACCTTCCAGCATACAAAGGTACCAAAACGTTCTTTCACATGCTAGGTCAAAGGTTGACTTTGTTGTGGGTCATGGATTATACATGCTGCCTTCTGACCTTAGACTGCAGATTGGCATGATACAGAATTATAAAATGAAATCCTCATAGCTGGAGACGATCAAAACTTAGGGCACAATCAGGTTTAAACACAAGGCCAGCGCCAGCCATTTTAAAAAAAGTATCTAGCCCAGAACCTGCAGAAAGCGACCCCCCACCAGTTATAAGCAGTCCAGAAAGCGACCCCCCGCCCGTTGATGTGCCTCACCCCGACAGACACACTAGTGAAAAGACAGCCCTTGTTGTGTTTTTAACTTTTACTGGATTAGCCATACTTTATTTCACTAAAAATTAAACCGGCAGCCAGCACTCCTAACGTCCACAGATGGTCGGCCATATAACCAGCCACTTTGCCTATGGTAGACAAAACCCAACTAACAACACTGCCTATTATACCAGGCAGAGCATCAAGTGCTTTGACAGCTAACTTCTTTAATAAGTTTGCTAGATGGCGCAATTGTTTTCTAATCCAACTTTTACCGGGCTGAGGCGTTGGAGGAGCTACTGGCCCTGTTGGCGTACTGCCAGTTAATGCATAAACCAGCGTAGAGATAGCAAACCCAACAACTGTCAATATACTAACTATTGTAATCCCCTGCTCTCTGAACAGAGTCCTTATTCTTTCTGCTAACGTAGTATTTTCATGAAGGAGTCTGTTTATAGTTTCTCTGATTCTGTTTGTTTGTGATGCTATTTGTTCTCTGTTAGTAGACAGCGTTTCTAACCTGGCTGCCCTTAGTAACATTAACTCCTGTATTTTCGCCTGTATTCTAGCCTTTTCTTCTGCCCCTAAATTGTTATCATCTGCATCAGCCAGCTTATTTTTTTCTTCTCTTATCTCTCTCTCTAGCTCACCAAGTTTTGAAAAGTTGTTTTTTAGCTCGCCATTTATTCTCCGCAGAGCATCATCAAGACCCCTGAGTTCACGTATAGCAGCTTTAAGATTCCTGTGTACACTCTCAGGCAATGGAGGATCATCAATTGTTTGTAAAGCTGCTTCTTCTTCAGGACTCAGCTCACGTTCTCTTTGACTAGGCGAACCAGCAATTGTTTTTAACTGTGTCTCCTCATTAAAACTCGTCTCAATTTCTGCTATTGCCTCATCTGTTCTTTGACCTAACTCTCCAATAGAGATCATTTCTATTTCAGATCGTGTTGGCAGCCTCCGCTCCACGTTCTGTAAAACTCTAACGACCACAGGCTTTAGATTTGTAATGTTTAATCGTTCTGCATCAGCAGCAGGGAGTCTTTGTTTAATTGTACTTAGACTTAAAAACCTAGTTGGGTTTTGCACTGAAGTAACTCTTACACGGTCCACTTTAGTTTTTATATACAAATGACCGCCATCTTCTTCAAAATCGTTAGGGTCAAGCACGTCTGGCAACCCCGTCCTATACTTTTATAGAATGATTCAATTCGTCGTTGCAATAGTTCGTGACGCTGTCTAGGGAGTGAAGAGCCTACTCCTAAAAGTTCTTGACGAGCACTAAGAAGTGAAGATCCTACATCTTGAGGCTGTCTAGGGAGTAAAGAACCTGCTCCTCAAGTTCCTCTTGCAATGAAGGACTCGGCTCTGTTTCATCTTCTTCTTCAATAGGACTAATCGCGTCAAAATCTTCATCAGCCATATTTATATATTTATTATTTTTTGTTTTATAAAAAATGAACCCATACGGCTGCGACCTCGATCCATTCAGAAAAGCAAAGGAACCCCATGGCATAAAAGGTATAAAGACAGACTGTGCGCGTTGTAAATAATCCATCAACAATTGAGCCCAATGAAATATTAACAGTAAGATTTAGTGACCTCGGGCCTGACGATGTTATAATGCCAGGCACTGCCAAGCTAACATTCAAAATAGATATTGAGTCGGCGGATCCTAATGCTACTGTCGTTGCTAACCTGGGCAGGGCCATCATTAAAAATATGGTAATCAAACTGGAAGGTAGAGAAGTCTTCTCACTGAGTAGCGCAGACATTTTTAATCTCTATTCGGACCTGTGGCTACCCAGAACAGAAAGGAAAGACAAAATCTTTCAGGGGATCCAGAGTCCAAACGGTCTTAAGCACAGGCTTAATGCTGCAGATGCAAAGGAAGACGAGGGAGACCAGGCAATAGCGCGAGCATTTAAGAACAGATTTTGCATCCCTCTAGATTTTGAACTGTTAAAAACCCATCCGCCATATTACCAAGGCGCACTAAGAGACAAACTTACTTACGAACTGACATTCAATGACAGCGGGTCTGTTATTCTATCAGATGATCCCTTAGCCAAATACACTGTTAGTAACATCTCTCTTAATTTTGACGTTGTTACTAACCCTGAACTAGCTAGAATAATCTTAAATCAGTATAAAAGTAGGGCGGTTGTTTACTTTGAAAGAGTTTTACACCACAGTCTAGCGATTAAAAACAAAGCAAGACACTGTCTGGGAAATAGCTATAAGCAATTCTTTAAGGTCCCTAAAGGGGGTTCTCTTGCTATTTACTGAGCCCTCAGCTCCTTTTAAGAGGGAATCTGAGGTGTTTTACAACCAAAAATTGAGCAGTTGTCTTGCACAGTAGATGGCAAGCCTTTTCAGTTGTATTCAGCTGGACTTTTACCCGACCAACACTTTGATGAAATAAGAAAATTGTTTGCTGGAGGCAGACAGACAAGTCCCATAGCCGATCATGTGTGTAAAAAACTTCACCTTCACGATGTAAGACTCGAAGATTATCTAACAGACAAATATGGACTATGGCTGGATTTTAGATCCACATATGACAACAGACTGCACGGGAGTGGAAGAAGGGTAGGGTCAGATGGCATACTCATACAGATTAATAAGGAAGAGGAGGAGAATGGTCAGATACAAATGCACGTTTTTGTGGTTTATGACGCCCAGCTGAACATTGAAGAAAATAGACTGAAAGAAATAGCCTATTAAAACAGATGGATAGTTTGAACTTTTTGCCAAAGACCCGCACTGTTCGCTTATTTGTGGGATTACTGGGTGTGGGAAAACTGTCTTCGTGCTTGATTTGTTACAAACTGTTTACAGATTTCATTATGAGTACATTGTTATATTCTGCACAACCATTAAGCACAACAAGTCTTACAAAGAAAGGCAGTTTGTTTGGACAGACGAGAATATATTTTTAGTTGATCCTACTGACAAGCTAAGCGACTGTTTAGAACATTACTATAGGCTATTTGAGGGAACCGAAACGCTGTTTATTATTGATGACTGTTCAGCCGAACAAGACATTGTTAAAAAAGAAGGACTCTGTCTAAGCTAGCCTTTAGCGGAAGACACGCATTAGTTTCTGTTTGGCTCTTAACTCAAAAATACAATGCTGTCTTAAAAGACTTTAGATCGCAGTTAAAATCAGTCATCTTATTCTATACTAAGGACAGGGATAGTTTTGAAGAGTGTTTAAGTGAAAACTATATAATCAGGGACAAGGATGAAATAAAAAAAATAAGAGAGCAGCTAGAAAAATCTAAGCACGCTAAACTATGTTTACGGACTGACCCGCCAGTTCAATACGTTTGCTTATTATAGATTGCTCATTATAGATTGCTTATTACAGATTGTTTACCATAGATTGTTTATTACAGATTGCTCATTATAGATTGCTTATTACAGATTGTTTAATAATAAATTGTTTATATTAAAAAGAATGTCTCGAGGGCCAGAATCAAAGCAGAGTTAGCTCCTAAATGCGTTGCAGTAGAGCTAAAAGATCTAGCAGATACAACGGACTTTGATCTAATAGGAGCGGCAGGAAATGTTTATGGTTTGAGTACACGGAAGATGGTGTTTACAAACGAATAGAAATTGAAGATAAAAAACGACAGCAATATCCTACCCTGGAAGAGATAAGAAATCTAAGGGCAAACGATTTTGGCAAACACAATACAAACTTCATAAACGAGAGAATCCCTGGGCGTTGCTTCCTGACATTAACGGCATTTAAAGTTTGAACTACGAAGCCCCTATGTATACTTTGATAAGAAATACAATTTAGAAAGCTTTGAATGAAGGATGCCTTCTTGCTAGCCTAGTCCCGGAACACAACAGAAAAAGCAGATTGAAATAACTAAGCGGGGCTCTGAATATATGCTGCAGAGAAAGAAGTCCTTAGCTGAAGTGGGGGATGACACCGTTGGCTTAGAATTTAACCCAAAACTAGAATCACTGCCTAGAAAAATGACGATGCTTTTTCGCTTATTTATTACTCCAAGGGAGTCTGATCCTAGTTTGCCAGAGCATACGTTAATCAGAGGTGTACAAATAAAGTCTGAAAACTTGGCGGCCCTCTTAGGCTTGTTATTGTTATTACTAAAAAACGGGGATGAAATAAACACTTCTGTATCTTCTGACAAAGTTACTGTGATGGTTGACAAAGACAAACTAACAGTGCTTGATTTTATTTTCATTAAGTATGTTGATTTTATTGCGTTTTACTCTGTTGATGAAGTGCTCCCAGAAGGGTTAATAAGAAGATATGTACAGGATTAAAAAAATAATCTTGTTTAAAATGGAAGACGGTCAGCAGTTTAGATTAAAGCACATGACTGAGCTTGAAGAAGAAATAGAAAGTGACTTAAATAAGTATAGGGTTACTAGAAAGAAATATGCTAAAGCTTCAAATGTCCTTTCTTATATAATCACCGGCTCATCAGTTGTAGCCGGCTTAAGCACCGGTCTAGTGTCGCTCTTTTAGCTACTGGAGTTGGGACACCGATATCCATAGCTTTTGGGAGTGTTGGTTTGGGTTTAGGTGCCGTGTCCACGATTGTAAGTGCGGTTTTAAAGAAGCTAACGCCCAAATTACAAAAGCACATCGCCATTGTAGCCCTAGCAACAGCAAAACTTCATTCATTAAGGCTGATTATAAGCAATACATTACTGGATGGAAAAGTAACAGACGAAGAATTTAAACGAGCCATGGCTGACGGTGATGATTACAGACGACAAAAAATTGACCTCCAAAAGAAATGGAGAAAGACTTTTACTTCACAACAGGTAGACGCTGAGGCAATCAGAAAGAACATTGCAAAGCAGAACCCTGCAAACCCAAAAACGAGCATGATTTAATTATTGTATTACTTATATATTTGATCTTAAAAATGACGACCAAAGTAGTTACAGAGCTTAAAAATATATGCTGCGCCCTAGAGTTAATGATGGAGCGGGAGGCTAATGAAGAAGAGTTAAGAAACAAGTTTGACGAATTAATTGCGGATCTTTTTGAGCACGCCGATATTCGTGAAAGTGTAACTAACGTAATCAGTAAAATGCCAGATTCTTGGCCCAACCCAGTTATAAAGTGTATTGCAATTTTTAGTTAATATTATGGCTCCTGATGACGTTGAATTGTCTATTTTTACTAACTCTGAAGGAGCAGCTATTCAATTTAACTAAATTTTAGTATTTATTTTTTGTATTACCTCAAATTAGTAAATATTAGCTAAATTTTAGTATTTATTTTTTTGTATTACCTATTATTGGCCTTAAAAATGACGGCCACAAAGGCGTTGGATGCTAAACCAGTGGGCAATATGTTCAGTGAACTAGCCATGGACATCATTAAGCCCTCAAGCGTTCAAGAAAGCGTAACACATGCTATCTCTAAAATCCCAGAGTCTCTTCAATTTAACCCACCAGTAAAAGTGTTGTTGGCCATTCAGATTGAATATATAACCCCCGATGATAATAGTATACTAGTCTGGGTTTCAACTAGACAGAAAGAAGTAATGAGTTATTACGACTTTAATTCTGACTGGGCCGATTACATGCTTACACAGTTTAACCATGCAAGCGAAGAAGCGAAATTGCGCGGCTCCGGCTGGTCTGAAGGAACAGTCCTTGAAATCAGACTAAGACAAGCCAAATACTCTCCTATTGTCGGCAATTCTTACCTTCCTCTCCCGAGAGAGTTAGAGTTAAAACGAGCAGTCTTAAATATACATAATTCGGATAACTTGTGTTTCATGTGGTGTATTTTTGGCACATTTACATCACGTTAAAAATCATGCAAACAGAGTTTCTAATTATAGGCAGTATATAAATGAGCTGAACTTAAATAACATAACCTTTCCAGTGAGCGTAGAAAGTATCGACCAGTTTGAAGAGCAAAACAAACCAATAACCGTAAGCGTATACACATGGAATTCAGTAGACAATCTAGTCCCTCTAAGGGTCTCTCCCAACGCTCCCACTTTTGGCGAATCACTTAACGCTCATGTAGACTTGATTCTGTTTGCAGACGGTTCCAAGAGCCATTATGTATTAATCAGATCGATTAGCAGACTTCTGGCTTATACTACAAAGGACAAATTTAAACAGGAGCTTTGTAGAAGGTGTTTGGTCAGAATCCCATCTATAGAGGCAGCTGCTGAACATAAGAAACATTGTAAAAGTTTTGTAGACTGTAAAACCGAACTTCTTACACCAAAACCAGGGTCTAAGGTTGGTTTTAAGAATGTACACAAACTGCAGATGAGACCATACGTAGTCTATGCTGACTTTGAAGCGATTTTGCCGCCGCACTACGGCCCTCAACAAGAACAAGAAACAACCTTATTGTCCCGTCATCAGATCTGTTCTTATGCATTTGTTGCTGTTGGTCAGATGGCGGACACACACAGCTGGAGATTTACAGAGGCCCCAACGCAGCTGGTCGATTTTTGGAGCAGATGAAACACCTTCGCAATCAATTCTCCAATCAGCTGAACCTTTCAGACATTAAGATGTCCCCCGAAGATGAAGAACGTTATAAATCAGCCACCCACTGCTGGATATGCAAATGCAAGTTATTAGGCGACACTGTAAGAGACCATGATCACATTACTGGCAAATTCAGGGGAGCAGCACACAACAGTTGCAATCTTCAACTCAAGATTAACCCCGAAAAATGGAAACTGCCTATCTTCTTTCATAACTTACGAGGCTACGATTCTCACTTTATCATGCAAGCAATAACTTCTGAATGTAAGAGGGTTAGCTGCATTGCACAATCATCAGAAAAGTACATGACCTTTACTGTAGACTGTTTATCCTTCTATGACTCTGCCCAGCATCTGATGGGGTGTTTAAGCAAACTAGCAGAATCTCTGCAAGACTGTCCAATCACCAAACAATATTTCGACCCATCTTTAGTCCGTAAAGGCGTCTATCCTTATGAATACATGGACTCGTGGGACAGGTTTGACGAGCCGGCGCTGCCAGGAAAGGAAGACTTTTACAGCTGTCTTAGAGGTGGAGGCATATCTGACGTCGACTATGAATACGCACAGAAAGCCTGGACAGAATTACGCTGCAAAACGATGGGCGACTATCACGATCAATATTTATTGGCCGACGTGTGTTTATTAGCTGACGTCTTTCAGAATTACAGATCCACTTGCATGAAACACTACGGTCTAGATTCGTCACAGTATATCTCTGCCCCTGGCCTTTCTTGGGATGCATTCTTGAAGTCTACAAACATTGAGATTGACTTAATCTCGGATCTGGACACAATCCAGATGATTGAGGAGGGGTTGAGGGAGGCATTAGCATGGCCTGTCATCCTTACCGCAGAGCCAACAACAAGTATTTAGACGATTATGATCCAACTAAACCATCCAACTATCTAATGTACTTAGATGCCAACAATCTGTATGGGTGGGCCATGAGCCAGGCACTTCCATTAAGAAACTTTAAAATGATAAACGGGCCTCATGATGTTACTGCCGTGTTGAGTATGCTATCACAGCTTACGCCCGATAATCCAATAGGATTAATCTTAGAGGTAGACTTAGATTATCCTAAAGAATTGCATGACCTTCATAATGATTATCCTCTAGCGGCAGAAAGATTAAAGATGAGTCCCACCGAACCGCCCAAACTCGTGCCTAATCTTCGACACAAGAGAAAGTACGTTTGCCATTACAGGCTGTTACAATTTTACCTAAGACATGGATTAAAACTTACCGCCGTTCACAGAATAATTACCTGTGAACAAGAGCCTTTCATGAGACCATACATCATGAAGAACACCGATCTTAGAACTAAGGCCACTGACGCTTCAGAAAAAGACTTCTTTAAGTTGATGAACAACAGTTGTTTTGGCAAAACCATGGAGAATCCACACAAGCGTAAAGATGTAAGATTAGTTACGAAAGAAAAACAAGCAATTAAGCTGGTCTCTAAACCTAACTACCAAGACTTTAGAAGATTTAGCGACAGCCTGGTTGGAGTTATGATGAAGAAACAGAATGTGAAGTTGGACAAGCCGGTGTTTATCGGGTTTGCCGTGCTAGAGTTGTCAAAGTTATTGATGCTAGAATTTCTATACGATTACTTTAAGCCGCTATACCCAGAATCAAATGTCGTTTACACAGACACTGATAGTTTATTCTGGCCATCCCAACAGAAGACTTCTATAAGGATTTAGAGGCGGAGGTAGCTAAAGGAGCTGATGGGTGGTACGACACATGCGACTACCCAAAAGATTCGCCTTTACATTCAACCGTGAACAAGAAAGTGATTGGAAAGATGAAGGATGAACTTAATGGGACGATTATACTAGAATATGCTGGCTTACGGGCAAAGATGTATAGCGTTGCTACCCAGACTTCTGTAATGAAGAAAGCTAAGGGCATAGGTAAAGAAGTTGTCAAAAAAAAAAAAAAGTCACGACGACTACAAGCAGGCTCTCTTTGAGCGCAAAGTATTTTATCACACAAACGTTAATCTGCGCTCTACTCTTCATCAAGTAAACACAACTGCTGTTAATAAGAAGTCGCTAGACTCTACCAATAGCAAGCGAACTTCTGTTAACCCCGAGTTTTCATACGCTATAGACCACTGGAGAATCGACTTGGCCGACTTAAATTAAGATCTTAACTAGTACTTAACTTAAGATCTTAACTAGTACTTAACTAGTACTTTACTTAAGAACTTAACTAGTACTTAACTAGTACTTAACATGGCTTGCACTTAACTTGCACTTAACTTGCGCTTAACTTGCACTTTACTTGTTATAACTGACTTAACCAGTACTTAGCTTGTACTTAGCCAGTACTTAACAACACATTTAAAAAACTAATTTATTAAAAATGGGTCTACAGCGGGAGGTTGCACTTTTTTTTGCAGAAGCTGGTTCCTTTACTGTTTTTGTGGGGGTTTGTGACTTTGCTGCTAAGTATGGCTTTAGGCGCTTGTATGCTAAAAGCCCTCCACCAACAACAATACTCCCCAGCACATAATAATACATCTTATAGTTTGATTGTGTTGTTGGCGGCGCTGGCGGTGCTGGTGCTGATGTTGTATTACTATCTAATAATTTTTGTTTTGCTGCTTGGTTTGCTTTTTGCAGTCTGTTCCATTCAGCTAGTTTACGACCGGCCTCAACACGACCATCACTTTTAGCTTTAGTAACACTACTCACTTGCGGGACACTCACTTGTGGATTCACTTGTGGGGCACTCGCCTGTAAATTCACTTGTGGAGAATTCACTTGTGGGATATTCTGCTCCTGTGGGACATTCTTCTCCTGCTCGCTCATTTTTTTTAGTCTGATTAAAATTAATATGATTAAAATTAATATGATTGAAGGTAATTAATCCCATGATAAATGGACATAGCAACGTCCCAAATCTATAATACATGTCACATGCAAGAGATTCTAGGGACTTGGTTAAAACCGGATCTTGTGTTAAGTCATATTTTAAATCTTCTTCTGAATCAATCGGTGCTATCTTACCTACTAACTTAGCATATAAACTAATCATTGTCTGCCCCACCGATCTAACCATTTTTGACCCCAGCTGTGCTTCATACCTAGCGTAATACTTCTCAACGTCTGATGTAGACAATTGCTGAATCTGTTCGATACTTAGTTCAACGCCTAAATACTGCCTGGTTTTCCCACATGCAGCCAGAGAGTATAATCTTTCTTTATGACAGAGGTTTGGGTCTGCCGCCTCCTCACACTTTAATAGCTCGTCGCAATCCATTTTTTAAACTCTTTTTAAAAAACAATAAAAATAATAAAACCATGAGTTTAACGTTGGTTAATTATGCAGTGCCCATTGTCGGTGTTATAGTTTATTCAACCTTAGCAAAATGTTTGTTAAGAATAAAACCGCCCAACATGGGAAAGATAGAAGATTCGCCGAAACTAGTTACAGCCTTATTT
Source organism: Conus canariensis (assembly GCA_033310375.1). Lineage (NCBI taxonomy): Eukaryota > Metazoa > Mollusca > Gastropoda > Neogastropoda > Conidae > Conus > Conus canariensis. Next base: position 67,762,785 of record CM065729.1, read on the forward strand.
TTAGCTCTAGCAACAAAAGATTATCTGATTAAAAAGCACATAGACAGCCTTTCATATTATGATTATTTTAATTATTTTTTTAGTTAATAAAAAACATGAGCACTGCAAAGATCATCAATACTATTTACCACTCTGCTGTAATCGGTGGTCTTAGTATAGGATATAGCATGTTAGCAAAAAACATGTTTAAAATGAGGCCGGCTGATCTAGGAAGGTTAGACATTGAGGATGTTGTTAAGGTTATAGCTGTAATAACGGCAGGGATTGCCTCAGAAGACTTTCTTGTTACACAGGGAATTATCCCAGAAAACATCAATGCATAGAAAGATTGATTTATAAAAAAGATTGATTTATAAAAAAGATTGATTTATAAAAAAAGATTCATTCATTTATAAAAAGATGTCCGGATTAGTTCTGATGGTGGGGGGAGCTATTGTTAATGCATTGGCTTTCTCTGGCAGCAATTATATGTTTAGTAAATTGCGGTCTGATGAAGAGAGAGAACGCCATAACAAGGCAATGGAAGATTTAGCTAAGGCAAGAGACGCTTACGAGAAAAGGAGGATTGCTCACTTAGACTTTATTAATAAAAAGTTAAGAGAACAGGGACATGCAGAGCACACATTTACAGACGTGGATGAAGCAATGAATGAATATTACTTAGTGACAGGAAAGAAGTTTCTAACATCGTCACCGCCAGAACTGTCTGACTTTTATGAACCATCTGAGGATCAGAAAATGGTAGAAATAGGCTTTATTATAGGTGCTATGGGAGCAATCTTTCTTCTTGCATATTCAATCTAAAAACATTGTTAAAAATGTAATAAAAACAGTCTCTTATGGACGATACAAAGTACAAAATATATTATTCACCTGGAGGGTATTGGAAAGGAAAGGCCGCTATTGATAAACTGAGTAAAGCTGCTAGGGTGTCTGAATCAGAAGTGAAAGACTGGCTTTCAAAACAAGCGATCTGGCAAATATATCTGCCTGCCCCAAAAAGAATAATAAGGCCTCGATTTGTTAACTCAGTTCCTAATGACACCCACCAGATGGACTTGTATCTTCCACATGACAAAGTTAGAAGAAAAAAGTTGAAGTATGCTCTTACGGTTGTTGACATGGCTTCAAGGTATAAAGATGCTGAGCCTTTAACAGATAAAAGCTCAACTGCTGTGGCTGTGGCTTTACAACAAATATACATGCGAGGTCCATTAAAGTATCCTAGGTTGATCCAGGTTGATGATGGGAAAGAGTTTAAAGGAGCTGTAAACCAACTGTTTTTAAGACATCGGGTTACAGTCAAGAGAGGGATCCCAGGCAACCATCGCTCCCAGGCCCTAGTAGAAAACTTTAATAAGAATCTAGCTGAGCGTCTGTTTACCTATCAATGCCACAGAGATCTTATGGACAAAACACGCAACACAGAATGGGTTAGGAGATTGCCAGCAGTCTTACGCGCCATGAACAATGAAGAATTTAAAGCAACGGACCTTAAGCCAGTGAACGCAATCAAATTAAAAAAAATAAGTATTACTGAAGACATCCAAAGTAATCAAAAACTCTTGCCTTTTGGATTAAAAGTAAGATACTTGTATGCGCCTGGAGAGGCAGAGGGTGATGTTAGAATTAGAGCCACAGACCCTATATGGAGCGTAGACGTTTATGAAGTTGAAAGAATTATGAAAACAGCCCCTCCCGTGTATTATTTAAGAGAAACTCTTTCTTCTAAAAAGCCCGCCCCTAAAAGATCGTTTGTTCGCGAAGAGTTGCAAGTTGTCCCGCCAAACACAGTGCCTGTTAGTTAATCAGAGAGAAAGTTTAAATGTGCGGTTCTAGAGCAGGAAAATTATTTCGCCTGCGATTAGATTTGTTTAATTTTGTAGGGTTTTAGCTATTTTTTTGGCTGAGGAAATTTGATTATGTGAAAAGTGGGGTTTGCGGGCGAAATAAGATTGCTGGCCAAGAAGGTGGGTTTAACCTTTCTCTCCTGTTTACCTTTAAAATTAGTTTTACGAACGGTATCCCAGAATTCCTTTTGACTTTTTATTGACATGACTAATTCATCTAATAACACTGTGTTGAACTGTTTTTTTTTCTTTAATATGTTTTATACTCTCGTCTTGAGATGACATATTCTTGGACATCTTCGGGATCTTTCGAGAGAGAGAGAGAGAGAGAGAGAGAGAGAGAGAGAGAGAGAGAGAGAGAGAGAGAGAGAGGCAACATGATTTAGAAATGAGAACAACTGAACTTGAATAATCAGGTAAAAAGACTGTTAATGTTGATGCTGGTGAAGATAATTGGCATGGTGGTGCCACTTCTCCCAAAGCCTCATATATTTTCAAACGTACTCTTTTTGATGAGTCACGTTCTGAAATTGTCTCCTCTTTGTACAGATTCGAAACTCAGCCACCTCTTGTGCATGGTCTGAGGGAAACTGGACACTGAGCGTCTCTTCCCTTTTTCGTTGCAGTGCATTATCCTTGCACCATACCATTCCCTCTAAACAATCGATCACTTCGGACGGTTTGAAAGGTGAAAATTAGGAGAAAATTAGGAGTTCCCTCGTAGAATTTCGTGCTGGTCGGCGTGACGTGGGTGGAAGGGTGGAGACGGAGGGGGTGGGGTGCGGGGTAGTATGCAAGAAAGTTAACTGGACCGACGCCGTATTTGGGGTGTATTTAAGAAAATTCAATTGGTTGGGTTTGTGATCTGAAGCATCACTGTGTACTACTTTTATTTTATTTTCTTTTGCACACACAGACAGGAAAAAGAGCATCGGCAGAGTGTGAACTCAAGTTAATTGCTGTCTTTTAAGCTTTGATGCCACCATATCCGAATCATCAGCACTGCAGTATCATATGTTTTCCGTAAGAAATTGTGTGTGCAGTAAATGGCTGGAAGAAACTGCCTTTTAGTGCCTGTAATACATGACACTTTTACTGGTTTTACTTTCAGTGCGGTTTGACGTCGAAAATACATGCAGCACCAGAGTCTGTTTTATACAACCTTTTTCAAACAAAACAAAACAAAACAAAAAAGAAATTTAATCTTCAAACCAACGCATTGTGTAATTATGGTCAGATATTGTGTGCGCAAAATGTGTGTGTGTGTGTGTGTGTGTGTGTGTGTGTGTGTGTCTGTGCGTGCGTGTGTGCGTGCGTGCGTGCGTGTGTGGTTGTGTATGTGGTGTGTGTGTGTGTGTGTGTCTGTGCCTGTGGTGTGTGCCTGTGGTGTGTGCCTGTGCTGCGTGTGTGTGTGTGTGTGTGTGTGTGTGTGTGTGTGTCTTGACATGATGTGTATTAATGTGGGAGAGAGAGAGAGAGAGAGAGAGAGAGAGAGAGAGAGAGAGAGAGAGAGAGTTATAACATTGTGTGTGGCCAGCTTAAAAAAAGTATATGTTTTTATCTATTCTCTGGATTAATTCAGATTTGGCACTTAATTTTTTGTGCGTTTGAGATATTTGGTTACTGACACTCGACACCTCTTTGGGCTGTGCAAGGCTCAGTGGATGAGGTTCGATGTTGATTTGTTCCAAAAGAATTTTACGATGCATTTCCATACATTGATCGTGTAATGACATCACGGTCATCTGGATTCCTCAGGGAAAACACCAATCTGAGCAATGCTAGGGCCTGTCATTACCTTACGAAAATATCAGTACCTCCCCAGCATTCACTGGTGGTCAGTTTCAAACAAAGAATACTTGTAAGACCATGGTTGAAGCTGTATCGAATGTCGAAACATGACATTTACCATTACAACGACACTGATGAGAATTTCAACTATTTTCGTTTTGACCCCGATCAGTACCTCTGGTCGTCTCAGAATGTTGAGGCTGATTTTGCCAGTCTGTTTAACGTCAGCCAGGCTGGTGTAGTGCTTAGGAAAGAAACTTATTCAGAACCCATTAGCTTTACACTTTTCTTTTCGTTCTTCCCGGAGAGTCAAAGGCCTCATAAGACATCCAGCGGTGTCTGGAACTGTTCTGTGAAGCATTACAGCAGATTCCATCCCCACGTGGCCTGTAACCTGAAGACAGAGTGTGAAGACGGGCGGGATGAAACAGGGGAGTGTCCCTACAGCAGTCCTGAGTGTCAGGGGATGATAGCTTTGTGTGACCGTTGCTACAGCATCGTCAACACTCTGCGGGTTCAAAGCACAGATGCTACCACAGGGTGCAAACACTTCCAGAAAGCATCTCTTTATTGTATTTCACTGGGCGGCGTGTTAAGTTTGCCGAAATGTGTTTTTGACAGTGTTTGTTCAGTATTGAATAAAACGAAGATACATGCCCGCAGACTCGATTGGGTATTTACTGGGTTGTATGTTCATGACATAACACAACCAAATATGTATATGACTAGTCTGATGCACACCGATAGAACAGTTCTTCACCACTCTCTTCATGACGCTTTCTTTGTGAGACTGGCAACAAAGAAGTGTCTACGCTCAAACCACGATGGAGGCTTAAGCTATCAAAGACTTGGTATCTGGAACAAATATTTCGGGGCGTTTTGCGAGTTTACAAATAATAAAACGGTGCAAAATCTTTATCGTGCAAGAGGTATTCCGTTGAAAACCAGGGAATTTCGGTTGCTTTCAGGACGGCGACAGATGAAAAAATGCCCTGATGGTCATGTGACATACACATTCCTGCTATGTGATTCCACCCAGTCTGAAATGTGTCAGCAAGAGCTCAACTTTCCATGCAGGTTTCCTCACAGTTTGGCTTACGCAGACACAGATAAACCAACAGACTACCGTTTCACCTTTTTCTACATGTTCCATGCAGCGGTGATTATATGGTGATATCCTACACTCTGGCTTGCGACTTTATAACTGATTGTAAAGATGAGAGTGATGAGCTGTTCTGTGAAGATCCCCAGTGTATCAAGACCTTTAAATGTAGAAGCGGTCAGTGTGTACACTTTCATCAGGTGTGTGACGTTGTGTTTCACTGTCATGACAAATCAGATGAACAAAACTGTCAGGAAATCAGAATCGATGGTATTGTTCGATACCCAGTTCGTCCTCCTGCTCTTGTAAATTTCAATGGTAAGAAACACTTTATCTCCACCCCAATGAATTCCACAGAGACCTGTCCTGAGAGCCACTATCGTTGTCCTGGTGACTTCAATGACTGTCTGCCTGTCTACACACGATGTAATGGACTGTACGATTGTATTGACCACCAGGACGAAGAGCAATGTGACGAAGAAATGTGCTCAGGACTTTTTCGGTGCAGCATTTCATTCACGTGTCTGCACATTGACCACATATGTGATGGCTGGCCTCACTGTCCCAAACGAGAAGACGAATCAATGTGTCAAGTGATGTGTCCTCTCACCTGTGTTTGTCAGGGTCACACGTTTCTCTGTACTCATCCTTTCAGAGCAGCAGCCTTCAGTCAGCTCCGTTTCCTGGATGCTACAGGATCAGATATGACACTGTCTGATGTGGGTAACAACACTCTCCTCATTGGTGTGGATTTATCACACTGTTCTATATCTGCCTTGCCCACCGTACATTTGAGTAACTTACTGTTTCTTGACTTGAGCGAAAACAAACTACGGTACATCAACGTGACTTCTTTACTTGGTTTAAGAAATTTACAAGTTCTCTCCCTATCGAAAAATCCTGTCACCACCCTCCAGAGTTCTCAGTCCTCTGTCTACCAGCAAAAAGCACTGACTGTGATAGACCTGTCTCATACCATGTTAACTGTGTTTGAAGCCAAACATCTTTCACTGTTTCCACACATACAGAAACTGAACGTGACCTACACTTCCCTGCATACAATCGGCCTGTCTGGCTTTCAGCACACACCACGGTTAACTCATCTTTACATGGATGGTAGTCCTGTGGAACATTTTCCAGAAGATATGTTCAAAGGGCTTCATTACCTGCGATTTCTATCCACTCAAAATAAGAAACTCTGCTGTGAAGACATATTTCCCTACAACATTGATGCATCAGTTTGCATTGCTCCAAAGGATGAAATTTCTTCGTGTAAAGATCTGTTGCAATCGTGGACATACCGCCTGTTTCTGTGGCTGATCGTTTGTCTGTCAGTGACTGGTAACGTCTGCTGCTGCAGTGCACGTCTGTTTTCAAAGAGCATGACGTCTTCAAGTGGCTTCAGTGTGTTCGTCACCAACCTCACCATATCTGACCTTCTCATGGGTGTCTACATGACTGTTATTGGTGTGGCTGACGAGCAGTTCCGTGGACGATATCTTCACAATGATGACACGTGGAGAAACAGTATGGCCTGCAAGGTGGCTGGATTTCTGTCTTTGGTGTCAAGTGAGGTCTCTGCTTTGATCATCTGGTTTATCACTCTCGACCGTTTTGTTGTCATTCATTTTCCGTTTACCACCACGAGATTTAATGGAACATCGGCAGCAGCGACCTGTCTACTAATTTGGTTTGTTGGTTGTCTTTTAGCATCAGTGCCTTTACTGCCCATGGTATCACACTGGGAATTTTATAGCCAGACGAGTATATGTATTCCTTTGCCAGTCACAAGACAAGATTTCAAAGGAAAGGTGTATTCTTTCAGTGTTTTGGTTATATTCAATTTCGTTTTATTTTTATTTATCTCTGCTGGGCAGGCTTTCATATACTGGTCAATACAGGGCAATACTTTTAAAACGAATTCTACAAACGTGTCACGAGACATGGCCATAGCTCGACGATTAATCACTGTCGCTGTAACAGATTTTATGTGCTGGTTTCCAATTGGTCTGTGTGGACTAATGGCTGTGTCTGGCACCCCAATACCGGGAGAAGTGAATGTGGCGCTTGCTATATTTGTTTTGCCTCTAAACTCTGCCATCAATCCATTCATGTACACACTTAACACTTGGTCTGAAAAGAGGAAGAAAAGCGATGGAGCTAAATTGCTGCAATGGCTAGAATATCATTCTGACCTGATTGCTAATTAATGGCTTCTTAAAATAATTCCACATGTTCGACCTAAAAAGCAACGTCATGGTTCATCGTGCCCTTAACGTGTCTATGTAATCAGCGTAATTTGGTTTGGAAGGGGGGCGGGGGGGGGGGGGGGGGGGGGGGGGGTAGTGATGGATTGTTTGTCTTTTTGCGAGCGAAGATGACCAAAACGTCTGCTATCACTAGGTGGTGGTTGTTTGTGCAAAGATTATTGCTGATCAGGCCAACCCTCGCTTTGAACAGTCTATTGCGGTGTGGATATTTAAAGTCAGCTCCAATATAACCATCTTGGAAAGCATATGTGAGCATGGAAGAAAACATCATACTGAAGATGGTGGGGGATAGCTCGGAGCCCTGTGTGATGACATTTAATGCAAGAATGGCTGTAAGTACTCTCCATCATCCTGCACGTTTGCCTGCATACTGTCATGAAATGCCTGACTATTGAGATGAACTTTGAGGGGTATCAAAACTTGGCCATGATCTTCCACAACCATTTACTGTTCACAGTTTACAATGCGTTGGACAGGTCCACAGATGTGGTGTAGAGGCTGACATTCTGCTCCTGATATTTTTCTTGTAATTGCCGTGCAGCGAAAATCATGACTTAAATGCTACGACCTCTCCTTAATCCGCATTGGCTCTCAGAGAGCAAGCTTTGCTCCAGGTGCAGGTTTAGATGGTTGAGTAGGATTCTGGCCAGAGTCTCTCCAGCAATGGAAAGCTGTGAGATGCCACGGTGGTTGTCACATGTTTTCTGGCTCCCTTTCTGCTGGGATAGAGTCAGTACCAAGCGCTTTACCGCTGGATATAATCTTCACAGCTTTTTTCTGATTCAGTTTTGGCTACGAAGTCATCAAGTGTGTAGTCAATTGGAACTTAAGGAAGTCTTGCGATCGCTTTATCATTAATTATAGATTGGCGGTTAGGGACGCTATTAAAGATTTCAGCCCAGCGCTCAAGAACCTTCTCCTTGTCAGTAATCAGTATGTTCCAACAAGCACTGAGGAGAGGAGACGATCCTGACAACATAGGTAGTCTTAAGGGCATTGTAAACGTTCATGTGATTGCAATCAGCAAAAGACCGAAACTCTTCAACCTTCTCATTCAGCCAAGCATCCTGCATTTTGCGTCTTCACATTATACAGTCTTGTTGGCAATGTTGTTGAATGTAGCTTTCCTGGAAGCATCACTAAGGTGGGCTCTTTGGAATCTGTGGTCCTCATCAAGCAATAGTTGGATGTGATCATTAATTTCATCGATCCCCTCCTCCCTGGTGCTTTCGTGTGATGGGACCCACCACTTCTGAGACGGCAGAATTAACCCTATAACGAAATATCTCTGGTCTCTTTCAAAACCGTGCAAATCGAGCCATGAAGGTTTCAATTTGCTGTCGAGTTACTCCACAAATCTCTATCAGACGAGGTCGCATTTCAGCCTGGAGACGTTCAGTCACTTTGGCACCTTTTTTTCTTGTGGTCATCTGGGTGGTAGTGCCTTGATGTCAAGGTTAGAGATCAGCAAGTGATGGTCGGTCCAACACTTGGCACCACACATGGTTTTGATAACTCTGATATTTTCCCTGTCTGTTTGCCTGACAATGACATGATCCAGTGCTTGAAGCAAGGGTGCATTCACATTGTCTTGCTACAGTTAGGAAAGGGAAAGGCCGAATAGGTGATGAGAAGGTCATGTGCAGCAGAGGTTTCCAGCAGTAGACAGCCTTTGCTGTCGCAGTTGCCAATGCCATTTTCCGCTTAATCTTCTTCCCAAGACGTGTGATCTGTACTGGCATTGGCATCACCAAGCATGATGATGAGTATACCTGCTCTGGATACAGTAGAGATGGTCTCTTTCAGATTCTCATAAAATCTTTCTTTGTCTTCGTCAGGGTTTGTCATAGTGGAGGCATAGGCACAGATTAGCATGGCATATCGCTTTCCTGGGAGAGCTAGTCGGACTGTTATCAGGCGATCGTTGATACTCTGCTTCCTCTTGTTTGCGTCCAATCCAGAAGAATGCCAAATACATGGCATGTGTCTCTGTCAATTGTCCTTCTTTTGCAAGCCGAGTCTCACTGAGGGCAGCGATCTGCATATTGTACCTTGCCAGCTCTTTGGCAATAAGAGCAGTCCTCCTCTCTGGTCTGTTGGCTCCAGCCCTTCCATTTATGTGAGTGGGGCTTCCTTTGTAGATTTGCTTGATTCCTTCTTACCGCTTAATTGGGATCCCCACCAGCCACAGCGTGCTGACCAGGGTGTAGGTCAGGCAGGCAATATTTTTCCAGCCCCTTCCACTGGATTACAGCGGGGGAGGGGTGAGGGGGAGGGGTGAGGGGGAGGGGGAAGGGCAGTGCGTCCTTATATAGGTCTGCTTCATCGCTAAGGTGGCTGCCAAATTCCAGTGAGTGTGACTGAAAAGCGACCCTAAAGCCTGAACCGCCTATGTGTACATTTATGGCTTTGACTGCTACTGTATCCACATCTGTCTCTTTGCCGCATTCTCATCGCCTCAGCACATGAAGAAGAGTGATGATGATGAGTGGTGAAGTGAAAGAAGGTGAAATCGTGGCATGCGCGTGAATTGGTTTATGGTGAGGGAGAGTTGTGTAGGATCAACAGCCCCACTCTCTCGTCCCTGCCCATCTGAATCCAGTGGCAAGACAGAGTCAAGGTGGCTGGAGATGAGCTGAGATGCAGTGGATGGGGTCAGCAGTGTCCTTCATGTCTCACTGAGCCCTGTTCACGCTCCACAATGCTTTGCAGAATCCGCCTTCTTACCCGTTGAACCATCTGGCGGTTTCCCCTATGCAGTCTGCCGAAACTAGTCTTCGCATGCCTAGGTAGACAAGCCCAGCATCACCGAAGGTTTGAGACCCCTTGGTTACCTTCACCTAGTTCTGTCAACCAGTCGAAGCCGTTGCCCGGGCTGAGGCCGCTGTTGCATGCAAACAGCTGCGAGGAGCCCTATGTGAGAGCTGAGCTACCTGGCACCACACTGGACGTACCACCCCAACAGGGCGCGACATGTTCCCCCTGTCAGAGATAGTCCTACTTTGCAGGATGATAAATGTTGCTGATAGTGTTCAAACATTCCTTCAAAAAAGTTTCACCAAATTATAAAAGCTGGTAGCATTCAATGAGCATGTCCGAGACATTTTCAATCCACCAAATAAATATTTTTTCCCAAGAAAATAGAAAGAGCTTCAATCATTGATTTCAATACTAACAGGGCTGTGTCATGAACTGATGCAAGAAAAATCAGTGTATTGATTGAGAGCATATTTATTTTGAGTGCATTTGAAGACATGAGCATAATATATATATATATATATATATGTATATGTGTGTGTGTGTGTGTGTGTGTGGTGTGTGTGTGTGTATGTGTGTGTGTGTGTGTGTGTGTGTGTGTGTGTGTGTGTGTGTGTGTGTGTGTGTGTAAAGTCAGTAAATATAAAGCTAAGATGTGTCACAATGGTGAAGACAAATGTGGAAACAGTGTCGGCTCTACTAAACGTTTCATAGAACAGAGTGATCAAACAAATTTAAAGGAAAAGAAGAAATATTTGACCAAGTTAAAGCGACACCTAGCTCAGATGGGCATTGATGATGAATTTACAATATCTGAACTGGATGACGCAATACATAGATGCACTAAACATAGTGTTTCAGGCCCAGACAAAGTACGGTATGCAGATATTGAACAGCTCTCAGAAGAGGATAGTGCTCAGCTCTTCAGTCTCCACCAGGAGAGTTTTAATAAAGGCTACGTCCCAGAAGACTGTACACACAGCTACCTGAAAGCTTTACCGAAACCAGGAAAAGATCATCGTTGGTTTGATGGCTACCACATATACACTATGCAAAAATGTAGCAGCAGGAAAGCTCATTAAACGAATCATAGCAAGAATACTCGCAAGAGACCTTGAACGTTGGCAAATCCTCCCATCAAATCAAGGAGGCTATAGAACAGGGAAAAGTACATGGGAAAATGCAGCCGCTTTTGCTTTTGAAGCGCACGAAGGATTCCAAAGATAGGAAGAAACACTGGCTATGCCAATAGACCTGAAAGATGCATACAGCAAAGTCCAGTTCTTCCTTTTCATGGAACTAATCTTTGACTATGGAGTCAGCAGGACACTTACACAATGGACAGCAGAAGCAGTTCAAGAGCGAACCATCATCCTGATTTGGAGAATGGACGTCTGATCCTCATAAACTTTCTAAGGAGATTACCTCAAGGTTCTCTTCTCTCCCCTGTTTTATACAATGTTAGCAACGATTTTCAGAATAGTGTACTGATGATATCAGAAGGCAACTGATATATCTTGGTGATTAGATTGATATACATAGGACCAGACTTTACTTACTACAGGAATTAAAACCAGACAGTCTTCCGACTTCATTCTGATGATGGATGGCCACATGTTTTCTGATAGGTAAAAAAAGTTGATAACATCAGTGCACATCATTCAGTTGTATGTCATCGTATAGAAATCACTTGAGTGCAAAGATGAGGAGCTACCATTCCCCACGCGTATATGAGCACCTTACACAGAGAACGTTTATACACATTTTAAAACCTGACCTAATTTCATAACATGTGTGCGTCAGTATCAGCAGTACAATAACACCATCGCATCACAGATCAGCCCAGAGCTTGTGTGCCTGATAAAACTTCTGGTGGCACCAGATACAGTAACAATTCTTTTCTCCTGGGAGAGGGGAGTGGGGGGGAGGGGGTAGGGGAACCATATGAAATCGTGGAGGGAGCGCAATGCGCAAGCAGATTGTGGTATATGCATGTCAAGACCACAGCTGCTCGTATTGCGTTCCTCATGGAATGTATTATGCTAAAGGGGACATGTCTTACAATGTGATCAATGACGATGCGCCTATGACATACTACAACGATGCTCTTAAGGAAGCCTTTCTGTCACAGGCACGATCGGCGCATCGGCCGCTTGTATAATGATGCAAGCGACTAGGATTACCTCCCTTATAGTTTGTTCGGTCAGTGAACTCTTTTCAGTTTCGAACAGACGAGCCCCAACCACTGCCGCTGTCAGTCGCTTGCTGTCCAGAGCATGTTTCTTTTTTAACCCCCTCCTAGAAGGGATTATTTTATCATGCTCTGATGTGAGACCTTGACCGGGACGAGGATCCACCCTGGTGAGTGCTGCGGGCTGTCTCTGAACTGCCTCCCACTTCTCTAAGCGGTAGCAGCCGACATCCCCCCCCCCACCCCCCCAGTCGCCTGACCCAGTTTGGCGGACCTTCTTTTGAGAGCTGTGTACCACCGGGCCAGCTTCCTTCACTACGCCTCAGTGAGAAGATGTCGAACTACACCCCCCACCCCCACCCCTTGGTGCCTAGTCACAGGAGTGGGCTACTTGGAACTCAGTGACCTATTTTCTCCTCTGTGCACAGCACATGAGATTGGACTTTGTGTCGTGGTGTATTCTCTTCTGCAGTACGGACTACCGCCACGCTTCCTTCCCTCTTCACGGCAGGAATAAGGTCGGAATATATATTTCTTTAAAGTATTTGTGCACAGGTTTTTTCCCTGTCAGTGCCTTTTCCAGAACTGGTCAAATATTGCTTCACAAGTTGCTTTTGTGTCAGCAACTTATATTTGCCGTGTATGACTATTTTATGTTTCAGGAAAATTATCATTATTTTTCAGGATAAGTCTGGAGCTCGCTTGTACTGTATGATGACATGTTTTGGGGAAATTGATGTATTTCTGATTGCGTAAAGTATCAGGATTTTTTAATGTGTTGTGTAAAAGCCTGTGGGAGTTGTGAAATCTGCTGATGTTCACCCATTAAGAGAGGCCTATTATTCTAATTAGTAATAGCTAATATATTTGAAAGATTGACAGTGTATTTGTGTCTTTGACAGCAGGAATATAAATTATAACTGTCTTCTACATTTTGTTATGGGACAGTTCCGCTGAAAAGGAAGTGTTTTATGTATTCTTTTTGAACCAGCAGGCGGATGGAAACTGCCTAGTGCCACCTGAGGGAGATTGTTTTATTTGTTCACCCATATTTGATGTGACATCCCTAGTATCTATAGATAAGGAAAGTCTTTTTCCCCTCATCCTCATGGTGCACTAAATGTGTAAACTCCTCCATACCTGACTGGTCTGTTATTGCAAGGTGTGAGTGAGAGAGAGTGAAGTTATTAATTATACAAACAACATACATGCCTTCTGAACACACAAGGAGACAGACTACATATATTTCCACATACACCTCTCACTTTCCCTTCCATGACACTGGTGACCCTGATTCTTTTGTTTGTATTTTGATATTAATTAATTGATGTTTCACTTCTTCTGTTCTTTGAGTTGAGGGGTATTTTTCAGTTGATTATAGTGTTAATGGTTCTGCTGTCTTGTGTCCTTTTTATTTAATCATCTTTTATAAAGAAATTTGATCTAGTTTCCCCGTCTCCAGCTACACGGGTTGGTGGCACTGTATATATTGTAATATAAATATTATATTCTTTTGCTACCATAAGGATCTAGTTCTGTTTCTCCTATATATTTATTACTTTCATTCTTTTTCTTTTCTTCTATTCCTTCTGTCTATTCTGTAGGGGTTCTATCATCATCATCACAAAAAAAAGGAGGAGTTGTTCTGTTTTGTATTGTTATCATTTCCATTTGTATTCATCTTCATTGTTTGTAATTCTGTTTCTTCACATTTTCATTGTAATTTCACCACTTCACCCAATTTTATACAAAATGTTATTGAATATTTTTAAAAATAGAATGATTGTTATCTAAAAATGTGCAATTAGCAAACATATAGTACAGTTTTGATGACTTGTATGTAAGGAAGTGTACATTGTCTTATTGGAAAAGCTTTTTGATTTTTTGTACTCAAAGACAATTTGTGTACAGGACACTCTGTGAAATAATAATTTTTTTTGTCAGTGTTGGCATATTCATACCTATTCCTTGTCTTTTAAGAAAGGACAAATTGTCAAGAAAAAAAGCATCTTTTCATTATTGGAAAGTGATTATTTTCCTTGTCTGTATAGACAAGAACAGGTGTTGAAAAAAATCTTGTTTTCTATTACTACTTTGATATTATTTTGTCACTATGGAGATATCTCAGGAACAATTTGATACCTTAGTTCATCAGGCACAGTCTCTGGCTATCACTGACCCTGTGAAAATTAATGAATACATTGACTCTGCCATGGACCATGATTTTAGGTTAAAGGAAAGAACAAAAAAGATGCAGATGGAAGAAAGAAAGTTACAGATTCAGGAAGAAGAAACAAACAAAAGGTTACAAATGGAAGAACAGGAAAGATCAAGGAAATTGTAAATGGAAGAAAAGAAATTACAAATGGAAGAAAAGAAATTGCAAATGGAAGATGATGCACAAAGGCATAAGTTCCAGATGGAACAGCAAGAACTACAATATAAATTAACTCGGGGACAGGTACAGGAACAATTTCCTGAGGAGAAATCAAAACAGAATATTCATTCTCATTCTAATGGTTCCCATTTCCCAAAATTACCTGTGTTTAATGAGGCCAAAGATGATATAGATGCTTTCCTCTACAGGTTTTAGGCCCATGCAAACATGTTGGGCTGGAAAAAGGAGCAATGGCCACTTCATTTGGCAAATGTCTTACAAGGTGTTGCACTAAATTTTTATCACTCTCTTTGTGCTAGTGACACTTTAACCTATGAAAGTCTGAAGCAGCTTTTGTTAAAGAAATACATGGCCACTTCTGAAGGTTTTAGGGAAAAATTTCGAAATGTCAGACCTGAACACGGAGAGAATTTTTATGCCTTTCTGACAAGAGTCACCCATTTACTAAACAGATGGATTGAACTTTCTGAAATTGAGAAGTCTTTTGAGGCATTGCATGATCTCTTGATCAGGGAGCAAATCTTACAATCTGTTTCTAAAGATTTGCAAGTTTTCCTCAAAGAAAGAACATTTGAGACAGCTGAACAAATGTGTGCTGCAGCTGAGCTGTATAGGGAGGCACATACTAACAAGCTCCTAGCTAAACATCCTGTTGCTCATGCTGTTGTGTCTACACATACTGCCCCATCATCTGTTAGGGGTCAGTCTACCTACCCTACCAGACACAGCGGTTCAGGGCGAGGTACTACTGTTCACCAAAGACCTGCTTTTCAGGCAAACCAGTTTCAACAGGTGACACCTACAAATTCAGGAAATCAGTTCCAGGCCAGGCACCAATTTTCCAAACCTCACACTCAGTCAGGAAGAGGTAGGGGCCAAAAGTTTACCCCCGTACCCCCGTACCCAAACAAAATCTTATTTGTAGACGTTGTGGTGGTGTAGGCCACATTAGCCCAAATTGTCCACCTATCAATGTCCAACCCCCTCAGTATGCCACTGCTTGTAGAGTGCTAGTATCAACTGATGTGGAAGAGTGCATATCTCTGAACAGTTTGTCATCATACAATGGTTGTGTCAATGACATACACTGTACTGTTCTCAGAGACACTGGTTGCACAACCGCAGGTGTGAAAAAGTCTTTGGTAAAACCAGAACAGTATGTTGAACGTTGTCAGAGATGTATCAATTTTGGTGGAAAGATTGAAACTTTCCAACTAGCTGTGGTACCTGTCTGCTCACCATTCTACACTGGGTTATTGGAATGTTGTGTCATTGATGACCCTGTGGCAGACTTGATCCTTGGCAACTTACCAACTGTCAAAAATGACCCTGATCCAGTCATGTCTGACAAAGTCTCAGCAGTCATGACAAGACATCAAAGAAAAGTTGAAGGTTCAGCTAAACCCCCCCTAAAAACACCTGCACCTGTATCAGAACCAACTTCAGAAAAGGGTAAAGGAAAGCAAACCCCAGTGCAGTCTGATACAGTATCTGATTTCAGTGATATTTTTGATGTTTCTCATGATGATATGATTAGAATGCAAAAGTCTGATGATTCATTGTCAGCTATGTACTGCCAGGCCAAAGATGCACCAACTTCTGAGGAAAGGAAAAGTGGTCGGATCTGTGGTCTTCAGTGTTGCCAACCAGGCCATTCCAACAGTCACAGAAGAACCAGTCAAGAGCCTTGGAAGATGGTATGATGATACGCTGAAAGACACACAAAGAGCAAAAGAAACCAAGCAGATGGCGGAGGAAGGCTTGGAGACCATTGACCAGTGTGGGCTCCCTGGCAAATACAAGGTCTGGTGTCTGCAGTTCATGCTGATACTAAAGCTCCTATGGTCTCTGATGATATACGACATCTGCACCAGCATAGTGGAGGCAATGGAAGCCAAAATCAACAAGTTCACAAGGAAATGGCTTGGTGTCCCACCCTGTCTGACTGACATAGCGCTGTACTGTCACCAAGCAAAGCTGAAACTACCACTGAAATCCATCCTGGAGGAATACAAAGCAGGGAAGATCAGACTTCAAAGCATGCTGGAGGACTCAGGAGACAAGGTGGTAGAAGCAATCAAGCCCCAGCTGAAGACAGGCAGAAAATGGAAAGTTCAAGAGGCGATGGATTCTGCAAAAGAAAGTCTCAAGATCAGAGAAATAACAGGACACACACAGACCAACAGACAAGGACTGGGGTGACCAAAACTGAATGGTGGTCAAAGGCCAAAGGAAAAGCCAAAAGAGACATGATGATTCAGGAGATGAGAAAAGAAGAAGACCAAAAAAGACTCCAAAAAGCAGTCCAGCAGAGCCAGCAAGGGCAATGGACAACGTGGGAGAATGCACTCCAAAGAAGTCTCACTTGGAATGACATTTGGCGCATGGCCCCTCTCAGGATCAGCTTCATTCTCAGATCTGCATATGACCTTCTGCCCTCAAATGCAAACCTGGTGAAGTGGGGGAAAACAGACGATCCTGCATGCCCCCTCTGCCATGAAAAACAAACAGTGGAGCATGTCCTAAGCTCATGTAAAGTAGCCCTGGCTCAAGGAAGGTATACATGGAGGCACAATCAAGTGCTCAAAGATATTGTACAAGTAGTCTGGGCTAGTACCAACACCACAAAAGGGAAAATCAGGACTCCAAAAGCACCCGCAACATTCTTCACGGCAGGAGGCAGCAAATCATGGCCAAGAACAACAGTGCCACTCGAAACATGCAGGCAGAGTCTGCTGGACGGGGCAGATGACTGGGAGTGCACTGCAGACCTCCCAGAATGGAAGAGTCACCCAGAGATCATCAGCAAGAGTGGCATGAGACCAGACATAGTAGTCCACTCTAAGTCAACCAAGCAGCTGATCATGATCGAGCTCACGGTGCCATATGAGAGCAGAATGGAGGCAGCTCAAATCTACAAGACTGAAAAGTATGCTGATCTGGCAAACAGCCTGAGGAGAGAAGGCTATCAGGTCAAAGTCCTCACTGCAGAAATTGGAGCTAGGGGGTTTGTAGGAACGTCTGCATACAGCCTCATGAAACGGCTCTCAGTTGCAGGGAAGGAAAAAACCAGAGCCCTGAAAGCAATGGCAGAAGCGGCAGAGAGGTGTTCAAGCTGGATCTGGTCAAGGAGGAACAAAAGTGAACTTCATAAGGCTTAATTTCCCTACAAATATCAGGTGTCCCCATGGCTCAGTGGTTAAAGCGCGAGTCACTAAGTGGAAAATGAGCATGTCCAGAGGGTCATGGGTTCGAATCCCAGCCATGGCTCGTCCCAAGATGGGAAAAAAAAAGGGACAGCAGAGGGACATCCGGAGTCATGAACCGGGTGTGGCCCAACCCCCCTAGAGTGTCAGGAGATAAGGGCCGAAACACTTGCTTGAAGGGGGCTTCTCTTCTGAGGACTCTCTGCTGCCACGCTCTCCACGAGTTTCTTTCTACTTACTGATGCGTGAACGCAAACCCATGTTTTTCCTGGACCATAACCTTTTGTACCGTTTTTTCCCTTGGAAAATTTGACACTGTTCAAAAGCAGTTATGTGTTCCAAGGCCACTGCGTAAAAATGTTTTGCATGTTTCCCATGATTGTATTGCAAGCGGACATTGTGGATTTGCCAGAACAAAGCACCGCATTTTATTTCATTTTTATTGGCTGAAATATTATGTGGATGTGCGTGATTATGTGCAAACATGTGATGTATGCCAAAAAAGCAAGAAGCGTGGTTCCATTCCAATGGTTCCTCTTGGAAAGATGCCTGTAATTGATGTTCCATTTCAGCGGATCTGTATTGATCTCATAGGCCCATTTTCCCCATGTTCGCACGAGGGTCATAAATATGTTCTGACTGTAATTGATGTGGCTACAAGGTTTCCAGAGGCCATATCTCTGAAGAACATGGATACTGTCTCTGTTGCTGAAGAACTGATGAAAATTTTCAGCCGTCTGGGATACCCTAAAGAGATTCTGTCAGATAATGGTACTCAGTTTGTGTCAGCCTTGATGAAAGAAATTTACAGGCTATTATCCATCAAATCAGTTAACACCAGTTTATACCATGCAATGTCCAACGGTATGGTTGAACGATTGAATGGCACATTGAAATCCATGTTAAAGAAAGTGGTGCAAGAACATCCTCAAGACTGGGACCGTTACCTCCCAGCAGTTCTATTTGCTCACAGGGAGATGCCATCTGAAAGTACTGGATTCTCGCCGTTTGAACTGCTCTATGGTCGAAAGCCCAGAGGACCTATTGATCTTTGGCTGATTCTTGGAATCTGACAAAAGCTCAAGAAAATCCTCAACCTTTGTATCAGTATGTAACTGAGTTGAAGACTCTCTTGAGAGAAAGCATGGACATTGCTGTCCAAAACTCTCAGAAGTCAGCAGAGACTTACAAAAAATACAGAGATGTGAAAGCAGTCGAACGTTCCTTTTCCACAGATGATGAAGTGTTAGTCTTGTTATCCACTGATAGCAACAAGCTGCTAATGCAGTGGAAAGGCCCATATAAAACTGTTGATTGTTTTCATCCAGACTACATTGTGTTGATCAACAAGAAAAAAGTTTTCCATGCCAATATGTTGGTCAAATACAACAGGCGCTCAGATCATCAGTTTGATCATGTCAATCCTCCTGTTCATCCTTCATGTTGTGTGGATATACAATTTTACAGAGATGTTTATAATATCCCCAATGTTATGTTGTCAAAGAGGACTCTGATTCCCTACATGTTGTGGATAATCATTTTGCCGACAGTGCTACTATTGTCGAAGAGTGTAATTTTTTTAACAAGTGAATGATTCATTATGTACTGTATTACCAGTCAAGGGGATCAGTAATATTCTAGCTGACATCCTGAGTCGCAGTGGTGAATCAGTCATGATTCCATAACTGTCTAGCAGAATCCTTCCATTCATAGATGATCTTGTGTTGTTTTCTTCTACTGACAGATCGCTATAGAGAAGCATAGGACTTTGTCCTGATCTGCCATAGTGGAGCTCTATTTCATAATGTATGTATATATTTCTTTGTGTATATTTTGGTATTTTCAGAACAAAGTACATTTGGTGATAGTTTTTATACTATCTGATCTTTTTTTGTAATGTTTGCAGATTCATTGTTCCCCTAGGATTGTCTCACAGGATTTCTGTCGTGAACTGTGACAAGGTTTTCCATTACCTTTCCCATACTTCTTTTTTTTTTTGAAAAGCTTGCGCTTTTTTTCCGAGGAAGGGGGTATTGTCACAGGAACGATTGGCGCATCAGCCACTTGTATAATGATGCAAGCAACTAGGATTACCTCCCTTATAATTTGTTCGGTCAGTGAACTCTTTTCAGTTTCGAACAGACGAGCCCCAACCACTGCCGCTGTCAGTCGCTTGCTGTCCAGAGCATGTTTCTTTTTTTAACCCCCTCCTAGAAGGGATTATTTTATCATGCTCTGATGTGAGACCTTGACCGGGATGAGGATCCACCCTGGTGAGCGCTGCGGGCTGTCTCTGAGCTGCCTTCCACTTCCCTGAGTGCTAGCAGCCGACATTTCCCCCCCCCCCCCCCCCCCCCCCCCCCCCCCCCCCCCCCCGCAGTTGCCTGACCCAGTTTGGCAGACCTTCTTCTTTGAGAGCTGTGTACCACTGGGCCAGCTTCCTTCACTACGCCTCAGTGAGAAGATGTCGAACTACACCCCCCACCCCCTCCCCTTGGTGCCTAGTCATAGGAGTGGGCTATTGGAACTCAGTGACCTATTTTCTCCTCTGTGCACAGCACATGAGATTGGACTTTGTGTCATGGTGTATTCTCTTCTGCGGCACGGACTACCGCCACGCTTCCTTCCCTCTTCACAGCAGGAATAAGGTCGGAATATACATATTTTTTTAAAGTATTTGTGCACAGGTTTTTTCCCTGTCAGTGCCTTTTCCAGAACTGGTCAAATATTGCTTCACAAGTTGCTTTTGTGTCAGCAACTTATATTTGCCGTGTATGACTATTTTATGTTTCAGGAAAATTATCATTATTTTTCAGGATAAGTCTGGAGCTCGCTTGTACTGTATGATGACATGTTTTGGGGAAATTGATGTATTTCTGATTGCGTGAAGTATCAGGATTTTTTTATGTGTAAAAGCCTGTGGGAGTTGTGAAATCTGCTGATGTTCTCCCATTAAGAGAGGCCTATTATTCTAATTAGTAATAGCTAATATATCTGAAAGATTGACAGTGTATTTGTGTCTTTGACAGCAGGAATATAAATTATAACTGTCTTCTACATTTTGTTATGGGACAGTTCTGCTGAAAAGGAAGTGTTTTATGTATTCTTTTTGAACCAGCAGGCGGATGGAATCTGCCTAGTGCCACCTGAGGGAGATTGTTTTATTTGTTCACCCATATTTGATGTGACATCCCTAGTATCTATAGATAAGGAAAGTCTTTTTCCCCCTCATCCTCATGGTGCACTAAATGTGTAAACTCCTCCATGCTTGACTGGTCTGTTATCGCAAGGTGTGAGTGAGAGAGTGAAGTTATTCGTTATACAAACAACATACACGTCTTCTGAACACACAAGGAGACAGACTACATATATTTCCACATACACCTCTCACTTTCCCTTTCATGACACTTTCAACAACAACAAAAACAATAACAAGAACAAGAACAACAAGAACAAGAACAACAACAACAACAACAACAAGAACAACAACAACAAAAACGACAACAAGAACAACAGAAATAGTAATTATGATGATGGTGCTGCTGGTGCTGATAACAATAATGTTAATGATAAAGATGAGAGAAATGGATGGACACAGAGAGATGATGATGATGATGATGATGATGATGATGATGATGATGATGACATATGTTTCACTTTCATTGTGAAGGTATTACTGCGCACGGACATGCACACATATACACAGGCACATGCACACACACACACACACACACACACACACACACACACACACACACACACACACATGCACGTATAAGCCTATATGCACAGGCACACCTACATACACACATATAGCTTTACATACATGTGCAGATGCGTGCATGCAGGAGCATGCTCACACAAGCCCACAGATCACACACTCGCGACCTAAAATAACATGAGAAAAGGGACCCAGGGCAACAGAAACGGGTGAGATTCAGCACCATGATATGGCCATGGCGAGTGTCCACCCGAATATGATGCCCACTACTGTTGTTGTTTGTCCGTCGAGACGACGAAGACCATCTAGTCATCCTGGGATTGGGGGCGAGTGCGTAGATGGCTGGTCAGGCCGATCTGCGCTGGAAAGACCTATCACAGTATGGACAGGGGATGGTGGCGGCAGCTGGAGATCTGTTGTTGCTGGTCTTCTTGATCATCCTGCGCTGCTCAGCTGCAGCTATTCTGTTACTTTCACAGGTTTCTGCACCTTTGCGGACAACTGATCACCACGCCTCTCTGTCCTGGGCAGTCTGCTCCCATGTTGTGTGGCTGATGTTGGAGGCCTTCAGGGAAGATTTAAGGTTGTCTTTGAAACGCTTCTTCTGGCCTCCACGAGAGCGTTTTCCTTGTAGTTCACCAAACAGTAGTTTCTTTGCCAGCCGATGGTCTGGCATGTGAACTATATGACCTGCCCAGCGAAGCTGTGACTGCATCAGGATGGTGAAGATGCTAGGCAGGCCAGCACAAGTGAGGACTTCATCTTGCCACTTAATGCCCATGAGTCTTCTGAGGCAGGTGGTGTGGAAGTGGTTCAGTTTCCTGGTAAACCTGGTAAACCGTCCATGTTTCACAGCCATAGAGCAGTGTGGTGAGAACTATGGCCCGATACACCTTGATCTTGGTCTCTAGGGTGATGCCTCTCCTGTTCCATACGTTCTTGTGGAGTCTGCCAAAAGTGGCACTAGCTTTGGCGAGCCGGGCATTCACCTCATCGTCGATGACAACATTTCTGGACAGAGTGCTGCCTAGGTAGGTGAACTTATCCACCGTGTTCAGTTGCTGTCCAGTGATACTGATGACTGGCTCAACGTATGACTTTCCCGGGGTTGGCTGGTGCATCACTTCAGTCTTTTTGGTATTGACTGTCAAGCTGAAGTTGTTGCAAGCAGCAGAGAACTTGTCAACACTGTGTTGCATTGTGGCTTCTGAGACAGCGTTGGGGGCACAGTTGTCCGCAAAGAGGAAGCCATTGACAGTGTCTGTTGAGACCTTGGTTTTCGCTTGAATTCTCCTGAGATTGAAGACTGATACATCTGTACGGTACTTGATGACGATGCCTATCTCCACGTCACTGAATGCATCAGTCAACATAGCCGAGAACATGAGGCTGAATAGAGTGGGAGCAAGAACACAACCCTGCTTCACTCCGTTTGAGACTGGGAACGGTTTAGATGTCTCGCTGTTGTCTTGGACTCTGGCCAGCATGCCGTCGTGAAGTTGGCTTACGATGGCAATGAACTTTCTAGGGCATCCGTACTTCGCCATAATTCTCCAAAGCCCCTCCCTACTGACAGTGTCAAAGGCTTTGGTCAGATCAACATAGGTGGAGTACAGGTCGACATTCTGTTCCTGACACTTTTCTTGAAGCTGTCTGGCAGCAAACACCATGTCGATGGTCCCGCGTTCTTTCCGGAAGCCACACTGACTCTCAGGTAGGAAACCTTGCTCAAGATGTGTTGAGCCGGTTGAGTAGAACTCTAGCCAGGATCTTGCCTGTGATGGATAGCAGGGAGATTCCACGATAGTTATCGCAGACCTGACGGTTTCCTTTGCGTTTGTAGAGATGAACGATGGAGGCATCTTTAAGATCTTGAGGAACTGTCTCGTGCTGCCATATGCTCTGAAGGAGTTGATGAAGTTTCTTCACCAGAGCCGCACCACCCTCTTTGTAGACCTCAGCTGGGATTGCGTCTGAGCCAGGCGCTTTGCCACTGGATAACAGACGAATTGCTTTCTGGGTCTCCTCCAAAGTTGGTACGACATCCAGCGTCTCATCGATCGGAATTTGGGTAGTCGATCGATGGGTTCATTGTTGATGGTGGATGGGCGGTTCAGTACGCTGTCAAAGTGTTCAGCCCATCTTTCTAGTATATTCTCTTTAACTGTGATCAGCATTGATCCATCTGCACTGAGAAGTGGACATGAGCCCGAGGTGGTGGGGCCACAGACTTCTCTCAAGCCATTGTAGAAGTTTTTCGTCATTCCTGTTTGCAAAGCCCTGAATCTCATCAGCTTTGTTGCTCAGCCAGGAGTCTTGCATCTGGCACAGCTTTTGCTGGATGTTTCTGTGGGTGTTTCTCAGCGCGTCGTTCTTTGCTGTTGACTGTAGGTCGTCGATGTGCGTTCTGAAAGCACGATGATTTTCCTCTAGAAGCAGTTGGATTTCAGTGCAGTTCTCATCGAACCAGTCCTTGTGCAGCCCGGTCGTGGGTCCCAGACACTCCATAGCTGTGCTGTACACCGTCTCACGAAGTGCGCCTCACTACTACCGGCGGGACCGACCTACACACAATAATGATAATAATAACGGAGCATTTACAAAAGCACTTGCCAAAGTTCTAGGTGGTGGACAGTCCACACAACGTGTACGCAACGGCTGCCTATCTGGATAGTGCCGACTAAAGAGCAGTCTGCCTGCGCTTCATTCAGGTCGTTTTCATGTCATCCAGACAAGTTTGCTCACTCTGTTTCCTTATTCTTTCATTCGTTCATTATTTGGTTTATAGTCTTATTCGAAGGACTATTTGGGAATCGGAGTCAGAATCAATGTTAACTCTGAGGGGAAAATCCTCCTGTACCGAAACGGCCCGGCGGAGATTCGAACCCGCAACCCCAGGATCACCTGGGCTAGCCTGGATTTACAACCCCCCCCCCACACACACACCTTTGCAACTCACACCCCACATACATCAAACACACGCAGACTTTTCTGCTTTTGAAGGTAAATATGGGCTAGCCTGTGTTCACCTCCACACCCCTCTCCGATCCCCTGCCTCTCCCCCTTCCACTGTGCGATCAAGTTGGAGTAACAAGAAGAGTACATCTGGCCTAGCCTGCCTCTATTTCTCTCCGTCCCACGTCACGCTTCCACAACTAGAATAACAAGACAACAGATAAGACATGACACGCAGACGTATAGAATGGAATGTGTTATTTCAGTCGCATCGCTCTTCTCGCAGAACTATTGTTCAGTATATGCTGGGAGAGACCATAAGGTTCAAAGTATGTTAATGAAATTGAACAAAAATTGTAATCTTTTTGTAAAACATCTTGGCAAAACAGTACTTCTTTGTCCTGTGATAGAGAACACTTGTCAATGACGACAGAGACATGCAGCAAGCATGAACCCCCAGGAAATTCACCCAAGCAGACTGGGACAGTTTCTTTAATCTTAGTGTGCTACACTAAGGACAGGTTGAAAATGGTGGTGCAAATTGGATATGTAGATGACTTTGTCAGTTTCTGGAAGAGAGGAAAGTTTCAGTGGAGAGTATTTCAGCCACAGAGGTGGGAAACCCTTGGCCTGAACGGTAAAAACAAATATGTCTGTATTCAGAATTGTAGCGGCCGCAAAAATTTCAACTCCAGTGGCCCATTTACCATTTTCCCTCATGTTTTCGTGATTGACGTAATCTTTGCGATTGGAGACCTCGAAAAAATCCGTCGTCATTCTCTTCAATGGAGTCACAAATGATTTGCTTCATCGCTTTTTTTTTTCAGTCCCTAGAACAATGTAGCTCACGGATCTGAAAAAGAACAAAAGCAATTACCATCTCCAGGAACAGAAACGACATTGTCGGGTTCAGCACCGAGAGGAACATTCACAGGAGCAACAGCAGGATGTTTCCTATAGATCCTGCCACACTTGAGACTGTTTGCTCTTTGGTTTTGCCACTGAAAGTCCACGGGTGTGAAAAGCATTGTTCGCTCTTGTGCGCAGGAGACACTGCGAAATCTCTTTTTTTTTGCGGCAATTTTGGATTGTCCAAATTTGCACACTTATTTGGTGAAATCTTTCGTTTTTCTGGGTTTGGATCATTGGCCTTCACCGATTTACATTAAAGTGACCAATGGTCAGTGACACTGACCACTGGTTGTCTGCATTGCACAAGGTATACAAACACTCATGAGACACTAATCAACTGTAAAATAGTCGAAATCTCTGATTTACGTCATAGTGACCAATGGTCAGTGGCACTGACCACCAGTCTTCTGCATTGTACAAGGTACACAGGTGCTCAGGAGACTATAATTAGCTGTGAAATGGTTAAAATCTCCGATTTACGTCATAATGACCAGTGGTCAGTGGCATGACCACTAGTCATCTGCATTGTACAAGCTAAGGTACACAGGTATTCAAGAGACTCTAATTAGCTGTAAAATAGTTAAAGGAGGCAAAACGGGATGAAGCAACAACGGTACTTAGTCACAACGACACGTGGTCACAACGACATTTTGTCACAACTACGCTTGGTCACATTGGCACTTGGTCACATTGGCATGTAGCCGTCTTTCTCTCACGCATGCACGGGCGTACTCACACCCCGAATATTGACCCAGCGTGTAAGCTTGCGCGAGAAATGTTAATCGTATCTGTTAGTGAACCTGGGGTGTGTGTGTGTGTGTGGGGGGGGGGGGGGGGGGGGGGGGGGGAAAGGAGGTCCATCTATTGAGAAGAGTCTAGAACTACACTTTGTCTAAACCCAACTGACTGTATATAGGAAATGGGAGAGGGGGTGTAAACATGCAGGCTAACCCAAACTTTCTTTTAAAGGCGGGTGTGCGTGTTGGGAAAAGGCAGAGGAAAACCCTGAATAACCCTCTCTTGTTTGAAGGGTGGGGTGGGGTGGAGGAAGATTCCAAATAGTCCTAGATTGACCCTCTGGGGTACTAGTCCTAGAATGACCGCCGGGGGTAAAAGCAGGCTAGCCCAGACTTACCCCAGGGTAAATTCCAGAGACGCATCCATTTAGTGGATGAAACTCGACTGGGTGGTCCCAGTCTTCACAGCTGAGCCTGCAGCAAATCCAACTGGGTACGAGCTGGTGCAGAAAAATCGAAAAAGCAATCACGTGCTGGTACTGCTGACCCCCCCCCCCCACCCTCCCCCTCATTTGGGGGAACCACAAAACTAGTCAGAGGATTTACTTAAAAAGGATTTTTTCCCCTTATACAGAAATCTGTTATTTAAATATATACATCACAACTAGGACGGATTTTACCACTTGTGCCACTTCCTGTTGGGGAATTAAAGACATTTGGGTCATAGTTTTAATGCCATATGCACTTTTGCATGTCCTGCATCAGACTCTGGACTCTTGAAGCTGGAGAAGCGGTGTCCATGACTTTAAACTTAGGATATGTTCAGGAATAATTGTGAATTCTTATTGATTTTAATCCCCAGTTACTGGCCCTTATAAGCTGTGCCTAATACATCTCTGGTTTGTTTTTAGATTTTAGATAAAAGCCACCATTTTATTTAACATTCTCATTTTCCCTTTCATTGAGCGCTCTCGTTTGTTTGTTTGTTTTTGAGACACTGTTTATGTATGCAGGAAAGTCTACCCGATATTTGCAAGTTTATTCTTTGCATGTTTGACAGTGTTTCTTACTACTCGGTGGGTTGCCAAGTCCCATGCCAAGCCTAATGATCTCATAGAACAAACCAGCTTTTGCTTGCAGGACCTACTGACTGCCAGTGTGGAGGGGCCATTAAACTAACGCATGCGCACACTTCCCTTTACACACATGATTGTATTTAAATGTTCTGCAGTTTAATTGGCCAGATTTTCAATTTAGCCATTAGAACAAATCTCGCCATCGGTTTGTTTAACAGTGTCATCGAATTCCATTCGTACAAGACTTACAGTGTGTGTGTGTGTGTGTGTGTGTGTGTGTGTGTGTGTGTGTGTGAGAGAGAGAGAGAGAGAGAGAGAGAGAGAGAGAGAGAGAGAGTGTGTGTGTGTGTGTGTGTCAGCGCATATATTTTGGTTGGCTGGTGAAAAGTAGGGATGACGTAGGTTCGAATATGAGAATGGAAAGTTGCAAATAAATGATGTACAGAGATCAATTACATTTTGCATTACTCTCAATGTATAGTATCTCATTCATAACACTATGCATCAGAGAAATCTCATTTTGGTTAACTCACTCATTTTCTTACTATGTTTTTCCCCCTCTTTGAGCAAGCTTTGCTTTTAATACTTCAAACATTTTTTCTTCCTGTTCTTGAAGTTGCTTATGTTTTTTAAGAGCCCACAAGTAGAGAAGTGGGTTGACTGCTGAATTGAATGGTAACACGAAGACAACCATGAGATCGTAGATGTTCTTGAAAACTGACACACCTTGAGAACTTATTACCATAACCAACGCAAATACAATCCAGCAAACAGCTTCGGTTACTGCCACATTCATCGTCACTTGGACTGCAGAGTACACTGATCTTATTGTTAGATTAAGCGCTATCCTGTGCTCTGGCATTTGCCAAGAGATGAAAATTTGGCTCGCCACAATAATCAAACATAAAGTGAAGTTGACTAGTACTATAACATTAAGCCATCTGACACCGTGATAAGAATGATTGACATCAAATGATGTAAGGCGACATAAGCCAGACTGACCCGTGAGGCCCCAGTGTGACATATCAGGGAGAAACGGAATCAATGCCAACAAGATGCCGACAGTCCACGGCACTGCACAAGCTGTGAAGCTGAAACCTGTTTGGCGTCTGCACAAAGCCTGTGGCCAATAACAAAGAACAGCGTGATGTAAAGTGATGAAGCAGATGATCGACACTGACACTGAAATAGACAAGCAGAAAAGAAATCCTGCGAGCTGACAGGTTAAAGCCTTGGTCCATGTTTGTTCAACGTGGATGTAGTTTTCGTGATAAAAGTTGTCTGCTACCAAATCAATGCTAACATGAATCCCCATGCAAATATCAGCAAACTGCAATTGCGCAACTGTCGTCAAGAAATTACGTCCAAATACATTACTTACTGTTACGGCTGTTAAGATACAAAGGAAATTTCCTGCCATGGTAGAGGCAGCATTTATCACAAACAAGATCCTATACAGTTCAGTTGGTAACAGCCTTGTACATGATAAGAGTACGGTACTGGGAGCCATACACTTACTTGTTTGGGGAGGAAGTAGGTTCTTGCAGCACAATCTGTAGTTAGACGAAACGATGTCTTCTAATTCAGTTGACAATGAAAATAGATCAAAAGGAAAATCAGCGATGGTATTTCCTCGAATATCCAGCTCTTTCAGGTGTGGAATTGTTTTAAAACCTGGTAGTCCAATGTCTTTAATTGAACAAAATGATACATTCAAAAATGTTACTCGATGAAAATATGGATATAATCTGTTGTGAAAAATATTCAGATTTGTTTTAGAGATATCCACTTGTCCCAGTGTGTAAAACACGACCTTGGTTTCTCTACCTTTCATTTTGCTGAGAGGGTTGTTTCTTAGCAGAATACTATCTAAATGTTGCAGCTCATGCAAAATGTCCAAATCAAACGACTTCAAGTAGTTATTGGCGAGATTAATGTACTTCAGGTTTCTGATCTTAAAACGTGAAATATTATAAAGGGAACACCAAGACAGAACCAAATGAATCAGGCGCATATTTTGATTGAAACCACTTGGCGTCATTCCTGAGCCTGTTGCATCCACGTATCTTAATTGGGGGAACAGGTCAGAGCGAAATGGTTTGTTGCATAGGAAAACATGACCTTGGCACAGACAAGACACTGGACAGGTCATGTCACACATCATTTCATCATCCCGCTGTGGACACTGACCCCAGCCATCACAGAGGTTATATCCATGCACACAGACCATGGAAGATCGACATCTGTACAAACCAGGACACGTCATCGTCCTACAGTCCTGTTCGTCTTCTCCATTAACGCAGTCAGAAAATTCGTTGCATCGGGTGTAGACAGGCAGGCAATATATCCACTCTGTTTTGCATTGATAATGACTGTGAGGGCAAGAGTCATCCCCTGTCATCACCTGCTGAGTGAAGTAGCCAGCCCCATCCAGATTGACGTAAAACTGCTGTTTCACGTCCTCTTTCCAGCCCTGAGAGAGATAAGAATTGTCATCAGGACATCCAACCTCATCCGAGTTGTCCACACAATCTGAGAATTGATTACAACGCTGACTGGACAACACACACTGGTCATTGGAACACTGGAAATCACTGCATGCAGGATGTTCACAAAAAGACTCCTCACTTCCGTCTGGGCAATCCAGTCTGAAATCACACACTCGAGTGTAATGCACAGATGTGATGTCACATTCAAACATATATGCAGTTTCTTTTCCAACACGAATCAGTGTGTCAGTATAGTGTATACTGCTAGTGTTTATGAACG
The DNA here is from genome assembly GCA_033310375.1 of Conus canariensis. Lineage (NCBI taxonomy): Eukaryota > Metazoa > Mollusca > Gastropoda > Neogastropoda > Conidae > Conus > Conus canariensis. The sequence continues at coordinate 67,792,520 of CM065729.1, forward strand.
CGCACGTTTTTAAATCACTTGCTTTCAAAGAGCTCTTTGCGTCACATGATAAGAATACATGAATAACATGGTCGTTTGGTAAAAGAGAGAAAACATTACGAGAATATGTCTGACTTGATGTCAGATATAGGTTACTTGATTTAAGTGAGTATGAATTTTCCTGTAAGAAACTGGAATGGAAATCATTGGGTGAAATCGCACTTCACACACTGTGTTGGCATAATCATTCTCGTAAGTAAGTAAACCTGAGATAAGTAGACACATCTCCACAGATCTTGAAGGAACATACCTGTTTCTTTCTTCTATGTGATTCAAGTTATATATCACAGTGTTATCTGACCATATACGGAATTTGCTATATGCAAATGGTACAGACTGCCAACCTAACCTTAAACCCAAAATCACAGCATACGCACGATAGTTCTGCAAAATATAAAGTAAATCCTCATATTGCTTTCTGCTTTTCAGTGATACCAATTTCCCATTCATATTCTGACATTCATAATGCACTAATGTAATAGGAACAGCCGTGCTCACCATGGTCAGATTGAGACACTTGTTTTCTGAAGCTACTAGCCCTTGGCAGATGGAATTGCTGAAAGGACAGTGTTCTGTTTCATCCCGTCCATCTTCACACTCAGACATAAAGTTACAGTCCACGTGATGCTGAAAAAGAGAGTAATATCTTACAGAGCAATTGAAGACCCCACCTGCCAACTGCACATCTTTTTTAACCTCGGAAAGTGCTGACAAGCGTATTTTCAATCCTGGTAACACATTCAAGCTATACGTTAATTTGACTTTCAGGGATGATGTATGAATCATGTTAGCTGATGCAGGTCGCTGAAAACACACCCGTTCACAAGTTTCATCATTTGAGTTTGTTTTTGTATAAATAAAGGCTACGGCATATTCTGGAGTCACTGACTCAAAACACATGGGCAAAAGTGAGAAGTATTCAAAGCTGATTATCATGAGTGATGTATAGGACAATTTCCACTCTCCACTCAAATGTTTATAAAAGTATTTTACCATTGGAGCAATGATGTATCCTGAGTTTTCTGTTACTTTTTTCACGATCAAACTGTGATATTTAATGGACTCAAAAAACACTTTTATCAGTGGATTGTTAATATACAGCGCAAGCATATTGGGACCTTTCGAATGAACGACAAATTCTTTAAGCGTGTGTTGATTACATATTATGCGCATATAATTTTTTTTCCTGAGATCTCCAAATGTGCTTCTCCAGTGCCTAGCTTCACACCAGTATTCCAGACGTTCGACAGAAGCACGCACATAGCTCAAAGTTGATGGAATGAAAACTTTACAGAAAGTTTTGAAATGGTCACATGCACCATACACAACTCCCTGTTGTGCTGGACTTTGGGGCAAGTCATTCTCACAGTCTGAGCTATTGACCTGTATAATTGTATAGTTTGCATTATGCTGTCTTACGAAGTAATCGACACCTGGACAAACGTAGGTGATTGTCAGTGGACTGCCAGTGATTGTGACGCTTGCCTTCTTCATACCCCATTGATGTGTCACTGCCAGTATATGGAAGCAAGGGCATTGCTTCAGGTACACAAAACATTCCTATGTTGATAAAATGATTGGATTGCTTGGTCTCCAATGGAAAAAGCTACTGATAAAAAGTGTCGTAAAGATTCTGTAGTAAATCCTTATAGTTTTATCATTATTATTATTATTATTATTATTATTGATCTTCTTCTTCTGCTTCTTCTTCTTCTTCTTATTATTATCAGTATTGTTATTACTATTATTATTATATCATCATTATCATCATTACAATTATTACTGTTATTATTATCATTATTATCATTACAATTATTATATCATCAATATTAACAATATCATCATTGTCACACTAGCACAAATGCACGCAAGCACTCATGACAGCATTTACCTCATGCGCACGCAATCACTCCAGACAACCAGAAGGCGCAACTACACTTTCCTTTTCTTCTCCCCCTCCTTAATGGGGAACAATTTACTGAACAATGATCAGCAACACAATCCGAAATGATGCTTGATCAATACACGATATTTGTTTTACAATTTCTTCATTCAGTTGCTCCTTCCTAGAGGAGGGACAAATATACCACATGACATATCATTAATTATAATCAATTTTTTATCGGTGATCCTCTCCTTCCCAATGGGGAGACAATTCACACAACGTTAATTCATAGGCAAAATCTTTTCAATGATTCTCTCTTTCCCAATGGAGAGACAATTCACCAGCTTCCAAAAACAATGAGATGGCTTACAATTCAGGAAAATGTCCAAGACACAACCCAGGGGAACAATAAGTAATCATGATACACCAGCACGACGTTCGTTCGACTGATGAACTTCTTCTACGACTGCTGCAGTCGCTGCCCACTTCTCGTCTAAATTCTCCAGCCACTGGAGATAGGTGGGTGCTGCCTCAGCTACCCAGGAACTCTCTCTGGTTTCCTTTACTTTAAAACATCTAGTGCTGCCACAGCACTGGGGGGCTGAAACACGAATGAAGTTCGTGTAAGTAATCTATTTCAGGATTTAAATTATAAAATTCTTTTTCTTTTCCATAGTGTATTCCTTGTCTTCTTTTCTCCCCATCTGTCTATGCTTCACCTGGTAATTGCAGGCCACAGGCGCGTTCCCCTTCCGTTCAAAGCCACCTATCTGGTCAACGTCTCCAGGCCATCTCTTGGCTATACCTTATTCTTTCTTCCTTCACTCCTCCTGAGTACGTATTCAGTGATCGCTACACATTACCAGCCCCTGGTTAACTTTTGCCCAATGGTCAATCTTCACCCATTTCCTGAGTGATTCTCACAGCTATTAGGGACACCGTCCACACTGGTTAGGCCACGTGAATTTATCTCCTTTAACCCTTTCCTTTTTCTATCACCTAGGGAAATGATTCATATCAAACAAGTCTATATATGATGGAACGTCACATGTTTCCATGTGAGGCTACGTCACTTGACAATCATCATGATTATTACTGTTATGATTGGTATCATTATCAACATCTCTTTAATAAGTATTCGTCTTCTTTTCATCTTCTTATTCTGTTATTATCATTATTATGATCATTATTTTTACTTTTATTACATTATCATGATGACTATTTTCATCATCATTATTGTTATTGTTGTTATTATTATTATTACCATCATTATTATCATTATTATTACTATTATTATTATCATTATTACTATTGTTGATCTTATCATTTGTTATTACTACTACTGCTTCAATATTACTTTTTAGTCAACAGAAATATGACATGAATGCTGCAGTGCAGTAAATAGGCACACTAGTGCAAATCCACTAGACACTAATGGTATGGGAATATCGATGAAGTTGTTGCATTGGAGGTAATGTTGACCAGATAACCATTAATAGAAAAAAAAATAAACGTCAACATTATTACAACACGCAATGACCGATGTTTAAACTTATCTTTTAAACTTTTACTCTGCCCTGGATGGATGAGACGATAAAAAATCACTGTTGTTGTAAAAATGATACATTATATCTAGAGCTAGCAGTGACTTTCATGTAAAGAACCTTTACAGTAAAAGTTGCCAAATATGCTCTGTTTTTGAAAAGACGTCTAGTCGATAAAACTGTAAGCGATGTCAGATATCCCTACTTTTGTTTTTAACTGAACTAGAGCAAGTGATAAAGTTTACGCGTGAAACCCATCAATGATGTGTAGTATTGCCTCTTCCTCCCCCCCCCCTCCCCCCACCATTCCCTTTAAACTGGAACAAGATGATGAGGTAATTGTGGCCCGAAAACGAATTTCGAAGAGCCGTTAAGGGGCGGGACTGCTCATGACTGAAAGTAAAGAGAAACTGTTGAAGTCATGTTTAAACAGAAGTTGACACATTACACATATTGAAAATATGAAAAAAGGCGTAACCATGCAGTTATGATGAAATGTGTGATCTTGGGGATAACAACATTCGGCCACATTGGCATATATACAGATCTTTGAATAGTTAACAGTGAAAGGAGAACATCAGAATGAGGGTCAGCAATACATGGAAAGACACCTGCGAGCAAAAACTAAACCAGTGATAAGTCTAAAGACGACATTTACAAGGGACACACAGCTTTATCGTCGGATGTTTCCTCGTGAGTTAAACAAATGTCAAAACAGTAACAATATAACCCAAATTAAAGATTGTTTGATGTTTTGTTCTTTTTCAGTAGGCATGTCTATTAGCCATTTTATGTAATAAGACAATGGCTGACCAGTTGCGCTTCAATCAGTTTTCACAGTACCACATGCAATAACAAAACTACATGCATTCAACTGAAATGTATATTAAACAGCTAAATGATCCTCTTGCGTTTTTACGTGATGTGTGGTGTGTGTGTGTGTGTGTGTGTGTGTTGTGTGTGTGTGTGTGTGTGTGTGTGTGTGTGTGCGTCTGTGTGTGTGTGTGTGGTTGTGTGTGTGTGTGTGTGTGTGTGTGTGTGTGTGTGTGTGTGTGTGTGTGTGTGTGTGTGTGTGTGTGTGTGCGTGCGTACGTGCATGCATGCATGGTGTGTTGTGTGTGCATGCGCACAGGTGTGGGCATGGGTGTGTGTGTGTGTATGTGTGTGTGTGTGTGTGTGGCGCGCGTGCGTGCGTGGGTGTGTGTGTGTGTGTGTGTGTGTGTGTGTGTGTGTGTGTGTGTGTGTGGTGTGTGGTGTGTGTGTGTGTGTGTGTGTGTGTGTGTGTGTGTGTGTGCGCTGCGCTTGCGCTTGCCGCAGGAGCGTGCGTGCGTATGTGATGTATGTACGTGACATGATGTGCGTGCATGCGTGTGTGTGTGTGTGTGTGTATATGCGTGCATGCGTAAGTGGTGCTCGCGAGCGTGCGCGCTCGCGCATGTGTGTGTGTGTATGTGTGTGATGGTGTGTGTGTGTGTGTGTGTGGTGTGTGTGTGTGTGTGGTGGCTGTGTGTTGTGTGTGTGTGTGTGTGTCCTGAGCAGCTGTGAAAGTGGAAATGAACAAGGGCGGTCATTATAAAAAAAAAAGCAACAAAAAAAACAAAACAAAACAATAAAACCGCCGAACATTTTTTAAGACAGTTATTTAAACTGCAGCTGGGAAAAAAGTCACGGACTCTATTCCTCTCAGCCAGTCAGTACACTTGTTATATCTAAAGAAGGCCAGGGACTCTTTTACATAATGATCTGATTTACATATTCAAATCATCGAATACATAGTCAAAATCTTGCTCAAAACGTTCGCTTTTTATGCTTTATATCATACATACGTTACAAAATTTATGCTACATTGACAAGGAAATTCCGTGCGACTGAAAAATCAGGCGCTCCAGTGTTGTTGGAATCATCTGCACTATGCACAATATAGGGATCGATGACACCCGCAGGTTTACTAACATTACAATGTATTCGATTTCATGACGACCTGATAGTCAAAAACATAATAAATGCTCCAGAAAGAACGAAAGAAGTTCAGCAACAGTCGAACAACATTGCTCTGTTTCTCCACTTAACTTTAGCCAAGAGGGGTTGCTGTGGTCCTGCCGTTGTGGCCATCTGTTCTCGGATAGAATCGTTGGTTCTGTGCTCTGTCCAGGTGATGTGGAGCAGTCTTCTGTATGCTTTTGTTTCAAAGGCTTGGATCCTTCTCTTCAACTCTACCGTCAAGGTCCAGCTCTCACTCCCGTACCGGAAGATTGAGGGGACGAGGGCTTTGTATAGCTTGAATAGTAGATCTGTCATAAAAATAGTTTACCTGCAGATCTTAGTTCTCCATCGGATTACTGCTAGAGCTCCCACTCAGCAGGTGGAACACACCTTTGTTTCTTGATTTTCTCCCAGGGCGCTGACTGTTTGGTGGCCACATATCAAAGGCTGTGACAACTGCCCAGTAATCACAAAGTTAAACACGACTTACCTGTAAGTGACAGTATAACTGAGATTTTTCAGAATAGAGGGATGGGAAGCATCGCGCGCGGGAACATCGCCAATTTTAAGGCGTGATTGACCTCCTCAGAATACAAGCTAGTTAGGGATGGGATTTAGAAATATTACAGCTGTTAAGGAAGGACATGCCAATGCTCCTTCCCATCACTATACAGAAAATAATTTCAATGAAACTACAACTTACAAGTAAGTCTTGTTTAATTTTCTTATTCTTTTTCGCATAGTGATTGGTTCATCCACATGCAGCACCCAGACATCAGCAAGAAAAAGGATACATATTACTGCCCAGATCAGTCCAAGTGAGCATTGTGAGACTAGTACAGGGCACTCTAGATTAAGACATAACAAGCTCACAAAATTCCACATTGGCAAGTCTTTAACTTGCCCATGCTGTACAGCCCCAGTGACAGCGGAACGCTTTCTGCAGGACTGTCCAACACATGAAAAGCTAAGAGCAGAGACCTGGCCTGTCGACACATCGATGAGAGAAAGGCTTTATGGATCACTGCATGGTCTCCGCCGTGCAGCAGCCTTCGTTAGCTCCTCTGGAGTTTCTGTCTGAGTAAACGAAGAAGAAGAAGAAGAAGAAGAAGAAGAAGAAGAAGAAGAAGAAGAAGAAGAAGTTCATCCACATGTACATGAGAATCTAGAGGAGGTCAATGCAGCAACCACACCGACTGCAGAATGAGTTTCAACATTTTAATTCACAACTTAGCAAGTCATGCATTCGCATATTTTCCACTCTTTAAATGTGACCACAGGCTTTTAAATGAATGCATTACATTTTGTTTACAAACTGACCCATAATGGACTGACTGAAGCTTTTGTTTGACTCAATATGTTTGCAGTTAAATCTGCTGACAGCACTTTCTCTTGACAAGAAGTGAGTCAATAAGGACATCCCTATTAAAAGCTGTCATTGTACTGGCTGCTCTAGTACTATGTGCTGAAAACTTTGAAACGTTCATTCTAGATAGCTCCAGCACTGTCTTTCTCCGTCTGGAGAAAGTCACTGTCGAGACATGTCCATATGGTTTTATGTAGGAAGTGAACAGTTCTTTCCCTTGTCAGAGTGTCTGCGTTCTCTTCAAATATTCCTGAATATTTACAACAACACGCAGTTTTTGATTTAGATAACATATCATTTGTAATGGCTTTACATGCTTACCTAGTTTTGACTATTTGAGAACTGAATCGTAAGTTATGCTACATCTTCCATCACTAGTTTTCATGTCATCAAAAGTCAAAGCTTAGAGCGTTTGGCCTCTTAAGCTAAGATCATTACGTCTCAATGTGAGGTATCCGAGATGTAATTTCTCTTCAGAATCCTAACTTACTAAAAACTGAACAACTACATCAACATCCCAAACTTCCTGATAGTTCGGAAGTGATGGCCTATTTTCCAATGTCACCTTGAGTCTCCGCCTTGGGTGCTTAGATAACCAGAAACAGCACTTCTGGCTACATTTATTATATTGTGGCTTGTTCCTGAACTGTAAATCCCTGAAAGAAAGTTTGCTACATTTACTTATGAGAAAAGTATTATATAAGTCCTTGCCATATACTCCCACCATTTTCTAATACACCTGCCTTATGCTTTTGTTGTACATGGGCGCCACGAGTCCATCAGAAGGTCCACTGCTTCCTTCGTCATTCTGCTCACTGGTAGACGTACCGCAGATCTTGCAAATAGCAGGTTTAGGCGTCACTGCTGAATCAGGTGATATATTGCCTCTGGCTGGCTAGGGAGACCCAGAAACCTGGCCTTGCAGGTAAGTCACACGGGTGGGGCCAGCAACAGCCATTCATTGTACTGGATACCTACCATACCTGTGTTGACCAGTCTAGCATTAGTAGCACACCCATGGCGTTGTCCTGCTGGACTTTCCGAAGAACTCGTATCACCACACTGAGAGGAGGAAACATACACACATATGTTTTTTTCAGGAGACACTGAAAGCATCACCAGCAAAAGCACCCGGGTCAGGCTTGTATGAAACATGTTTCTCCATCTGCTTGTTTAGTCTTGAAGCGAACAAGTCAAAAGAAGAGAAAATGCTCGGCTCTTGGAAAGCTTCTCTGAGACAGGTGCTGTCAAACATCCATTCTGCATCCATGTAGGTATGCCTGGATTTATGATCAGCAATGATATTGACGTTGCCTGGTATATAAGCTGCACTAAACCAAATGCCACTGTTGATACACCATGACCATAGTTCAAAGGTCAACGCATTGTAAGCATCTAAAGGGCCATGTGCTGAACGGAAGACACACAAGTCATGTTGTCACTCTTCATTTTGACATGTCTCCCCCTTAATTCCCCTGAAAGCATTGCAATTCTCGGAAACCAGCTTTCAATTCCAGGTATTCATGTGAGACATATCCTCTCTGACTTCACCTGTCTGCTTTTCACATGCTGATATCACATTTTTTTAAAAAATTTCACCATCAATAACAGAGCTCTTGCATTCACTGAGGTGATTTGTTTGAAGGCATGATAGTCTGTTCAGATTGTTTGGGTGGCAGTCAAACTGAATTTTTGCACCTGACGCTATATTCTGAATGTCTAGGTGTGATGTGATTTCTAACCAAGAATTCATAAACTCCTTTATTCTACCTATCTGAAACATGGAAGCTTCACATTTAAGACATGAGGTCAGCTTTGGTAACTGAATAAAAAAAAATATCTCATCTCTGAAACTGAAAGCAGATGAACCTGAATGTTCCCGAATGCCTGCTCCCTCTGTTGTGGAGCCATCGCTTCACCATGTGGCCTCTGATCAGCACGTTTGTGTGTCGGCTGCTGGGTCTGGACGCTCTGGTGGACTAAAAACCTCTTCCGTCCTACCTCAAAATGGTGCTGGTTTCGCTTGTCTGGTGCAAAAGCAGCCCCCTGTCTGTCCATTTCTTTTATTCCTTTCAATGTGTTTGGCAAGTCATCGCCAAATAACGAAGCTGAGACTGGAATGGATTTGTCACAGATTTTCACGACACTTTTGTTTACAATGTCAGCTTGCGTGGACCTAGAAGGTCAATTGCATCAGTACAGTGGAGAAGTTCGTCTGCTTGCGATCTGTGTGCATCAGTCTGCAGTCTGGCCCTAGGGCGACACCAGGCTGACAGACTTCGTATGTGCAAGTGTTCCCTACATATATGGACATCCATTGCCCTTCCCTGATACGAGGCTCTGTCAGGGCGACCGCTTATGACCCCTTAACACTAAGAATACCTTCTTATGGGTTCTCAAAATACTTTGTCTCGCTTGCCCCTTGGGGATCTTTGGGTGCAAGCTTTGGGACTTAAAACTGGATCCCCACAAAACAATAGTCGGCGTAGCAAAAGAGGTGGGAGAAGAATCGAGTTAGGTAGGAATATAAAAAAGCTGAAAGACTATCCAAGAAATATTTCAGGATTTGTACTTGGAACTGCTGCAGGGCCAAAAAGAGGATCTCAACAATTGAAAAACTAGCATACCACTTTCATGTTCTGTGTCTACAAGAAACTAGAAGTGCCGCCCACAGACCATTACAATTGGATGAATTCATAATATTTCAAAAGCATGATGGACGAGGACTAGCTATGATAATTAAAACAACTTGAAAAACAAACTGTCCAAGATAGACTTGGAAAAATGGAGTAGCAGCACACGTTAGCTAATGGGTGTAAGGCTAGAAAGACCGGATGGTAATCAGAAAAGCCTTGTAGTCATCAATGCATATATACATCCAGGTACCCACACATCAAAAACGGATTGGACCTTTCTGGAGGAAAAAGAACATGAATGTGGAGACTCTGTCATACTATGTGGAGATCTTAAAGCACGCTCAAGATTGTGGGATCAACATGGTACCAACCCTCAAGGAATTGCACTGGAAGTGATGTCGGATGAAGTACTTCTTAGTGCACTGCCATCATCATCCCCAACACATACAGGGAGGCAGGGTGACACTGACAGTGTCATTGACTTTGCACTCATTGGACCAAAATTCACAGCAGGTATGAGTGCGGAAGCACTTCTTCATCATGGAAGTGAACATTTCCCTGTTGTGTTCAGTTTACAGAAACCATCAAGTTACACAGACGAAACAAAAGGACCCTTTTCAATACAACAACAGTGAAGGGGATATCATAGGAACGTTAAGGAGTAGAAGATGCAAAAGAAACAATGCTACAACCAAACAAATCGTCCACCCGCTTTGGTGGAATATAGACACAGAAACAGCCTGGAAAGAGAAACGCAAGTCTGTAAGAATTTGGCAGAGAGAAAGAAGAAAACCTTGCCCTGATCTAGCTATTAAAGCAGACATGAATCAGAAGACCGAACAATTCGAAAGAGTAGCTGAAGAAGCAAAAGAAACCAAGTGGCAACAGTTTGTCTGTCAATTATGACACAACACTGACTCAGTTCTGACAATTTTATGGTCGCATGAAAGGAAAAAAACAAAACAAACGCAACCCCAGATATCTTAGACGCTGATGGGATCACAAAACTGAAGACAAATTTAGAGAAAGGTCGGCTCTACTTAAACGTTTCATAGAACAGAGTGATC
>CM065729.1:67810539-67813039 GCA_033310375.1 Conus canariensis
AACAGTACCGTTTTACCCTGTTCTTAGAGATTCTTCCCATGCATAACGGAAAGTTAATTTTGTTGAAAACATCATTCCAAGATATTTATATGAATTAACTACTTGAACATCTGCATTTGCATAAGACCATTTTTCATGCACTGATAGGTGAGTACCCATTCTAAAGACCACTAAATTCCTCTTATTCAAGTTAACTGATAAACCTAAGCAATCTGCTTCTTATTTCAATATATTTAGTTGGTTTTGCACACCTACAACTGTTCCGGACAGAAGAACAACATGAGAGAGAGAGAGAGAGAGAGAGAGAGAGAGAGAGAGAGAGAGAGAGAGAGAGAGAGAGAGAGAGAGAGCCTCGCTGTGTTCTATCGATCCAGTTAATAATTTGAAGAAATTCATTGATGTTGACTGACTAATACTTTGCGCTGATAGCTGTGCAGCCGAGGTAAAACAGGTACGAACAACCGAGGATGTTGGCATGTTTGTTCTGTGTGCACTGTGTTGTCATATCTGCTAGGCGATTCGGTGACGCAAGCAGCATTCCTTTGGGGTAAAGGGCGTGTATTTGTTTTATCGTGGGAGCAAGAGTTATCCTACTTGTTTGTTGTTTACTGTTTACTGTTCCCTGCCTCATTTCATATTAACTTAGCGTATACAAGTCAAGCAGGAGGAATCAATATCTGGCACTGGTTACAAAAGCCGCCCAACTCGTTTCTAATGCTTGGGGACCAAGCAGAACATTAAACCTGCTTGAAGAAGGACATTAAACTTGCTTGAAGAAGCAGGGTAAGGTACGGTAATGTTGCTTATAGCCCAGCCAACCGCAAAGGGCCACATCAAGGCTATCACCGCGTTGAAGTCAACTCACAAGTCATTCATTCACACAACCCTTTAAAATACACCTTCTAAAAACACACCCGAGATTTTGTTAAAAAAATCTTTCCATTGTAAAATCTCAGATCAGATGAAAAATGTTAATCTGTTTCAGAAATTCAAAGATCACATCAGGTGGGACATCTCTGGACGAGGTTTTCATGGAGTCGTAAAATATCTATGTACGTCTCACATCATGCAAGTCCCAACACTCTAAAAGAAAATGTTTCATTGTGAGTGGTACATCACATGAAATGCACCACGGAGCTTCTTCACTCTTCCAGGAACGGGACACACTCATCACCCGAACCCATGACGACAGGGTGGAGACCACCGTCTTAGGAAACCCACCCACACTGACCAATATCTGAACTTTCACTCTAACCACCCCCTCCAGCACAAGAGATCTGTTGTCAACACCCTCATGCACAGAGCCTCTGTACTGTGTTCCACTAAGGAGGAAGAGCTGAAAGAAGAAGAACACATCAAGACTGCCCTTTCCGCTAATGGACACCCTGCATGGATGTGGGACAACCCTCGAGTTCGCTACCCTTCTTCTACAGATACGGACAGTGTGAAAGTGGGGATCGCTTACATTAAAGGAGTCTCAGAGCGTCTAACCAGGACCTTCCAACAACATGAATGCAAAGTGTTCCACAAACCCGCCAACTCCCTACGCCAGCAACTGACCCATGTCAAAGACAAAACGGACCCCCTCAAACAGTGTGGTGTAGTGTACCAGGTAGGGTGTCAAGACTGTACCCATACCTAGGTTGGCGAGACAGCAAGACCACTCACCACCCGTCTACAGGAACACCAAAATCGATCTACTTCTGCCATACATGAACATCTACAAGCCACAGGCCACAGTTTGAGCCCCCAAGAAACCAAAATCTTATCTACAGAGCCCTTCCTCACAAAAAGAAAAGTTAAAGAAGCCATCGAAATTAAGACCAGACGCCCCAGCCTGAACAGAGATCAAGGCTTTGAACTTCCCCCCATCTACAATCAGATCCTGACAACCGCTCACCCCACACAACAGCCGTCCCACCAGGCCTCGCTGCCACAACAGCAACAGTGAGCTGAAGAAGACAGGGCGACCCTGTCGAAATATTCTCCAAGTAAGTGTTTGATTCTGAGTCTGTAACTACTTTTCTAATGTCGAATCCAGAATCCAGAAACCTATATTCTTATCTAAAAGAATATGTTTCACTGTGAGAGGTACGTGACTTTGAATGTACCACAGAGCTTCTTCCCCTTAGAAAAGATAAGAATGGGTGTAAAACGAAAGGCCTGTATGCAAACGGCACAAGACTGTTTCTTCTTTACAGCCACCTCGGGAACACTGTAAAAACTCTTTCAGGTTTGGACGGATTTGGTACAATTTGTTATCCGTCTGCGAGTTCCATTCCTCCTGCCAGAGGTCTTTGGAATTCTCTTCCTGACAGCTTACGTGACCTGCCCACATTATCTAAATTCAAGTCAGAGTTAAAAACATACTTCTTTAGGAAAGCCTTCTTCAACCATAACATCTAAATGCTGTGTCTATTATTCTGACCTGACTTTTTATGTACTGCATGCAAAACTGTATTGTTTACACTTGAACCGATGAACTTGATAAGTGCGCCTG
>CM065729.1:67818039-67828039 GCA_033310375.1 Conus canariensis
TGCAGTGTGTGTGTGTGTATGTGTGTGTGAGGCATACATATGAGAAAGGGATAGGGTACATGCATACGTGTGTGTGTGCATGTGCGCACGCATGTGTGTTAGTGTGTGCGTGTGTGTGTGTTAGTGTGTGTGTGTGTGTGTGTGTGTGTGTGTGTGTGTTAGTGTGTGTGTGTGTGTGTGTGTGTGTGTGTGTGTGTGTGTGTGTGTGTGTGTAAGAGCGCGTACATGTGTGTTGGGGTGAGCATTGTCATCGTTTTAGTGTTTTTCCTTGCACAATGGAAGTAACTTTTTCATAGTTTGTTGTAAACATTGATTTGTGACCAATAAATAGGCATATGTCTTATGTCATGCCTCTTGCAGAATTTGACTAAAACAAAGACATGAGAAGCAGTGTTTGTGTGTTTCCTGCTTCACAGTTTGGTATCAACATGTTGCTTGCTTGATTATCCACATAAACATTCAGGTAAGGGAAAATGAAACAAATGGACAGCAGTGAGAATGTGAATTTATGCTTCTGTCACAGTGTGTTTCAGCCGCTGAAACTGAAGCTGGAGCTGACCTACTGGAATGCAGTGCTGCCGTCATTCGTGAGGCTTATGCTGATACTGATGAAGACCTGAGGGAAGCAGTCAACAGAGGAGAAAACTCTGTCATCAACATCAGTGTTTCCTATGATGGAACATGGCAGAAGAAAGGCTTCACTTCAATGTTTGGAGTAGGTGTCTGTATTGATATTCTGACTGGCTTGGTTGTGGACTGCCATGTGAAGAAGAGATCGCAATGTGTACCAAGCTGGGGATCACTGGGGAGTGCCTTCTGGAAAAGAAAATTCGGAATTGACTTAGACAAATCCACATGGTGTCGAGCTACAGACGTTACAAAAGAGGTAAGACTTAGAGTACTCCACTGGAAAATATTACACAATATATATCCTACTAATATCATGCTTAGTAAAATGAAAGTAAAAGAATCAAACAAATGCTCTTACTGTCCTGACACAACTGATTTTATTGAACACTTCTTCTGCGAGTGTCCAATCGTTTATAACTTTTGGAGATTTATTGAGCAAAAAATTTATTTAGAAACAAATGCACATATTAAACTATCCAACACAGATATATTATTTGGTATTAATAAATCCATTGCTTCGAAGGGAAATTATAAGTGTATCAATTTCATCATATTACTAAGTAAAATGTGTATCAGTATTTGCAAAAAGACGAACTCGGGTATCCCTCTGCAGCTCATTTTTGAGAAAGAATATAATGTCCGAAGGGGTTTAAAAGGAAAACTTCCCCAAGTAAGCGAGAGAGTGTAAATATCAAAAGAACTGTGAGTTGTCTATGTACACACTTTTTTTTAAGGAGGGGAGAGAGAGGGGAGGTGGAAAGTTGTATTATCCGTGCGTTAGGTGTTTGAGGGCGAGAGGGGGTGGGGGGGGGGTGCGGTGAGAGATGGGGGGGAGGGGGGGGAGAGACCGGAGAGCTGTGTGGGTATATGGATGTGTGTGTGTAGGGGGGGGGAGGGGGGAGGGAGAGATCGTGTGACTGTTGTCTCGCTTCTTGGCTTTCCTCATGTCTTCCTTGTAGACCTTTTCTTTTCGCTATAAGGTGGGCTTCATCGGGGGAACAGCTAATTGGTGAGACGACATGTAACAAACCTCTAAATTCATTCAAAAAACGCCGTCTTTGTCCGTATGTTTGTCGATCTGCCTTACGGCCTGTCTGACTTTTTACCTGTCTGTATTTCTCTCTCTCTTTCTTTCTTTCTTTATCTCTCTTTCTCTTTCTCTCTCTCTCTCTCTCTCTCTCTCTCTCTCTTCCCCCCTCTCCTTCTCCGTGTCTCTCGCTCTCGCCTTATGTGTGTGTGTGTGTGTGGGTGTGTGTGGGTGTGTGTGTGTATGGAGTGGGCTTTTTTTTTTGGGGGGGGGGGGGGGGAGAGATGGGTGAGTGAGTGAGGATGGGTAGGGGTGGATGGGTGTATGGGTGAGAGGGTGGGCGGTGGTGGTGTTGACGGTAGTGTGAGGTGAGGAGCGCTCACGTACTTGGGTAGAGGGATGGAAAAGGAGACGGGCAATTGGGACAAGGATATCCTTTCAGGAGTGTACATACGGAAGTGATAGTTTACACATAAAATAATTATACTTTGGTACCGTGCCTTAATATGTAACTATCATTGTTGACATATTTGAGAGAGGAGGGAAGGGAGGGATGGGGGGGGGGGGGGGGGGGGGGGATGAGAGTGTGTGTGTATAACACAAAATGAAAAATTGAAAATAATTAAGTCTTTTTTTCATCTATGTTGATTTATTTGTACAAGCAACACATTATCAGAGTGAATGTGCCAGCACACCACACATCAGAACATCAACAAACCCAGACACTTTGTATCAAATGCGAAAACACTAAAATCAGCAAAAATATGTCCATTTATGAGAGAACATACAGACTATGCATGGTGTGAAAGAGACTGGTTGGAGAAAAAAAAAAAAAGAAAAGAAAAGAAAATCACCTAGTAGTGGAAATTGTTCTTTTTTTCACTTTTTTTTTTTTTTTGGTAAATGAAGAGGACAGTGTGAAGCACCAAAAAATGAAGAGGTGGATTTTGGCTCTAGGAAAAAAAGAAAAAGAAAAAAAAATCACCGCCTTAGGTGCTCCATTGATCCGATAACTGATGCCACAAAAAAAAAAAAAAAAAAAAAAAAAAAGCTGGGGATCACTAAGTTGTGTACATGTATGTATATATACATAGACTTTGCTGTGCACTGGATTCTTTGTGTTTACAGTAGTTATCTAGTTATGACTGGAGTAAGTGGGCTTGACTCCCCATGGCCCAATACAACGCAACAATTTTAATTTTATTTTTCTGACTGTTTTGACAAACGTCAGAGGACAAACTGGATTACTTTTCATTGTGTGTGCTGCTGGTGAACTGCACTCCTGCAAGGATATGGATTATGGGCTGTCTGAGAAGTTTGTGTGTACACCCTTTGGTGAGTAAAGAATTCAATTTTCTTTTCCCATTTTTCTCCATTTAATGTTTTCTGAGCGTTTTGTCAATTTCAAATCCCTAAGGCTGTCTGTTGATAATTAAGATACAGACTTGTGCTTTGGCAGAGTTATTTTCCACACATTGTTTTTCATACATGGGCTTGGGTTTGAATAAATACACAGTAGTTTCTCTGTAATCAGTGATATTGACACGTAAACTGGGTCTTAATTTACCCGATTTTGAAAACAAAAATCATAACTATATTTGCAAGTAACCAAACTTCAAGCCAAAACAAAAAAATGAAGATATAATGGGTAGAACCCAATAGAAAAACAGAAATGATTTATGTATAATACAAAAAAAAGTTATAAGCGTTTGAATTATTGGGTTTGGCGGCCATCTTGGATCATTACCATGGAAACGGATAGAGTACATTACATAACAAGACAATTTTTAACTTTCTAAGCAAAAGTACTTAAACAGCACATCACAGTTTGTCATGATTTATTATGATTTTGGGCCAAAGTTTGGTTGCCATGTCTTGCCTTAACTGAAGCAGAAACTCTGTAGATGGTTTAACTGTGTTTGTAGTCCTATTGCAGTCTCAGACAATAAGATTACATCATCTGCTTATAATAGATTAAATAATTCAAACGCGTCTAGAGAGAATATAGCACCATATCTTCCATTATTGATGATTTCAATTGCCAGCTCATTAACAAACAGAGAAAACATTACAGGACTGCATGCATCACCCTGCCTTAATCCAGCTGTAAAATCAATGCAGTTTGTCAGTTTTGCACCACATTGAACTCTTGCTGTTACTACATCATAGATACTTCTAATACATTTTGTTACACACTAAACCGCTGACTTCCTCAGTACAAGTTAAGTGCAGTAGCCTAGCTTGTAAGAGTTCGTTGTAGATCCTGTGGAAGGTGTTCGGCTTGCAGACGACAAAACACACCAGGTGGTATTGAAACAAAGAGGATCCTTTTATTTACAAACGTTGAAGAATATAAGAACAAGAAACAATCCACTGACCTTGAGATTCGATAAGTCGTACATGCAGCAGGCAATATTCTACCAATGACAGCTTTCCATCGACTGGACTCAAAGTCAGTGAAGACTCCAATACTTTTATGCTCGATGATGACCAGAACTCTTCACAAATCTCATTTCTCTCTCCCTCTCTCTCAGTCACACAGCTCTCATTCTTTTATATGTTATCTAAAAAATATTCTCGAACATACTCGATTATTCTTTTCTAGAATATACTGCATATCAGTAAGCTTAACCAATGAAATCGTGACGAGCGTATGCGAATGTAATTCGGTCTGCATCTACAAATTCGGTAATGCACTAGCAACTTACAGAAACCTGGTTGGGCTTCCCTTGTGCAGAAGGTCCGACATTGGAGCAGTCACAGTTACAAAGTGAGGCATGTATTCCCTGTAGAACCCCACAAAGCTGAGAAAGGACCGCAATTGTTTCTTTGTTCAGGGACGAGGTGCATCCAGAATTTTTGTCACATTGTCCTTGAGCACCCCCCCTTTCATTCCTTCCTGGAGATGGTGACCAATGAAGTCAATATCATCTGCACCAATAGCACACTTGATGGGTCTTGCAGTCAAGTTGGCAGAAGACAGCCATTTGAACAGCTTCTGAAGAATTCCAGGTGTTCTGTCCATGTTTTGGAATGGACCAGGATATCATCCCAGTAACATATGACACCTTCCATATTGCCCAGTAGTTTTCTCATGCCCCTCTTGAGTGTTGCCCCAGAATTCTTCATACCGAAGGGCATTCAGAGAAACTCGTATGTCCCATCTGGGTCACAAATGCAGTTTTTGTAATGTCTTCTTCTAGTATGGGGACTTGCCAATACCCTTGCTGAGATCGATCTTGGAAAAAAAAACAACTTTATCTCCACTCAATCTCCGGAATTGGTCAGCAGCTGTAGGCATAGGTTCAGGATCTAGGTATATCAGCTTGTTGAGTCGCCTAAAATTGATGCACAACCGGTTAGTACCATCTTTCTTTTTGACAACGAAAACTGGCGACGAGTATGGCGACCCTCGGGACTCCCGTATGACTCCCAGTTTCAACATGTCTTTGATGTCCTCTTTCAGTGACTCTCTGGTAGAATGAGGCAAAGGGTAGGGCTTTGACCTGATAGGCTCTGGTGATGTCAACTTCACTTCATACTGAATCAGATCTGTTTTTCCTGGAAACTCAGGGAAGATACTTGAGTACACATTTGACAGTTCATATACTTCTCTTTGCTGCTGGCTGTTGTAATGAAAGTTGTGACTGTGCCGTGTGCAGGCCATGCAATGGTCCAAAGGACAGCAGACACGTCCACTACAATTGCCGTTGATGTCAGGAAAATCCTTTGAGAGGTCTCGACTTGAAGGTGTGTCTTGAGAGTGCTTTTCCTAGTGGTTCACATGGTACCATCTGCTTCAAACATAGATGGTGGGTATGCAGTCAGTTCGGTTGGAAACACTGCTTCAAGGTCTAAGTCTCGCTGACTGACTAGAAGGCCAATCACTTGATTGTAGATCGCCTCAGGGCTTACTACATCTTGTCCAGCAACTTTCAGGCGCTTTGCCTTCTCTGCAAATGTCTCAACTTTTTTTAATGGGTGCCTGAAACCCCTCAAGCCATGAGGACTCAAACTCTGTGAGCATCATCTTTCCTAAATCAGTAGTGTTGTCAACATTGACTTCGGGATTGGCCACCTTGCCACTGACAATGTTCAGCAGTGACCCGACTCCATGTGTTTCTGGGTCGAGAGGATCAACGAATGTAGCATGAGCCTGTCAGATAGCCTGCCTATCATCTCCATCTTAGTTGATTCTGTTTGGAAACTCTTCTTTGTGTTTCCCTTTGGTATCTTCCTCATCATGGTCTCCGTCCTCTTGAGATCTCCTGTCAGTGTCATGACAGCATCCATGCTGTACACCCATGTGGCCATTGTCAGTGGTTTCTCTGTGTTGGCAATGATGCCTCTTGGGCCATGACCTTTCCTCATCCAGGTAAATCTCAATGAACATGTCCGACCACTGACCATTCCAATGACCTGCTGTATGATGAAGACTTTGCTGTCCTTTGCAAAACTGAGCAAGAATGTCTGGATGTAACCTTGTCATTGACTGCACATAGAAGAGTCCGAAACAGCTGTAGTTGTACCTGTGTGCAGCAAACATGTATGGTAGCATCATCTCAGTGGCCTTGAGGTGAAGGAGCCAGTCACTCTCATGGGATGCTTGACAGTGCAGCGTTATGATGAGGACTGGGCGGATGACAAAAGAAACCCACACCTTGCTGGTGCAACTCCGTGATGAGCGTTTCTTGAGCTCTTCTTCCAATTCCTCCATGCTGGTGATGGTTTCACTTTCGAGAATGGGTCACAGAAGTTCTTCGGACAGAAGGCGAAGGGCACGCACATTCTGAGGGTACTTCTTCCCAGAATACATTTTGTCAACTGAGCCAAACGTTGTACTGAGAACTTCTTTTAGACCACAGTTTGTCATCAAGGTTCCAATGCATGACACAAAGTCCATCAGCAGATGCATTTTGCCTAACAGGGCAACCATTCTACCAAGCAGGTCAGGTTGATGAAATTTGATGTCAACAATGATCTTATAGATCGCTGCATCAGCTGTGATCACCAGGATGTCTTGGTTTGCATCTTGGGTCAGTTCAATTCCTGTGGTGATGGAGGTGAGGACTGCCGTTGGATCTGTAGGCTTCATGTTCAGAAGTGGTAGGTTGGAATATGCTGACTTAGGTGCTGGAGTCATACCTGTCTCACGACAAACCCGGGTGATGTAGCAATTGTACTCTGGCGTGTCGTCCTTGAGGACGATGTTCTTCAGGAATGAGAAGTCAATATTGCGTGCTCTCGCCAGTGACACCAGCTATGTTGCAAAGTGTTCTTGTGCCAGCTCCACCTTGTATGCTGCAGTTAGTGGCATGACGGGCTTTGTTGGGCCTTTGTACATGGTGACTGGTGTCTCACAGGCAACAGGGATCTTCATCTCTTCTTTTGTCAGTCAGGGAATGGTAGGGTTGGAATCCAGCCCATCAAGGTGGTTCATGTGGGCTTGATACGGTGTAACGAGCACTGCCATATAGTGGCATTCGAGGCGACAGTTTGGGGAGCTAATTTCTGTGTCAAAATGGTCAATTATGACCTGGACAGCCCAACAGTGAACAGTCAGGCACAACAGCCAGCAAGTTTGCTTTTGATGCTTGTATTGCTGCTGAGCGGCGAAATCTTCGCATTTAATCATATGTGCATGTGACATTGTATTTGGAGAGTTCTTTGATCAGAGCTTTGTGGTCGCTTATCAGGACGCCTAATGCAATCTGAAGTGGGGATGGTTGGTTTGTGACGACTGAACTAATGATACTGCCAATCATAAGGGATGGCAAGGAGTGGTAAGCAAACTTGGGGCTGATTGCAGCGAGAAAATCAAGCAATGTTTCACTGATGCAGCCAGATGCAATCTCCTTGTTGATATGTTTGTTGTATGCAGCAAAATCGTTCTCTTCTTTGCTCTATTTCATTACCTGCTTGGCTATCCTGTGTAGGCACAGTTCCATTGTGTCATCCGTTTCATCATCTAGCAGCTTCATATTCCTTGGAGCATGCTCCCGAAAAACCAGTAATGTTGCAATGCCGGGTGATTGAAGTGTAATCATCTCCTCACCGAAGTGCTCGCAGAATGCTCATTACCTTCATTGTCAAAGTATAGAGCTTCCACGTCAATGGATGTCCACACTTTTTGTCGGTATTCACTTATTGCTCCATATGTATCAATAAGAGCTTGCTGCTCAGCAGTTGTATAGTGACTATTAGAGTTGTCAATGCTGGATGGTGTGATGGCGTGGAATTGCTTATAGCATATCTGGTGACATCTTGCATCAATTGCATGAAGCTCAGACACTCCTGCACCCAAGATACGATATTTAACTACACGACCTAAGTTATCATTACGTTGTGCAGAGACACCAAGGAGTTTCTGCTTGTAGTGTTGTCAATTTGCCAATTTATCAGTTGCAACCAATGAAATTTTTCTTCTGTACTTCAAGGGAAGTTTTCTTTCAAGTTCTACAGAACATGGTTTGACATCAAGACAGAATAAACAGTGTTCCTTGAAGTTAAACACAACACCACCTTCACAAGACCTCAATTGTTTTGTTTCGCAGTGGACACACTAGTGTGTGTATGTTCACGTTTTTTAAAAGAGGCCAAGTTTGAGGGCGACACATAACGTGAAATACAGTTCTTATAACAAGTTATAGTAGCTTCGTCAATAGGCTCATGCAGTTTTGCTGCCAGACCATCATTTTGTAGATGACTTGCTTCGAATGCCTAAAACAGAAATTATGAAGGATATTGTAATATGGCTGATTCTGGCAGCCATCTTGGACGCCATCTTGAAGTCTGATAAACGCAGGCGGATATGAAACTCACACCCGGCCAAAATTTAAAGCAGAGACCAAGTTCTATTCAAAGAAGCAATAACATGTTCATCAGGACGAACTACAAGGTTTTGCTTGAAAATGTGGCTCTCCTGCCGGACTAATTGCTCTTGAAGACACAGGCGACAGTTTTGTTCACTTCCCTGGACCTGCTCGATGCACTGAACGCTGTACACACCCCCTGTGTGTATTAAAACACGTCTGAAGACTTTCTTGACGCTGAACATTTTGATCTAAGATTCGTTTCTCCTCAGAGGACAGCCGATGCAGTACGTGGCGGCGTATGTCGACGTAGATCTGGACTGGCGTCTTCAAAATCGCAGTTTGTTTAGTACAGGCTAGTGAATAATGTCTCTGGAATAAACACCAATGTAACAAGATCTTCGGCTTGACCCCCAAATGTTACACGCTAAACCGCTGACTTCCTCAGTACAAGTTAAGTGCAATAGCCTAGTTTGTAAGAGTTCGTTGTAGATCCTGTGGTAGGTGTTCGGTTTGCAGACGACAAAGTACACCAGGTGGTATCTCTCCCCCTCTCTGCTGGAAATCTTCAAAAATCTCATTTCTGTCTCCCAGTCTCTCAGTTGCACAGTTCTCATTCTTTTATATGTTATCTAATGAATATTCGTGGACATACTCCTTTATTCTTTTCTAGAATATTCTGCATATTAGCCAGCTTAACCAATGAAATCGTGATGAGCGTATGCGAATGTAATTCGATCAGCTTCTACAACATTCTTGAACCTTCGATAATGCATTAGCAACTTACGGAAACCTGATGAGCATTCTAACATAATCTTGAATATTACACTCGCATTATCAATCGACTCAAAAACAATACTGAACAATTAGGCACACGTTCACTTTCCAAATGTTTTAAGTAAATCAGCAATAGCACTACACTGACCGAAAAACAAAGATCTAAAAGCGATAAATAAAAGGAGGTTTGCAACTCGTCATTATTGCTATGACGTCTTCGCAACAGTTTGTCCTCTCTTGTCGCCCTTTTAAATTGTAGGGCCTAACACATTTGCACCGTTTTCCTTTAATACCATTTCTAAGCAAAATTGGCCAGAGAAGATGTCCATTAATAGAATCAAAC
Organism: Conus canariensis; assembly: GCA_033310375.1. NCBI lineage: Eukaryota > Metazoa > Mollusca > Gastropoda > Neogastropoda > Conidae > Conus > Conus canariensis. The sequence goes on from CM065729.1 coordinate 67,827,629, forward strand.
GCTTTTTAAAAATCTATAAATGCTACGTACAATTTGCGATAGTAGGAAAACTATTTTTGAACAAGAGATAACGAAGTAAACATGTGGTCCACAGTTGAGTATCCTTTCTTAACACCAGCCTGATGTTTGCCTGTTATGTCACTTTCATCTACCCATTCTTGCAATTGGCTGTTAATAATCGTGCTAAACAGTTTCCTGCTAATATCGCTAGGAGAAATTCCTCTGTAGCTGTTAGGGTTATTTAAGTCTCCTTTTTTTTAAAGCTAGGCAAAATGGTAGACTCAGTCCAGCGTTGAGGGAATGTGCCACTATCGAATAACTTGTAAAAACAATAAGAAAAAACAGAAGTACCTCTTCACATGAATACTTCAACAATTCACCTATTATACCATCAGGACGAGACGCATTACG
>CM065729.1:67830539-67848039 GCA_033310375.1 Conus canariensis
ACAGCAGATTCCATCCCCACGTGGCCTGTAACCTGAAGACAGAGTGTGAAGACGGGCGGGATGAAACAGGGGAGTGTCCCTACAGCAGTCCTGAGTGTCAGGGGATGATAGCTTTGTGTGACCGTTGCTACAGCATCGTCAACACTCTGCGGGCTCAAAGCACAGCACTAGATGCTACCACAGGGTGCCGACACTCCCAAAAAGCATCTCTTCATTGTACTTCACTGGGTGGTATGTTAAGTTTGCCGAAATGTGTTGTGGACAGTGTTCGTGCAGTATTGAATAAAACAAAGATACATGTCCTGAGACTCAATGGGTTATTTACTGGGTTGTATGTTCATGACATAACACTACCAAATATGTATATAACTAGTCTGATGCACACCGATAGAACAGTTCTTCACCACTCTCTTCGTGACCCTCAGGTGGTAAAACTAGCACCAAAGAAGTGTCTAATCGCAAACTACAGAGGACGATTAGACTATGAAATGCACTTTTCCTCGAACAAGAAATTTTTCGGGGCGTTTTGCGAGTTTACAGATAATAAGACGGAGCAAAATCTTTATCGTGCAAGAGCCATTACGTTGAAAACCAGGGAATTTCGGTTGTTTTCAGGACGGCGACAGATGAAAAAATGCCCTGATGGTCATGTCACATACACATTTCTGCTATGTGATTCCACCCAGTCTGAAATGTGTCAGCAAGAGCTCAACTTTCCATGCAGGTTTCCTCACAGTTTGGCTTACGCAGACAAAGATAAACCAACAGACTACCGTTTCACCTTTTTCTACATGTTCACATGCGGCGGTGACTCCATGGTGATATCCTATACTCTGGTTTGTGACTTTATAACTGATTGTCAGGATGAGAGTGATGAACTGTTCTGTGAAGATCCCCCGTGTATCAACACCTTTCAATGTAGAAGTGGTCAGTGTGTGCACTTTCATCAGGTGTGTGACGTTGTGTTCCACTGTCATGACAAATCAGATGAACAAAACTGTCAGGAAATCAGAATCGATGGTATTGTTCGATACCCAGTTCGTCCTCCTGCTCTTGTAAATTTCAATGGTAAGAAACACTTTATCTCCACCCCAATGAATTCCACAGAGACTTGTCCTGAGAGCCACTATCGTTGTCCTGGTGACTTCAATGACTGTCTGCCTGTCTACACACGATGTAATGGACTGTTCGATTGTTTTGACCACCAGGATGAAGAGCAATGTGACGAAGAAAGGTGTTCAGGACTTTTTCGGTGCAGAATTTCATTGACTTTTCTGCACATTGACCACATATGTGATGGCTGGCCTCACTGTCCCAAACGAGAAGACGAATCAATGTGTCAAGTGATGTGTCCTCTCACCTGTGTTTGTCAGGGTCACACGTTTCTCTGTACCCATCCTTTCAGAGCAGCAGCCTTCAGTCAGCTCCGTTTCCTGGATGCTACAGGATCAGATATGACACTGTCTGATGTGGGTAACAACACTCTCCTCATTGGTGTGGATTTATCACATTGTTCTATATCTGCCTTGCCCACCGTACATTTGAGTAACTTATTGTTTTTTGACTTGAGCGAAAACAAACTACTGTACATCAACATGACTTATTTACTTGGTTTAAGAAATTTACAAGTTCTCTCCCTATCGAAAAATCCTCTCACCACCCTCCAGAGTTCTCAGTCCTCTGTCTACCAGCAAAAAGCACTGACTGTGATAGACCTGTCTCATACCATGTTAACTGTGTTTGAAGCCAAACATCTTTCACCTTTTCCACACATACAGAAACTGAATGTGACCTTCACTTCCCTGCATACAATCGGCCTGTCTGGCTTTCAGCACACACCACAGTTAACTCACCTTTACATGGATGGTAGTCCTGTGGAACATTTTTCAGAAGATATGTTCAAAGGGCTACATCACCTGCGATTTCTATCCACTCAAAATAAGAAACTCTGCTGTGGAGACATATTTCCCTACAACATTGATGCATCCGTTTGCATTGCTCCAAAGGATGAAATTTCTTCGTGTAAAGATCTGTTGCAATCGTGGACATACCGCCTGTTTCTGTGGCTGATCGTTTGTCTGTCAGTGACTGGTAACGTCTGCTGCTGCAGTGCACGTCTGTTTTCAAAGAGCATGACGTCTTCAAGTGGCTTCAGTGTGTTCGTCACCAACCTCACCATATCTGACCTTCTCATGGGTGTCTACATGACTGTTATTGGTGTGGCTGACGAGCAGTTCCGTGGACGGTATCTTCACTATGATGACACGTGGAGAAACAGTATGGCCTGTAAGGTGGCTGGATTTCTGTCTTTGGTGTCAAGTGAGGTCTCTGCTTTGATCATCTGGTTTATCACTCTCGACCGTTTTGTTGTCATTCATTTTCCGTTTACCACCACGAGATTTAATGGCACATCGGCAGCAGCGACCTGTCTACTAATTTGGTTTGTTGGTTGTCTTTTAGCATCAGTGCCTTTACTGCCAATGGTATCACACTGGGAATTTTATAGCCAGACGAGTATTTGTATTCCTTTGCCAGTCACAAGACAAGATTTCAAAGGAAAGGTGTATTCTTTCAGTGTTTTGGTTATATTCAATTTCGTTTTATTTCTATTTATCTCTGCTGGGCAGGCTTTCATATACTGGTCAATACAGGGCAATACTTTAAAAACGAATTCTACAAACGTGTCACGGGACATGGCCATAGCTCGACGATTAATCACTGTCGCTGTAACAGATTTTATGTGCTGGTTTCCAATTGGTCTGTGTGGACTAATGGCTGTGTCTGGCATCCCAATACCGGGAGAAGTGAATGTGGCGCTTGCTATATTGTTTTGCCTCTAAACTCTGCCATCAATCCATTCATGTACACACTTAACACTTGGTCTGAAAAGAGGAAGAAAAGCAATGAATCTAAACTGCTGCAATGGCTAGAATATCATTCTGACCTGATTGCTAATTAATGGCTTCTTAAAATAATTCCACATGTTCGACCTGAAAAGCAACGTCATGGCTGATCGTGCCCTTAACGTGTCTATGTAATCAGCGTAATTTGGTTTGGAAGGGGGGGGGGGGGGGGGGGGGGAGGGGTAGTGATGGTATTGTTTGTCTTTTTGCGGGCGAAGATGACCACAACGTCTGCTATCACTGGGTGGTGGTTGTTTGTGCTAAGATTATTGCTGATCAGGCCAACCTCGCTTTGAACAGTCTATTGCGGTGTGGATATTTAAAGTCAGCTCCAATATAACCATCTTGGAAAGCATGTGTGAGCATGGAAGAAAACATTATACTGAAGATGGTGGGGGATAGCACGAAGCCCTGTGTGATGACATTTAATGCAAAAATGGCTGTAAGTACTCTCCATCATCCTGCACGTTTGCCTGCATACTGTCATGAAATGTCTGACTATTGAGATGAACTTTGAGGGGTATCAAAACTTGGCCATGATCTTCCACAACCATTTACTGTTCACAGTTTACAATGCGTTGGTCAGGTCCACAGACGTGGTGTAGAGGCTGACATTCTGCTCCTGATATTTTTCTTGTAATTGCCCTGCAGCGAAAATCATGACTTAAATGCTACGACCTCTCTTTGATCCGCATTGGCTCTCAGAGAGCACGTTTTGCTCCAGGTGCAGATTTAGATGGTTGAGTAGGATTCTGGCCAGAGTCTCTCCAGCAATGGAAAGCTGTGAGATGCCACAGTGGTTGTCACATGTTTTCTGGCTCCCTTTCCGCTGGGATAGAGTCAGTACCAAGCGCTTTACCGCTGGACATAATCTTCACAGCTTTTTTTCTGATTCAGTTTTGGCTATGAGGTCATCAAGTGTGTAGTCAATTCGAACTTAAGGCAGTCTTGCGATCGCTTTATCATTAATTATAGATTGGCGTTTAGGGGTGCTATTAAAGATTTCAGCCCAGCGCTCAAGAACCTTCTCCTTGTCAGTAATCAGTATGTTCCAACAAGCATTGAGGAGAGGGGGACGATCCTGACAATGTGAAACCATAGGTAGTCTTAAGGGCATTGCAAACGTTCATGTGATTGCAATCAGCAAAAGACCGAATCTCTTCAACCTTCTCATTCAGCCAAGCATCCTGCATTTTGCGTCTTCACATTATACAGTCTTGTTGGCAGTGTTGTTGAATGTAGCTTTCCTGGAAGCATCACTAAGGTGGGCTCTTTGGAATCTGTGGTCCTCATCAAGCAATAGTTGGATGTGATCATTAATTTCATCGATCCCCTCCCCCTGGTGCTTTCGTGTGATGGGACCCACCACTTCTGAGACGGCAGTATGGACCCTATAACGAAATATCTCTGGTCTCTTTCAAAACCGTGCAAATCGAGCCATGAAGGTTTCAATTTGCTGTCGAGTTCTTCCACCAGTCTCTATCAGACTAGGTCGCATTTAAGCCTGGAGACGTTCAGTCACTTTGGCACCTGTATTCCTTGTGGTCATCTGGGTGGTAGTGTCTTGATGTCAAGCTTAGAGATCAGCAAGCGATGGTCGGTCCAACACTTGGCACCACACATGGTTTTGATAACTCTAATATTTTTCCTGTCTGTTTGCCTGACAATGACATGATCCAGTGCTTGAAGCAAGGGTGCATTCACATTGTCTTGCTACGGTTAGGAAAGGGAAAGGCCGAATAGGTGATGAGAAGGTCATGTGCAGCAGAGGTTTCCAGCAGTAGACAGCCTTTGCTGTCGCAGTTGCCAATGCCATTTTCCGCTTAATGTTCTTCCCAAGACGTGTGATCTGCACTGTCATTGACATCACCAAGCATGATGATGAGTATACCTGCTCTGGATACAGTAGAGATGGTCTCTTTCAGATTCTGATAAAACCTTTCTTTGTCTTCCTCAGGGTTTGTCGTAGTGGAAGCGTAGGCACAGATTAGCGTGACATATCGCTTTCCTGGGTTAGTTGGACTGTCATCAGGCGATCGTTGATACCATCTTGTTGATTAGGTTGGATTTGATGGCGAGTCCAACTTCTGCTTCCTTTCGTTTGCGTCCAATCCAGACGAATGCTGAATACATGGCATGTGTCTCTGTCAAATTGACCTTCTTTTGCAAGCCGAGTCTCACTGAGGGCAGCGATCAGCACATTGTATCTTGCCAGCTCTTTGGCAATAAGAGCAGTCCTCCTCTCTGGTCTGTTGGCTCCAGCCCTTCCAATTATGGAGCGGGGTTTCCTTTGTAGATTTGTTTGATTCCTTCTTACCGCTTCATTGGGATCCCCACCAGCCGCAGCGTGCTGACCAGGGTGTAGGTCAGGCAGGCAATATTTTTCTAGCCCCTTCCGCAGGGGGGGGGGGGGGGGTGTGATGGGGAGGGGGGAGTGTATTCTGTATAGAGCTGCTTCATCGCTAAGGTGACTGCCAAATTCCAGTCAATGTCAGTGAAAAGCAACCGTAAAGCCTGAACCGCCTATGTCTAGAGTTATGGCTACGACTGTTACTGCATCAACATTAGTCTCTTTGTCGCGTTCCTATCGCCTCAGGACTTGGAAGAAGAGTGATGATGATGAGTGGAGAAGTGAAAGAAGGTGAAGTCTTGACATGTGCGTGAATGGGTTTATAGTGAGGGAGAGTCGTGTAGGGTCGACAGCCTCACTCACTCGTCCATGCCCTTCTGTATCTAAGGACAACACAGAGTCAAGGCGGCTGGAGATGAGCCGAGATGCAGTGGATGGCCAGCAGTGTCCTTCGTGTCTCACTGAACCCTGTTCACGCTCCACAATGCTTTGCGGAATCCGCCTTCTTGCCCGTTGAACCATCTAGTGGTTTCCTCTGTGCAGTCTGCCGAAACTAGTCTTCGCATGTCTAGGTAGACAAGCCCAATGTCACCGAAGGCTTGAGACCCGTTGGCTACCTTCACCTAGTTCTGTCAACCAGTCGAAGCCGTTGCCCGGGCTGAGGCCGCTGTTGCACGCAAACAGCTGCGAGGAGTCCTAGGTGAGAGCTGAGCTACCTGGCATTAACCTGGACGTACCACCCTAACAGGGCGCGACATGTTCCCCCTGTCAGTGATAATCTTACTTTGCAGGATGTTAAATGTTGCTGATAGTGTTCAAACATTCCTTGGATTAAGTTTCACCAAATTATAAAAGCTGGTAGCATTCAATGAACATGTCAGAGACATTTTCAATCCACCAAATAAACATTTTTTCTTCAGAAAATAGAAAGAGCTTAAATCATTGATTTCAATACCAACAGGGCTATTTCATGAGCTGATGGAACAAACATCAGTGTATTGATTGAGAGCATATTTATTTTAAGTGCAGTGAAGTGAAGACCTGAGGATAATATATATATATATATATATATATATATATATATATATATATATTTGTTATATTAAAAGTAAGTTAAAATCAAGCTTCTAAAAACATCTACAAATTTGTTTCACGCTGTGCGGTCGTCAGGATGTGATGAGCTTGCGTTGCCAGTGCCACGTATATATATAGCTAGCTGGTTTGCTGTTGTTTTTTCCCGTGCTACATGTGTTTCTCAGGTGTTGGTTTTTTTCGCTGATAGAAACTTCCATCTGTGTCTGCAATTATTAACCATTTCTGTTCTAACATTTAGAGTTGCCAACTGTGGTTTACATAGTATAATGTATTTCTCTGTTAGGCATAGATTGCATTTTTTTGAAATGTTGTTGTATGATGCTGCTCTTTTTAAAATTTTCCAAGATATGTTGTAGTCTATGTTTTTTTCTTTAAGTTTCCAAATGTATTTACTCAATTCTGTTTGGTTTTTGTATCTTTCTTTGTTGAATGATTGTTTATGGTTTGCATATCTAGTTTTGAATTGGTTTTCCGTGATACCTACATATGATTCTTTTGCGTTCTCTGATGTTACAGTGGCTTGGTACACAATGTTGTTATAAAGGCATTTGTTGCTTAGGGGGCACTGTTCTTTTTTGGTACAGTTACAAGATTTCCTTTCGTTACCCTCCTTTTTTTTCTGTGCTGCTTTTCATTTTGTTTGCTGAATCGATGGCATTTTTAAGGTTTGGCATACATGAATATGATAATTTGATGTTGTTTTTGTTGAATATCTTGAATAATTTATGGTCTTTTGGGAAAGATGATGTCAAGATTTTAAAGAATTCTTTCCCTACATTTGTTTTAACTCTTGCATCATATGGGGGATTGTACCATATGATATTCCTTTTCCTGTTCTTTCTGCATCTTTTTGTATCATTGTCTGGATCGTATCTTAGTTTGTAATTGTAGCCACTTGTATGTAACGCCTCTTGGTATTCAGCTGTAGCGTTGTTGAATACTGTTTCGTTACATGACAAATTGGATAGTCTTTTATTTATGCTTTTGGGTATTGTTTTCAGTATGGAGGGTGGGTGATTGCTTTTGATGTTTACATAAACAGGCGTGTCATTTGGTTTCTTGTATGGTTTATATGTGTGTTGGTTGAGGTCTAACGTTATGTCTAAATAGTTCACTATCTTTTTGTTTGCTTCTATTGTGATTTTTAAGTTTTGGTTGTGGAAAATTTTACACAATTCTTTTTTCTTATTTTCAATATTTCTAGGGTTGTCATTCAGAGCGGCAAGGCCGTCATCCCTGTACAGTCCAGTTTGTTTTCCAAGCTTTTTTTGAATATTGGATAACATGAATAGTCCGACAAGTTCGCAAGTTTCGGCACCATCGTATGATCCCATTGTGACATCGAAAGTTGGATTCCTGCTTGTGTTCTTAATCCAGGTTTCATTTTTATTGTGCAGTAAAGTTTTCTTTGTGTGGAAAATGATTTCCATTTCTGACCCTGATATTTCTGTGTACTTGTTGGCAAATTTTATAGCTTTAGTTAGTAGCTTTTCATCTATAGATGGGTAGAAATCTACTATGTCAAATGTTATAAAAACTGTATTTTCTTGTTTATTGAGGTTTTTGAACCATTGTATTACTTCATATGTGTTTTTCCAGAGATTGAGTTCAGTGTTTTCTTTTATGTTTTTTATGGTTTTCTCTAAGATTTTTTTACTAATTTTCCCTAGTTCAGATTTGGAAGGGTTTATCAGTCTACATGTTGGGTTGTTCAAGAAATTGGGTTTGTGGTCTTTAAGTGTAATAAAGGCTTCTCTAGCTGCTGTGGTCTCTACTCTGTCACTTAGGTCCATTTGGTGCACAAGTTCCTTTTCTTTCTTTCTGATGTGATCATATGTAGCCTTGTCAGCCTTTCTGTAATTTTTCTGGATATTTTTATCAAGGAGTTTTGAGTACTCTTCAGGTTCTATTTTGTAAAAGTTATTGGTTTTATCCGCCTTCACAAATATTTTGGTGTCATTTTGAATTTGTTTAATTTCCTTTTCTAACGCTGATTGAAATTTGTTATTAGATTTTTTGAATTCTATGTTGGCTAACATTCTTCTCATTTTTTCTTCAAATGTTTTCATTTCTTCAATGGCTGGTGGTACTCGCCATGACTTGAAGTCGTATGTATTTTTATCCTCTTTTTTAGCGTTGGGGTTTAAAAAGAAAAATGCTTTCCATCTCATATTTTTGATGAATTTTTCCGTTTGTCCTATCATTTTCTTCATGTAGCACTGGGGTTTAGCTAACGGAATGTTTTTGATGGATTGTTTAAAGTTGATTTTTTCCATTTTAAAATTGCTGATTCAAAGTGCTCAACGTATGGAGCAGTTAAGAGAATGGTACTGAGGATCAGCGCAATCTTAAAAACAGTGCTCAACCACAGTGGGAGCGACATTTGTTATATTAAAAGTAAGTTAAAATCAAGCTTCTAAAAACATCTACAAATTTGTTTCACGCTGTGCGGTCGTCAGGATGTGATGAGCTTGCGTTGCCAGTGCCACGTATATATATAGCTAGCTGGTTTGCTGTTGTTTTTTCCCGTGCTACATGTGTTTCTCAGGTGTTGGTTTTTTTCGCTGATAGAAACTTCCATCTGTGTCTGCAATTATTAACCATTTCTGTTCTAACATTTAGAGTTGCCAACTGTGGTTTACATAGTATAATGTATTTCTCTGTTAGGCATAGATTGCATTTTTTTGAAATGTTGTTGTATGATGCTGCTCTTTTTAAAATTTTCCAAGATATGTTGTAGTCTATGTTTTTTTCTTTAAGTTTCCAAATGTATTTACTCAATTCTGTTTGGTTTTTGTATCTTTCTTTGTTGAATGATTGTTTATGGTTTGCATATCTAGTTTTGAATTGGTTTTCCGTGATACCTACATATGATTCTTTTGCGTTCTCTGATGTTACAGTGGCTTGGTACACAATGTTGTTATAAAGGCATTTGTTGCTTAGGGGGCACTGTTCTTTTTTGGTACAGTTACAAGATTTCCTTTCGTTACCCTCCTTTTTTTTCTGTGCTGCTTTTCATTTTGTTTGCTGAATCGATGGCATTTTTAAGGTTTGGCATACATGAATATGATAATTTGATGTTGTTTTTGTTGAATATCTTGAATAATTTATGGTCTTTTGGGAAAGATGATGTCAAGATTTTAAAGAATTCTTTCCCTACATTTGTTTTAACTCTTGCATCATATGGGGGATTGTACCATATGATATTCCTTTTCCTGTTCTTTCTGCATCTTTTTGTATCATTGTCTGGATCGTATCTTAGTTTGTAATTGTAGCCACTTGTATGTAAGCCTCTTGGTATTCAGCTGTAGCGTTGTTGAATACTGTTTCGTTACATGACAAATTGGATAGTCTTTTATTTATGCTTTTGGGTATTGTTTTCAGTATGGAGGGTGGGTGATTGCTTTTGATGTTTACATAAACAGGCGTGTCATTTGGTTTCTTGTATGGTTTATATGTGTGTTGGTTGAGGTCTAACGTTATGTCTAAATAGTTCACTATCTTTTTGTTTGCTTCTATTGTGATTTTTAAGTTTTGGTTGTGGAAAATTTTACACAATTCTTTTTTCTTATTTTCAATATTTCTAGGGTTGTCATTCAGAGCGGCAAGGCCGTCATCCCTGTACAGTCCAGTTTGTTTTCCAAGCTTTTTTTGAATATTGGATAACATGAATAGTCCGACAAGTTCGCAAGTTTCGGCACCATCGTATGATCCCATTGTGACATCGAAAGTTGGATTCCTGCTTGTGTTCTTAATCCAGGTTTCATTTTTATTGTGCAGTAAAGTTTTCTTTGTGTGGAAAATGATTTCCATTTCTGACCCTGATATTTCTGTGTACTTGTTGGCAAATTTTATAGCTTTAGTTAGTAGCTTTTCATCTATAGATGGGTAGAAATCTACTATGTCAAATGTTATAAAAACTGTATTTTCTTGTTTATTGAGGTTTTTGAACCATTGTATTACTTCATATGTGTTTTTCCAGAGATTGAGTTCAGTGTTTTCTTTTATGTTTTTTATGGTTTTCTCTAAGATTTTTTTACTAATTTTCCTAGTTCAGATTTGGAAGGGTTTATCAGTCTACATGTTGGGTTGTTCAAGAAATTGGGTTTGTGGTCTTTTAGTGTAATAAAGGCTTCTCTAGCTGCTGTGGTCTCTACTCTGTCACTTAGGTCCATTTGGTGCACAAGTTCCTTTTCTTTCTTTCTGATGTGATCATATGTAGCCTTGTCAGCCTTTCTGTAATTTTTCTGGATATTTTTATCAAGGAGTTTTGAGTACTCTTCAGGTTCTATTTTGTAAAAGTTATTGGTTTTATCCGCCTTCACAAATATTTTGGTGTCATTTTGAATTTGTTTAATTTCCTTTTCTAACGCTGATTGAAATTTGTTATTAGATTTTTTGAATTCTATGTTGGCTAACATTCTTCTCATTTTTTCTTCAAATGTTTTCATTTCTTCAATGGCTGGTGGTACTCGCCATGACTTGAAGTCGTATGTATTTTTATCCTCTTTTTTAGCGTTGGGGTTTAAAAAGAAAAATGCTTTCCATCTCATATTTTTGATGAATTTTTCCGTTTGTCCTATCATTTTCTTCATGTAGCACTGGGGTTTAGCTAACGGAATGTTTTTGATGGATTGTTTAAAGTTGATTTTTTCCATTTTAAAATTGCTGATTCAAAGTGCTCAACGTATGGAGCAGTTAAGAGAATGGTACTGAGGATCAGCGCAATCTTAAAAACAGTGCTCAACCACAGTGGGAGCGACATTTGTTATATTAAAAGTAAGTTAAAATCAAGCTTCTAAAAACATCTACAAATTTGTTTCACGCTGTGCGGTCGTCAGGATGTGATGAGCTTGCGTTGCCAGTGCCACGTATATATATAGCTAGCTGGTTTGCTGTTGTTTTTTCCCGTGCTACATGTGTTTCTCAGGTGTTGGTTTTTTTCGCTGATAGAAACTTCCATCTGTGTCTGCAATTATTAACCATTTCTGTTCTAACATTTAGAGTTGCCAACTGTGGTTTACATAGTATAATGTATTTCTCTGTTAGGCATAGATTGCATTTTTTTGAAATGTTGTTGTATGATGCTGCTCTTTTTAAAATTTTCCAAGATATGTTGTAGTCTATGTTTTTTTCTTTAAGTTTCCAAATGTATTTACTCAATTCTGTTTGGTTTTTGTATCTTTCTTTGTTGAATGATTGTTTATGGTTTGCATATCTAGTTTTGAATTGGTTTTCCGTGATACCTACATATGATTCTTTTGCGTTCTCTGATGTTACAGTGGCTTGGTACACAATGTTGTTATAAAGGCATTTGTTGCTTAGGGGGCACTGTTCTTTTTTGGTACAGTTACAAGATTTCCTTTCGTTACCCTCCTTTTTTTCTGTGCTGCTTTTCATTTTGTTTGCTGAATCGATGGCATTTTTAAGGTTTGGCATACATGAATATGATAATTTGATGTTGTTTTTGTTGAATATCTTGAATAATTTATGGTCTTTTGGGAAAGATGATGTCAAGATTTTAAAGAATTCTTTCCCTACATTTGTTTTAACTCTTGCATCATATGGGGGATTGTACCATATGATATTCCTTTTCCTGTTCTTTCTGCATCTTTTTGTATCATTGTCTGGATCGTATCTTAGTTTGTAATTGTAGCCACTTGTATGTAACGCCTCTTGGTATTCAGCTGTAGCGTTGTTGAATACTGTTTCGTTACATGACAAATTGGATAGTCTTTTATTTATGCTTTTGGGTATTGTTTTCAGTATGGAGGGTGGGTGATTGCTTTTGATGTTTACATAAACAGGCGTGTCATTTGGTTTCTTGTATGGTTTATATGTGTGTTGGTTGAGGTCTAACGTTATGTCTAAATAGTTCACTATCTTTTTGTTTGCTTCTATTGTGATTTTTAAGTTTTGGTTGTGGAAAATTTTACACAATTCTTTTTTCTTATTTTCAATATTTCTAGGGTTGTCATTCAGAGCGGCAAGGCCGTCATCCCTGTACAGTCCAGTTTGTTTTCCAAGCTTTTTTTGAATATTGGATAACATGAATAGTCCGACAAGTTCGCAAGTTTCGGCACCATCGTATGATCCCATTGTGACATCGAAAGTTGGATTCCTGCTTGTGTTCTTAATCCAGGTTTCATTTTTATTGTGCAGTAAAGTTTTCTTTGTGTGGAAAATGATTTCCATTTCTGACCCTGATATTTCTGTGTACTTGTTGGCAAATTTTATAGCTTTAGTTAGTAGCTTTTCATCTATAGATGGGTAGAAATCTACTATGTCAAATGTTATAAAAACTGTATTTTCTTGTTTATTGAGGTTTTTGAACCATTGTATTACTTCATATGTGTTTTTCCAGAGATTGAGTTCAGTGTTTTCTTTTATGTTTTTTATGGTTTTCTCTAAGATTTTTTTACTAATTTTCCCTAGTTCAGATTTGGAAGGGTTTATCAGTCTACATGTTGGGTTGTTCAAGAAATTGGGTTTGTGGTCTTTAAGTGTAATAAAGGCTTCTCTAGCTGCTGTGGTCTCTACTCTGTCACTTAGGTCCATTTGGTGCACAAGTTCCTTTTCTTTCTTTCTGATGTGATCATATGTAGCCTTGTCAGCCTTTCTGTAATTTTTCTGGATATTTTTATCAAGGAGTTTTGAGTACTCTTCAGGTTCTATTTTGTAAAAGTTATTGGTTTTATCCGCCTTCACAAATATTTTGGTGTCATTTTGAATTTGTTTAATTTCCTTTTCTAACGCTGATTGAAATTTGTTATTAGATTTTTTGAATTCTATGTTGGCTAACATTCTTCTCATTTTTTCTTCAAATGTTTTCATTTCTTCAATGGCTGGTGGTACTCGCCATGACTTGAAGTCGTATGTATTTTTATCCTCTTTTTTAGCGTTGGGGTTTAAAAAGAAAAATGCTTTCCATCTCATATTTTTGATGAATTTTTCCGTTTGTCCTATCATTTTCTTCATGTAGCACTGGGGTTTAGCTAACGGAATGTTTTTGATGGATTGTTTAAAGTTGATTTTTTCCATTTTAAAATTGCTGATTCAAAGTGCTCAACGTATGGAGCAGTTAAGAGAATGGTACTGAGGATCAGCGCAATCTTAAAAACAGTGCTCAACCACAGTGGGAGCGACATTTGTTATATTAAAAGTAAGTTAAAATCAAGCTTCTAAAAACATCTACAAATTTGTTTCACGCTGTGCGGTCGTCAGGATGTGATGAGCTTGCGTTGCCAGTGCCACGTATATATATAGCTAGCTGGTTTGCTGTTGTTTTTTCCCGTGCTACATGTGTTTCTCAGGTGTTGGTTTTTTTCGCTGATAGAAACTTCCATCTGTGTCTGCAATTATTAACCATTTCTGTTCTAACATTTAGAGTTGCCAACTGTGGTTTACATAGTATAATGTATTTCTCTGTTAGGCATAGATTGCATTTTTTTGAAATGTTGTTGTATGATGCTGCTCTTTTTAAAATTTTCCAAGATATGTTGTAGTCTATGTTTTTTTCTTTAAGTTTCCAAATGTATTTACTCAATTCTGTTTGGTTTTTGTATCTTTCTTTGTTGAATGATTGTTTATGGTTTGCATATCTAGTTTTGAATTGGTTTTCCGTGATACCTACATATGATTCTTTTGCGTTCTCTGATGTTACAGTGGCTTGGTACACAATGTTGTTATAAAGGCATTTGTTGCTTAGGGGGCACTGTTCTTTTTTGGTACAGTTACAAGATTTCCTTTCGTTACCCTCCTTTTTTTCTGTGCTGCTTTTCATTTTGTTTGCTGAATCGATGGCATTTTTAAGGTTTGGCATACATGAATATGATAATTTGATGTTGTTTTTGTTGAATATCTTGAATAATTTATGGTCTTTTGGGAAAGATGATGTCAAGATTTTAAAGAATTCTTTCCCTACATTTGTTTTAACTCTTGCATCATATGGGGGATTGTACATACATTTGGATTGAGTAAATACATTTGGAAACTTAAAGAAAAAAACATAGACTACAACATATCTTGGAAAATTTTAAAAAGAGCAGCATCATACAACAACATTTCAAAAAAATGCAATCTATGCCTAACAGAGAAATACATTATACTATGTAAACCACAGTTGGCAACTCTAAATGTTAGAACAGAAATGGTTAATAATTGCAGACACAGATGGAAGTTTCTATCAGCGAAAAAAACCAACACCTGAGAAACACATGTAGCACGGGAAAAAACAACAGCAAACCAGCTAGCTATATATATACGTGGCACTGGCAACGCAAGCTCATCACATCCTGACGACCGCACAGCGTGAAACAAATTTGTAGATGTTTTTAGAAGCTTGATTTTAACTTACTTTTAATATAACAAATGTCGCTCCCACTGTGGTTGAGCACTGTTTTTAAGATTGCGCTGATCCTCAGTACCATTCTCTATATATATATATATATATATATATATATATATATATATATATATATATATATGAGACAATGTTTGGGCTATTGAACAGCGGAGCTGACCACTCAGACTGTTCCATTTTTCTTTCTTTTTTTTTTTTAATCTCCCTTGCATCCTTAAATGGATCCTCAAGAATAGGCTCAAAGATTGCCCCCTACATTCTATACTGTTTGCATAATGATTTTAGTTTTTCAGCAACTTTTTTCCTCTCCACACTTTCCTTTTGTTTTATTCTACTACCTTTCGCTGGCTGCTTTGGGAGTGCTGTTGGATTCTTTTTTGAACCCTTGGTGGTGAGAACACCACAGAATTACGGACTGTGGTGTGTCTCTACTTGACGCCAAGAGAAAAGACACAATCAGCCGTGTCTTCCTGATGATTCAAATCCAGCTGACGAAAGGCCTAGGAGCAGGCGATACATATAGATCTGCATTCGAGAAGGATTTCGATGGTTCCCTCATGCAGCGAGAGAAGGGTTTTCATATTATCATATACATTTTCCCATTTTCTTCATCTTCAACCCCTTTTCTTTTTAAAGAAATTTCAAATCATTACTATAATGATGGAAGAATTGTTAACCTGCACTTGTTTTCACCCACTACTTAATTGTTCAGTATATATATATATATATATATATGTGTGTGTGTGTGTGTTAAAAAGGAATATTAAAATACTCTACAAATTTGTTTCAAGCTGGGTGGCTATCTTCAGGATGATATTTGGGTTGCCCACCGCCGGTGTTATATAGCGTGTGGGGCCCGATTGCAGCTATTTTCACGTGTGGGTTGGTTGCACGTGTTTTTTTAAAAAAGGTTTTCAGGTTGTTGTTTGGGGTGTGTTCACTAACAACGATTTCCATTTGTGCCTGCAGTTGTTTACTATTTCTGTTTTAGTGTTTAAAGTTGCTAAGTGTGGTTTACATAGTATCAGCCATTTTTCAGTTAAACATAGGTTGCATCTTTTTGAAATGTTGCTGTATGGTGATGCCCTTTTTATGATTTTCCAGGATATATTGTAGTTTATTTTTGCGTCTTTAAGTTTCCAAATGTGTTTGCTCAATTCTGTTTGGTTTTTGTATTTTTCTTTATTAAATGACTGTTTGTGGTTTGCATATCTGGTTTTGAAGTGGTTTTCAGTAATCCCTGTGTATGTTTCTTTTTCATTTTCTGATGTCACAGTGGCTTGGTATACGATATTCTTATGAAGGCATTTGTTGCTTAGGGGGCACTGCTCTTTTTTGATGCAATTGCAAGATTTCCTTTCTTCACCCTTCTTTGCTATGTTGATTTTCGTTTTGTTGGATGCATCAATTAGGTTTTTGAGGTTGGGCATACATGAGTATGATAGTTTGACGGTGTTTTTGTTGAATATTTTTTGACAGTTTGTGTTCTTTTGGGAATGAAGTTGTTAAGATTTTAAAGAATTCTTTCCCTATGTTTGTTTTGAGTTTCCCGTCGTATGGAGGGTTGAACCATATGATTTTTCTTTTCCTGTTTTTCTTACTTTTATTTGTGTTGTTATCTGGGTTGTATTGTAGTTTATAATTGTACCCACTTTTTTGCAGTGCTTCTTGGTATTCTACTGCTGCGTTGTTGAATACTCTTTCATTGCATGGCAGATTTGATAGTCTCTTGTTTATTCCGTTGGGTATGGTCTTTAGTACAGATGGTGGATGGTTACTTTTGATGTTTACATAGATAGGTGTGTCATTAGGTTTCTTGTATGGTTTATATATGTGGTTGTTTAGGTCAAGTGTTATGTCTAAGTAGTTCACTACCTTTTTGTTTGCTTCAATGGTGATTTTTAAGTTGTGGTTTTAAAAGATTTTGCATAGTTCTTTTTTCTTGTTTTCGATGGATCTTGGGTTGTTGGTTAGTGCAGCAAGGCCGTCGTCTCTGTATAGTCCAACTTGTTTTCCGAGTTGTTTCTTGATGTTGGATAGCATGAATAGTCCGACCAGTTCACATGTGTCTGCACCATCATATGATCCCATGGTTACGTCAAATGTTGAGTTTCTATTCGTTTTCTTGATCCAAGTTACATTTTTGCTGTGCAGTAGCGTTTTCCTGGTGTGGAGGATGATTTCCATTTCTGACCCTGTTATGTCTGTGTGGTTATTAGCAAATTTCAGAGCTTTGGTGAGTAGTTCCTCATCTATGGATTTGTAGAAGTCTACTATGTCGAATGTAATGAATACTGTATTGCTTTGTTATTTGAGGTTTTTGAACCATTGGATAACTTCGTATGTGTTCTTCCAGAGGTTGTATTCAGAGTTTTATTTTACGTTCTTTATTATTTTTTCTAGAATTTTCTTACTTATTTTGCCTAGTTCGGATTTATATGGGTTTATTAGCCTACATGTTGGATTGTTGTGGAAGTTAGGTTTGTGGTCTTTGAGTGTTATAAAGGCTTCTTTTGTTGCTGTCGCTTCTACCCTGTCATTTAGGTCTATGCGATGTGCAAGTTCTTTTTCTTTAGTGCGGATACTGTCATGTATACTTTTGTTGGCTTTTTTGTAGTTTTTCTGAATGTTTTTGTCAAGGAGTTGGGAGTATTCCTTTGGTTCCATTTTGTAGTAATTACTAGTTTTATCAGCCTTCACAAATATCTTTTTGTCATTTTGTATTTGTTTTATTTGGTTTTTTAATGTTGTTTGGAAATCGTTGTTAGATTTTTTAAATTCAATATTAGC
>CM065729.1:67855539-67860539 GCA_033310375.1 Conus canariensis
CTCCCACTTGCCTTGCAGTAGTTTTAGATTTATTTTACAAAAGACGAAAAAGTTGTCGTGTTGTATGGATGTGAAATTTTGGGATTTGAAAACTTAATTGAAAAAGTACTGCTCAAAATTCTGAAACATGTTTTTCGTTTAAATCGAAGGATTGCGAATTCATCTGTTAATGGTAAATCAGGAAAGTTTCCACTTGTGTTAAAAGTCAAAGTTAGAATGATCGAATTTCTGAAAGCTTCATTAGTTTATCCTCTTTGTGTAAGAATGTAGAAAACAGTCTGAAGGATTCTTTCATCAAAAGCTGGCATGAGTCTCGCGAAAGGAGTAGTATATGTCTTGTTTACAAACATCTGGAATCTGCCTTTTGCAGAGAACAGCTTAATACACAACTTCCTGATCAGTATGTTATTGCAGTAATGAAATTTCGTTCCTGTAATCATAAGCCTGAAATAGAAAAGAGACGATGGCATGGACTGTCACGAGAAGAAAGAATATATAGAAACTGCAATATGAATGACGTAGTGATGAATTTCATTTTGTATTTGATTGCCGAACATGTGTAGCTTTACGTCATCATTTTCTGCCATAATGATATCTGAAAGTACACCCAATGCCTTAACCTTAGTAAGTCTTTAAATAGTACCTCGAAAAAATGTCTGCTGAATTCAGCCAAGGACATCAAATTAAGTAGGATACTTTGATCAGCCCCATAAATGAATGAAATACTTTCTTGATCAACGCGTATGTCACGGTCGCTGAGCCGGACGGCGCTACCACCCTTACCCACGCCTGTCACACACTAGGTCAGACAACACAGCACACTAACACAGTTTTACAATCACGCACGCTTCTTTATTTCACACACACTTCATGGCGCCACCACTCACGCACATCCACAACTGCACACAAGTATCCTAATTCCCGCTGACTTACCCTACTCTACGATAATGACCTGGAAGACCCTAACCTAACGTAAAACACCAGTTGCAGTATATCACTGTGACCTGGGGACACAGCGATAGCCCGCACACGTGGTGACTAACTACTAGGGACAAGGATTTACCAGAGGGACTCTAATCTATTAACTACTGCTACCACCCACACCTCTCCCCAGGACTCACCCTTCTCTTTTAACCCGGGACCACTACCAAACTGGTCGCTGCGTCCCTAAGGGAGGCAACGACAAGTACCCTACACTGTGCCGGCCACTACGTCCTAAAAGGAGGCAGTAGCTAACACCCCTAGCCCTACTGCCTAACGCTACACCCCTTCTACCACAAACATGGGACAACCCATCCCGGCCCGGAAAGCTCCAGTCCTCGGCGCTGTACGTGACCCCTCACAGGCTGACACCTCCCCGGAAGACTCTGCACCCCGGCGCTGTCCGTGGCTCCTCCGCGGGCCGACACCCTTCCCGAAGACTCTGCACCCCGGCACTGACCGTGGCTTCCCGCAGTCTGACTCCTCCCCGCGATGGGCACGACACCCAACGCACACACACCAGACACCCTCTCGACGGGTCCGGGGCTCGTAGGACGCCTCCTCCTCTGAAGGCCCCGCCGGACACCAAGGGTGGAAAAAGGCCTGGTGCGGCGCCCTCTCACAGGACGCCTAAACCGGGACGAGGAACCAGTGCCGGAGAACTCCCGGAAGAGCAACGGTAGCCGGAGGAGAGCTGTCCCACAGAAGGCAGACGGCCTGGGTGGTCTCCCTCTCCCGGAAAAACAACAGGCACTGGAAAGCGCCGCTCACCTGCCGGCACGCGGCAGTAGACTGCGGTGATCTGGCCCCAGCCTCAGGACGGAGCAGGATACCTGCTGACACAACTGTAGGCCACTACTGTAGTGTTGCTACTACCCGAGTCATCAAGGCACATAGGCTACTTGGTAAAGCTTTAACTCTCCATCTCCCTTGCCTACTTCCCACTTGGGCATGAGAGTGACCCCTTAAATTTCGAATACATCCCCCAACCCATTACTTACTTTGGGGTTATCAGACCCATTTCCTGCCAACCCTTACAACAGCGGTAAAACAATATTCTCCCTGAGCCCATCCACGCTATTACATATGAAATTATGAATCACACCCAATTCTCGGAGAAATAAACCAATCTAAGCGATCCAACACGGACTCCATGGGCCCCCTTAGGACATACTAAATAATCTAGGAAATGGCCAATTTCACAAGGAAATGTCTCCACACAATAACCAGTAGTAATACACATCTCTCAGAAAAAAAAAAAAAATTATCAATTTTTAGCGGTTCACAGTTCCAGCATGTTCACACAAGAGAATCGGCTCACAGCCACAATCCTTCACATTATTACCCCTCTTTGCACTGTCAATTATAATCATATATCAAAAACAACATGATTTGTTCGCCAAAATTTCCATCCAGCACCTCACTCTCATGTCATCTCTTGTCAGATAACCCAGTGGTTAATCTTTGTTATGCCAACACAACCACACTTCATACAATATTACATGCTGCACATCATCCGTTTTTATCCTATCGACTGCAAAGCTACTCGTCTTAAACTTTACCTTTCCCTTCTTTCTGCTTACTAAAATTCATAACTGGGCTGCCTCCCCACAACCTAAGATATCTTTCTCTAACCCCGTTCTGTCACAAACACATACATCCCTGCATGTGTGACGACTGTCACTTGTATTACAAAAACTTCTACCCTATGGACTCACTGTCCTGTACCAAATGCGTACGTCACAGATACAGTCCGCACGCGTACGAGACCCGCGTCGAGAACCATGACTCGTAACGAAAGTGAGAAGACACCAATATAAGTCGAATAGTCCCGACCGTACTCCAGTATAAACCACTCGACCACTAATCAACCTTGGCCCTACTGCACAGTTAACCGATTCCAATGCTGTGCAGGTCAACTCCAAAATGGTAAATCAATTTCAACGAACTATTACTATTTACGACTGAAATTGAGCACAATCCCTTTATGATTCACGCAGACACATCCGCACCTGACTCATATTATGATCCTCAACAAAAAGCAACCTCGTATTACCTTCTCATTGAACCCACGGAAATTAACATAGACTAACCACAAACAACATATACATCACCGTCCATCAACGGTTATTATATCGAACCCACATTGTCTAGCCAAACTGTCACATGACAATCGAACTCAGGAACCACTATGTACACTACTTACAGAATATACCGAAAAGAGGTAACAACACAAACCGGCTGACAACAAATTTCAATCACGGAACCAAGACAACATCATACCAGACAACCAGTATACGCAACGAACACCATACAACTAATCCCAACATGAGACAACTACAGTACAACTCGCCATAATACAAGACAACACGACGAACTACAACACAACGAACCTAACAGATCACCAACCTGGACATACAGACGATCAACCACACCAGTTCTGCAACTGGCTGACAGTGGCTGCCAACAAGGACGACACCGACTCAGCACAGGCCAAGGGCACCCAAACCCGACGAGGACCTGGCCCTAACTATGACTTGAAGTCACTCTTCAAAAACTACCGGCGCTGCCGCCGCACCTACAAGGCGTACGTCCACTCCAACGAACACCAGGGACCGAAGTGAAGCTACCCCAACGCATTCCGCCCTGGTCGGAATCAAGCGAACTCTACTCACCACACAAAACAACGATTGGTCAGAGCAGTGTATCCCTCCGCAGAGCTGACACGCCTGACCAACGGACTAGTTATTGCTCGTGCAACAACACGACAATTTACCACAACTACTCACAGACTTGACAACACAACAACAACCGATATCCTGCCCCGCCTTCTCTGGTATAGAACCAAAGTAATAAAAGGGTAACAATCGGGAACGAAACCAACTTCCTCGTACCACTCCCTCAATAAATGAAGACTGGAAGGCAAAAATACTGTATGTCCTACTTCACCTGCCCCCCTACCTAGCCTAACCTTACTACCTAGCCCCGAGGAACTTAGCCTAACCCCAACTAACTAAACCCCAGTCTTACCCCGCGCGCACGCGTGCACACACACACACACACACACACACACACACACACACACACACACACACACACACACACACACACAAGCACACATACATGCACGCTCGCACGCTCTCTATCTTGAACCACCACTACTCTTAACCACATGGACGTACTGATTTAGTACCGCCGATCGGTGACAGCATGTCTATTAGCCATTCTATGTAATAAGACAATGGCTGACCAGTGTCGCTTCAATCAGTTTTCACAGTACTACTGCAATAACAAAACTACATGCATTCAACTGAAATGTATATTAAACAGCAAAATGATCCTCTTGCATTTTTACGTGATGTGTGTGTGTGTGTGTGTGTGTGTGTGTGTGTGTGTGTGTGTGTGTGTGTGTGTGTGTGTGTGTGTGCACGCCCGCGTGCTTGCGGGCAGGAGGGCGCGTGCGTGCGTGCCTGTATGTACATGACCATGAATGTGCGTGCATGTGTTACGCCTAATCCGTGTATGTGCCTATTTCATGAAATCGGCAAAGTTTTGCCGATTTCATGAAATAGGCAACCAAATTGCTTATTTCATGAACTCAGCAAATCACTTGCCGATTTCATGAAATAGGCAAAACGATTTTGCTCATTACATGTAATAGGCAAAGTACAAATTCCCAGTTCAACTGTCATTACGCATTTTGCCTATTTCATGAAACACACATACATCATAGTACACACATGCACGCACGCACACACAGTTTCCAAAACAATGATGAAGAAAATTCTAAATTTGAAGGAATTTGCAGAGGAAAAATCAAACTGTCAAAAATTCAAACTTTCAAACCGTTCTTCGTCTTAACAGTTTTTGCATGCTCGTCGTGGGTGGCATGCGCTATTGCACAGGAATCCGTTCTTTAGACAGGAACACCTTTTTGTGAGGCAACTTGAAGTGCAGTTGCATCGTCTGTACCCCTGTCCATGACCAACTGACAGGGCCCTCACAGCCGATCTGACTGT
>CM065729.1:67865539-67870539 GCA_033310375.1 Conus canariensis
CTGTATATGTACCACAACACGCAGTTTTTGATTTAGATAACATATCACTTGTAATGGCTTTACATACTTCCCTAGCATTGAGTATTTGGGAACTGAATCGTAAGTTATGCTACATCTTCCATCACTAGTTTTCATGTCATCAAAAGTCAAAGCTTAGAGCGTTTGGCCTCTAAAGCTATCATTACCAGTCTCAATGTGAAGTATCCGAGATGTAATTTCTCTTCAGAATCCTAACTTACTAAAAACTGAACAACTACATCAACATCCCAAACTTCCTGATACTTTGGAAGTGATGGTCTATTTTCCAATGTCCCCTTGAGTATCCACCTCAGGTGCTTAGATATACAGAAACAGCACTTCTGGCTACATTTATTATATTGTGGCTTGCTCCTGAACTGTAAATCCCGGCAAGAACGGCAAGAATGTTTCCTACATTTACCTATGAGAAAAGTGTTATTTAAGTCCTTGCCATATACTCCCGCCATTTTCTAATACACCTGCCTTATGCTTTTGTCGTACGTGGGCGCCACGAGTCCATCAGAAGGTCCACTGCTTCCTTCGTCATTCTGCTCAATAGTAGACATGCCGCAGATCTTGCAAAATAGCAGGTGTAGGCGTCACTGCTGAATCAGGTGATGTATTGCCTCTGGCTGGCTAGGGAGACATAGAAACCTGGCCTTGCAAGTAAGCCGCACGCGTGGGGTCAGCAACAGCCATTGATGTACTGGATACCTTCCATACCTGTGTTGACCAGTCTAGCATTAGTAGCACACCCATGGCGTTGTCCTGCTGGACTTTCCGAAGAACTCGTGTCACCACACTGAGAGGAGGAAACATATACACATATGTTTTTTTTCAGGAGACACTGAAAGCATCACCAGCAAAAGCACCCGGGTCAGGCTTGTATGAAACATGTTTCTCCATCTGCTTGTTTAGTCTTGAAGCGAACAAGTCAAAAGAAGAGAAAATGCTCGGCTCTTGGAAAGCTTCTCTGAGACAGTTGCTGTCAAACATCCATTCTGCATCCATGTAGGTATTCCTGGATTTATGATCAGCAATGATATTGAAGTTGCCTGGTATATAAGCTGCACTAAACCAAATGCCACTGTTGATACACCATGACCATAGTTCAAAGGTCAACGCATTGTAAGCATCTAAAGGGCCATGTGCTGAATGCAAGACACACAAGTCATGTTGTCACTCTTCATTTTGACATGTCTCCCCCTTAATTCCCCCTGAAAGCATTGCAATACTCGGAAACCAGCTTTCAATTCCAGGTATTCATGTGAGACATATCCTCTGTGACTTCACCTGTTTGCTTTTCACATGTTGATATCACATGCTGATATTACACCTTTTGAAAATTGTTTTCAATGTCACCACCAATAACAGAGCTCTTACATTCAATGAGGTGATTTGTTTGAAGGCATGATAGTCTGCTCAGATTGTTTGGGTGGCCATCAAACTGAATTTTTGCACCTGACACTATATTCTGAATGTCTAGGTGTGATGTGATTTCTAACCAAGAATTCATAAACTCCTTTATTCTATCTATCTGAAACATGGAAGCTTCACATTTAAGACATGAGGTCAGCTTTGGTAACTGAATACAAACAATTCTCTCATCTCTGAAACTGAAAGCAGATGAACCTGAATGTTTCCGAATGACTGCCCCCTCTGTTTTGAAGCCAGTGCTTTGTCATGTGGCCTCTGATCAGCACGTTTGTGTGTCGGCTGCTGGGTCTGGACGCTCTGGTGGACTAAAAACCTCTTCCGTCCTACCTCAAAATTGTGCTGGTTTCGCTTGTCTGGTGCAAAAGCAGCCCCCTGTCTGTCCATTTCTTTTATTCCTTTCAATGTGTTTGGCAAGTCATCGCCAAATAACGAAGCTGAGACTGGAATGGATTTGTCACAGATTTTCTCTACACTTTTGTTTACAATGTCAGCTTGCGTGGACCTAGAAGGTCAATTGCATCAATACAGTGGAGAAGTTCGTCTGCTCGCGAGCTGTGTGCATCAGTCTGCAGTATGGCCCTAGGGCGACAACAGGCTGACAGACTTCATATGTGCAGGCCTTCCCTACATGTATGGACATCCATTGCCCTTCCCTGATACCAGGCTCTGTCAGGGCGACCGCTTATGACTCCTCAACACTAAGAATACCTTCTTATGGGTTCTCCAAATAGTTTGTCTCGCTTGCACCTTGGGGATCTTCAGGTGCAGGCTTTGGGACTTAAAACTGGATCCCCACAAAACAATCGTCGGCGTAGTAAAAGAGGTGGGAGAAGAAGAAAGCTAGGCAGGAATACAACAAAAGCTGAAAGACTATCCAAGGAATATTTCAGTATTTGTACTTGGAACTGCTGCAGTGCCAGAAAGAGGATCTCAACAATTGAAAAACTAGCATATGACTTTGATGTTCTGTGTCTACAAGAAACTAGAAGTGCCGCCCACAAACCATTACAATTGGATGAATTCATAATATTTCAAAAGCATGATGGACAAGGACTAGCTATGATAATAAAAACAACTTGAAAAACAAACTGTCCAGGATAGACTTGGAAAAATGGAGTAGCAGCACAGGTGAGCTAATGGGTGTGAGGCTAGAAAGACTGGATGGTAATCAGAAAAGCAATGTAATCATCAATGCATATATACATCCAGGTACCCACACATCAAAAACGGATTGGACCTTTCTGGAGGAAATAGAACATGAATTTGGAGACTCTGTCATACTATATGGAGATCTTAATGCACGCTCAAAATTGTGGGATCAACATGGTACCAATCCTCAAGGAATTGCACTGGAAGCGATGTTGGATGAAGTACTTCTTAGTGCACTGACATCATCATCCCCAACACATACAGGGAGGCAGGGTGACACTGACAGTGTCATTGACTTTGCACTCATTGGACCAAAATTCACAGCAGATATGAGTGCGGAAGCACTTCTTCATCATGGAAGTGACCATTTCCCTGCTGTTTTCAGTTTACAGAAACCATCAAAAGTTACACAAACAAAACAAAAGGACCCTTTTCAATGCAACAACAGTGAAGGGGATATCATAGGAACGTTAAGGAGTAGAAGACGCAAAAGAAACAATGCTACAACCAAACAAATTGTCCAACCCCTTTGGTGGAATATAGACACAGAAACAGCCTGGAAAGAGAAACGCAAGTCTGTAAGAATTTGGCAGAGAGAAAGAAGAAAACCTTGCCCTGATCTAGCTATTAAAACAGACATGAATCAGAAGACCGAACAATTCGAAAGAGTAGCTGAAGAAGCAAGAGAAACCAAGTGGCAACAGTTTTGTCTGTCACTTAATTATGACACAACACTGACTCAGTTCTGGCACTTTCATAGTCGCGTGGAAGGAAAAAACAAAACAAACGCAATCCCAAATATCTTAGACGCTGATGGAATCACAAAACTGAAGACAAATTTAGAGAAAGGTCGGCTCTACTTAAACATTTCATAGAACAGAGTGATCAAAGAAATCTGGAGGAAAGGAAGAAATATTTGACCAAGTTAAACCAACACCTAGCTCAGACTGGCATTGACAATCACGGAATCTGAACTGGATGACGTAATAGCTAGATGCACTAAGGATAGCGCTCCAGGACCAGACAAAATACGGTATGCAGATATCAAACAGCTCTCAGAAGAGGAGAGAGCCAAACTCTTCAGTCTCTACCAGGAGAGTTTTGATAAAGGCTATATTCCAGAAGACTGGACACATAGCTACCTGAAAGCTTTACCAACGCCAGGAAAAGATCATCATCAGCTAAATGGCTACCACATACTCACTATGCAAAATATATCAGGAAAGCTCATGGAACGAATCATAGCAAGAAAACTCGCAAGAGATCTTGAAAGTCGACAAATCCTCCCATCAAGTCAAGGAGGCTACAGAACAGGTAAAAGTACATGGAAAAATGCGGCCGCTTTTGCCTATGAAGTGTACGAAGGATTCCAAAGAAAGGAAGAAACACTAGCTGTTGCAATAGATCTGGAAGACAGATACAACAAAGTCCAGTTCTCGCTTCTCATGGAACTACTACTTGACTGTGGAGTCAGTAAGACACTTACACGATGGATAGCAGCGGCACTTCAGGAGCGAACCGTCATCCTACGATTTGGAGATTGGACTTCTGAGCCTCATAAGCTTTCTATGGGATTACCTCAAGGTTCTTCTCTTTCCCCTGTTTTGTACAATGTTTACATTAAAGGCCTTGCAGACCTCAACAGAAACGGAATTGCTTGAGTGATGACATTTGCAGATGACGGCCTGATCTACAAAAAAAAAACAAAGAATGCTGAAGAAAGAACGAAAGCAGTTCAGCAACAGTTGAACAACATTGCTCAGTGGTGTCAAGAAACTGGATCGTCCATCAACCCTACAAAAGCCCAGACATTAGTCTGCACTCTCAACAACAAGACATCAGGAGAAGTACCCTCACCAGTTTCCTTCAATTGAATACCAATTGAGTCAACTAACAACCTATGCTATTTGGGTGTAGGCTTCGACAGAATGCTAATCTTTAGAAAGCATGTTGAGAATATTGTTCTCTAATGCAAAAAAGGCTTATCTGCCATGAAAGCAATAGCAGCTAAAGGCACTGAACAGCGCCATCTCTACCGACTGTATCACGCACTTGTACTCAGTGTGATAGATTATGGATTAGGGCTTACAACACTGTCCAAGAGCAACCTTCTCAAATTAGAAAGAATTCAAAATGAAGCAGTGAGATTGATCCTGGGAACCACAAAGGACACACCAGTTCAAACTATGCGATACCAGCTCGACCTTCCTTCAATGCAGACAAGACACAAGCTGGAACAAGTGAAAGCATATTTCAGAGCCCTTGAAAATCCCCAAAACCCACTTCATGCGGCAGTCAAGGAAACAAAAGGCACTCGGCTAGGACGTGGAAAATCATGGATGGGACAGGCAGAAGACAGTATACAGCTTGTGTGCCAGTTTGCAGAAGTCAAAGAA
>CM065729.1:67875539-67878039 GCA_033310375.1 Conus canariensis
TATTGGGGGAATATGTTTTGAGGCATACCTTTGGTTGAAATGAATGTTTTTACTAGTTTCCACCAGTCCTTTGATCCAAAACCGCAAGGAGAAGAAATACGACTATCAAGTTCAAGTGCGTACTCAGCCTTTCTTAATCTGATTTTTTCTGTAATGTCGTTACGGATTCGACGAAATAATGCCCATGTCCAACCAAAATTTAAGGATTTGGCTAATCTGTGAATGGCATTTTTTCTTTTTTTATATTTTTTAAAATTTCAACAGTTATCCATGGAGCATCACGTTCATGGTCTGTAATTTCTTTAATACGCATACAAAGTTTTGCCGTGTTCATGAGTACTTGACATTTTTTTTCAGCAGCATCATCAATTGATTCTAAAGACAGAATTGCATTCCAATTAGTATTTTATAATTTGGTAATCAATTTTGCAACATCTAACTTCGAGTAATTATAAATTGTGCGTCTATAGCATGTGTTTTGCCTATGATGAATTTTCAAGACAGCATATGGTGATGAATGGTCACCACAGATCGGTGGCATTACATTCGTGGTTTGGATCATATCAGGACAATGGTGTAAGTATAAGGTCTAGTAATGTTGAAGATTGTTCAGTAATACGGGTTGGTTTCTTAACCAGTTGAAATAAACTATTTGTAATCATTATATTCTGGAGATGATATGGAAGCTGATTTGCAAATCAGCATTGGAATCTCCAAGAACAATATATTTATGAAGAGTCTTGCCTGCAAGTTGGATTGATTTTCGATTAAGCCCCAGTAAGCTACATTAACATCAGGAGGCTTGTAGAATGTTCAAACCAATAATGTGTCCTGACCCAGTTTAGTCTCCACCCATACCGCTTCTAAATCTGCTACACTCAGATCAGGCCTGGGTTTACGGCTGTAAAGACGAAACAGTCTTGTGCTTTTGCCATTCGTTTTACACCCATTCTTATCTTTTAAAAGGTGAAGAAGCTCGGTCTTACATTCCATGTCATGTACCACTCACAGTGAAACATATTCTTTTCGATTGTTGAGGCTCACACGATGTGAGACATAAACACTTTACAGCAGACTCTGTGAAAACCTTGCTCAAAGATGTCCCATCTGATGTGATCTTTGAATTTCTCAAAAAATTAACATTTTTCATGTGATCTAAGACTTTACGGGAGAAAGATTTTTAACGAAGTTTCTGGTGCGTTTTTAGAAGGTGTATTTTAAAGGGATGTGTGTTGAAAAAGAAAAATGACATGAGTTGACTTCAACGCGGTGACAGCCCTGATACGGCCGTTTGCAGTCGGCTGGGCTGTAAGCAACATTACCTTACCTTACCTTACCTCCTGCAGTGGACAGGTAACACAGCCAATAGCTATGCACGTTGTCTTCCACGACAGTCGTCCGTAGGCTCGGTCCTCAAATGTATAACCAAACAACAGGAGTGACCGACCATACGTATGCCCTATATATACGCCTAATGATTTAGTCTATGGGGAGACAAGTAGGTATCCTATATATTTAGTTTCTATAGTCAGTTCAATTCGTTAATGGTTAAAGTTAACAAGAATGCAACCACATAGATAGTTTGATGCCAAAGGCAAGACAAATTGGCTTTGCGGGTAAGATTAAAATTGTAAGAGTATGGATTTGGCATTGTATGGGAAAGTCAGGGTGTTGGGAACATACGCGGTTTTATCCATGAATTTCGTCAGAGATTAATAGATTGTCGATGGCAAAGCTGCATTCTCATGTTCAGGAAAATGACAGATATGATATCTATCGTATGTTAAACGCAGAGCATAGAGTGCCAGTGTATTTGTCTATAAACTTAGACAAACATTTGAGATACATCTTAACAAAATTCAGATTTGGTATCACAGACATAAGTAGTCATTTCAATCGTTATAGAGAACGCCGTGATGATCATCTCCTTTGCCCATTATGTCACGAGGCTTTTGATAATGAAGTTCATTTTGTATTCTCGTGCCATTATATTAGGCAAGAGTTTATTCCAGAAAAATACAATAGACAACCATGTATCTTCAAACTGATTATGCTAATGACTTCAAGAAATGAAAAACTTGTAATGCAGTTTGCCATGTTTTTGTGCAAAGCATTTATGTTTCGAAAGCTTCTTACAGCCTTAGTTCTTATATATCAGCAAATGCTTGAATTTCGTTTAACATGTTTACATATATTTGTTTAAGTGTAAAACAATAAGCAGTATAATCATTGATGCATCGCAGGCTTAAAACTTTGTAAGAATGTGAACGATGTAGTGGACTTGTTTTTGTTTGTTTTACTTGTCGCATTGATATTGGGTATATTATCTCAATTATTTTATCCCCCTTTTGAGGGGCTATGGCCTAACAGAATAAAGATCTGAAACTGAATCTCTCTCTCTCTCCTCTCTCTCTCTTATAATCCAAATGGCTTTTGTTTATCTCTCTTGTTGGCCCCAAAGAAACAGTAATACCGTCAGAAAATTATCACTTTATGTGTA